>NW_027019809.1:5590400-5716814 GCF_013076305.1 Rhopilema esculentum | reverse complement strand
TGTGCAGCTGTGAGATTTGCTGACGTATCAGTCGCACTATCTGGCTTAGTTGTATCTTCGTCTTCAGATGCACTCTCTTCTTCCTTCATGATTTTATCCTGCTCCATTCCATTAGTTCCAGTAGAAGCAACGCCAAAAACATCTATATCCATTGCCTCATCATCGTCGTCACCTATTTGCACCTCAGTAACTCTCTCGTCTGCTAAGCTCTCTGCACTCTCAGTAGATTCATCATTTCCTATATCTTCATCGGTGTCATTTTCAGATTCTTCAGCTTCGAGAAACAATGAAGAGGCTATTTCCATGGCCTCGTCCTCATGAACGATCTCTGTTTCAGATCGTATCTTGTCAAATATGTTGGAACCCGACATCATGCATTCTTCCTCATTAATGTCATGCACATTTGTTTCTTTTTTCATTTCCCCTTTATCCGGCACCAGTGTTTCAATTTTATTTCCAATTTCCTCTCCTGTGACAAAAGCTGTGTCATTTTGCTTTTCAGTTCTAGTCCTAAAAGAAACCTCTCCTGTGACAAGAGCTTTGTCATTTTGCTCTTCGTTTTCTGTTCCCAAAGAAACCTCTCCTGTGATAACAGCTTTGTCATCTTGCACTTCAGTTCTAGTTCCCAAAGAAACCTCTCCTGTAACAAAAGCTTTGTCATTTTGCTCTTCGTTTTTAGTTCCCAAAGAAACCCCTCCTGTGATAATAGCTTTGTCATGTTGCTCTGCGTTTTTAGTTCCCAAAGAAACATTTACTTCAGGTGTGACATTATTTATATCAACTGGAATTTCGGCGTCAAAATCTTTAAAATTTTCTTGTTGACAAAGCGAAGGAGATATAATTCTCAAAGTACTATCTGTTGAAGGATTTTCGTCTTGTTGGCCAGATATATTATGAGCTTCCAACTCTTTGTTGCGGCTTAAGATATGATCCGAGCAGTCACCATCTGATGGAGCAGAGGAAACAAGATCACTATCAAATCCTTCTCCTTTTCTATCAGTAGTGTTACTTTCACTTGATGATTTGTTGTAAGCTATACTCCCATCAACAGCTTCCATTGACAAGCTTTTGTTATTGTTTATGATATCACTTGTAGGATCTGCGTCAGTAACTTCTGAATTTTCTTCATTTTTCGTTTCTATATTGCCATTAAGATCATCAAGAGCTTCATGAAAGTTACTGTCATTTTGTGTAGAATTTTCGCTTTCAGTGGTATTTTCATCTTTGGCAGAATTCCGATGATCGTCCAAAGTTTCTGACCTCGTCATCCCATTCACACTTTGACTACAGTTTTCATCTTCCTTTGCTTGAGCCACAAAATTTTGAGCATTACTTTCAGGCAGATGCTCCAAGGTAGAAACTTTGTCCGAAACTTTGCTCAAAAGGCTGTCGATAGGATTCGCCGTTGCTTCTTGACTGTCACTGTCAACTTCACTGGTCAGATTCTCCATTGGTTCCACAGGCAAGCAACTCTCAATCACCTGTTGTAAAAAGAAAGAAATATAAAGTTATAGTGGATAACTTGCTTTGGTAAACTACAGTTCTGTCTTTTCACGGAACCATTCTAAATGATGACACAACCTTAACCACTGCCACAAATGTCAAAGCCTGCTAAATTTTCATCAAAACACGGATTAGAACCGTTAGTAAGAACCTTTCTGTTCTATATACCAATTTAAGATTGAATTTATGTTATTAAAAACACTGGTTTAGCCTTGCGCTGCTAGCATATTATAATGTCTGACGTTTTTAATAGCATATGCATGGTAAGCCAGACTATATTTACTTGGCAGCGATATGAACCTTAATCAAGATATCACTAGGCATTTTATGTGTGATATATTTTCATAAAACATAAAAGGAAGGTTTTCACCCAGGGGGTTGCTTGAACTTTTTATATACAGGTGTCCATCTGATAATAATGGGTAAACATTTTCCGTGTGATCTGATTCTTTTTTGTACCTGATTTAACAATATACCTTTTTGATACTTGTGGGTTGAACTAACACACAAAAAATTCAAAACGGGGTGAATAAAAGAGCAGATGTAATTATTATTGGAAAAACAGTCTAATTTGCTCAGTTTGTGCTCAAAAACAAGATTTTTATATTTTTGGATCTTATCAACACTTTTTAGGCGATAACTTTAGGTCTGTTAAATTTGTTTTTTGACAATTTTAGGTGAATCTGGATAACTGCGGATGGACCTCCCCGTATATAAAAAGTTCAAGTGCCCCCTGGGGGTTTTCACATCATTTGCTTCACATCATCAATTTATCTTTATTCCCCTTTGAAACGAATGGCTATTGCAAATCTCAGCTTGGGCAGCAAAGTGATTAGCAAATTGCTTAGAATTTTGCAGCCTCGCTGTTTATTCTTGTATTCTTACAATCCAACCACTTTATTTTTCCTGTTTGAAGAATTCCACCTCTTATTTTTCTCGCATTCTGAAATATTATGATTTTTACGGTGCCGGTTTTTATTTTCGAAAGTCCACAATCAATTTCTTGATTTCTGTTGTGGATAGTACCACTGGATTCTTGAACAAATTAATTTTTGAACTCTTAATATTTAATGATGGTTTGTTCACTTGAAACGGAATTGAAAATATTTGATATTTATGATCATGCCTTTTGTAATAAAAACTTTGTATGTTTCATGGCTTTTAGAATAGTCCTGCCTCCCTAATATATGTACGTTTTCAACAAAGGCTTTGCAATTAATGTTGAGATGCGAATCCCAAGACGGGATTGGCTTCTGTGTGCGTACGGTTGTTTATCTTTTGGCTTTATTCAAACTTGTGTGTAAATTAGGGTAACTGTGCGATTCAGCTCGAACGTGTTTTAAATTCATCGTTACAAAACGGTTGCCTTATGAGAAAAAAATATTCAATGTCCAATAAAAAAACTCTTCATGTCTTGAAGGAAGCGAGAAGACTTGAGAACTGCTGTCCCCATTTGTGAAAAGATATTGCCTACTCCAAAGCCTTCTTGAAATATAATTCTATCAATGCCATTAAATTTTGTGATAAACAAGCAATCAATAACTTCAACATATCATTGTGCAATCTTACATCTTATATCATGTAATCGTTGTCCACTTGATTCAAAATATCATTTAGGAAAGTGGGCTAATTCGTTTTCAAGGTTCTTAGAGTTTTCCTGTTATTGGTCAGAATTCTCTTCAAGCCATTCAGTTGAATTGAGGTGTTCTCAAGCCCACAGTGTACCACTAGTATCAGGAAATCAGTTTTCAGCTTTCTACTTTCGGTGTTAATCAAAGTGTCTCATTATTTCAATTTTACCTTTCTGCATTTTAAGCCCTATGATCTGTTATATAATTTTAAAAGTGTACTTTAAAATCAGTGATAAGTTTAAAAGTGTAATCGATGGCCCAACAAAATCCCCGTATAACATTGATTTTCGAAATCAGCACCCTCGAATTGACAATAAGCACTTGGTCCCATTAATTTCGCCCTCAAGTGACCATTCCCCTATTCTCCGCCTTGTCTACTTGGGGATATTTCTGATACCAACAAAACACCTAGCCAGCAAGATTAATTTTGAAATTCGAACAGGTGTGCAAAATTAGATGGCCAAAAGTCACAGAAGGTTTATTAGTCCAACAAATTGGGTATGCAGAAATTATGATTGTGTGTTTATAACCCAGTGGAACAAAAGGTTTCAAAAGTGTTTTATGGTTTGCAACTGGTCATAAAAAAGGTTATTAAAAGGTCATTAAAAATCATTAAAAGGTCAAAGGGGCAAATGTCAAGAAACTTGCCACTCTTCAGCAGCCAGGCACTGTTTGTTTAATGTAAGCATATTGTAAATAATAGTTCTTGATTTTCTTTATGCAGTTGTATGCAATTTTAAATGAGCAAAAAATCTGTTTTTCAAGACTGGAATTTTCTATCTTGTGTTTTTGGGACCATTTCCCCAGTCTCTTTCAGAACTAATCACTAGCAGGTGATAAGCTGCATAAAAAAACAGTACTTTTGACTCAGTTTGAGTTGAGAGGCACCAATTCTGAAAAAAGTGCTTAATCAAACATGATGCTTATTATTACTTCTTTGTCTAATGGTAGGTGCTTATTGTTGCTGGGAGTTTACTTGAGTCCTGGGTGCGTAATTGGTTGTTTACAGTACACAGAGCTGCATGCCTTGATTTTTTCAGATGAGCTGTCAGTTGTCCTGAGCCAAATGTTTTCTTCAATCATGATCACATCATTTTTATTGCATTTATCACATTTTACTTTAGGTATCAAAAAAGACAACTAGTCTCGAAAAGCAATGTTTTCATGATGAATACATTTTTTGCTAAGGATCAAACAACAAACCATTTCTACTGCTCTCTTGAGCCATAGGTAGCTACTGTATAACCCCATATTCTATACTGTAGCTGATTGAATTGAGGAAAAATTCATTTTTATAGCCTATAAATGCCAAGACTAAAAAAATATCAATTGGAATTATCTTCAACTAATCTATTGGTATTGAAAAGGAAGGAAATTAACCATACCCAAGGAGCTAAAACTGTCAACTTTTGTACATCCAAATGACTTTACAAGAAAAATCTATAAGGTCCCCTTTACATGAGAATTTCTGAAGCACTTTGAAACTCAAAATGATGATACTTCAGTCTGGTTACTCTATGTCACTGTCAGTTTCCATGAAGGAAATCATCTCAGTTGACAAGAGAAATTATGAATTAACGCCTGTTGAGCAATTCCATTGTTTAAGTTTGCCCTGGCATGAAGATTATTCTATTTACAAGACAATTTCATGCTGCTTTGAAAATGGATGCTTTGAAAACATGGACTTGAAGTAATTTTGAGATTTAGTTTTAATCTTTCCTTGTAGACACACCAAGGGCTTTACCTAGACAATGAGCTAAACTATTGCAAATTTGAGTTTCAAAGTTAATTAAAGATGCGAAATAGTCCTTAATGTATGCAAAGTAGATGAAGATTCTCATACCTCTGTGTGTTCTTTCCCTGTGCATTGTATTGAGTTTTCTTCTACCAGTACATCACTGGTCATCAAACTCTTCACCTCACTTTCTGGATTTGCTGCATCTGTAGCAAGAGTCATTTGGTCTTCCTCCATATCTCTATGATACCTAGAAACTGAAAGAGGATGTTGTAACACTGCAACTCAAAACTATCATGGTTTATTACAAGAGTATTTGAAATTTCACGAGTCATTGATTAAGTCATTCCTTTTTACCACAGTTTGCTGGCAGTTTTATGATAAATCTTGGTAAAAGTATTTTGGGGGTGTAACTAGAAATAAGAATTTCTTAACACATACATTTTGGCATCCAGTTTTTGTTTTAAAAGATTAACCCATTTTAATAAATATTAAAAAAGTGAATTTTAAAGAATTAATTTTCTTTCTTGGACAAAATAGACACTAAGCTCAAATATTAGCAAGCTTGTAGATACAACTTTGTATACAATGCACCTGGAAATTGCGGGAATTGGCACCAGAATAAACATTGTATAAGAGACTGAAAAAATTCTGAAATTAAAACTCAGAATGTTTCTTTTTCTTCTAGGACCAACCAAGTGTTAAATTTGAAATCTAAAGAAAACAATCAGTCCTTTAACATATATGGATGGGTCTCCATTTACAGTTTTAGCAATGTTTCTCAAACACAGATGGTTTGCATCTGGAAACATGTTTCTGTCACAGTCACACAGCGTATTAGATTTCAGAAACTACTAGTACATTACTGACACAGGTTATTATATACAGCGTTTTCATAATAGCTGATTAGATAGACATAATGGAAGGTTCCGGGTCAACAATCACATGAAGATGAACATAAATCATTCAATAAGCTCAACACCCTGAATAGGCTCCCCATGAATAAGCAACCAACTTTGAAATACTTTTAGGCCCCTTTCCCTCAAATTTAAGACCCCCAGTAATCAACATTTGATCCAGTTTTTCTGATAGATTGCATAAGATGAACCATTGGCCAGCTGCCAATGCTAGATAGAAAAATAACAACATTTGTAAAATTTTGAAGATATACAAACTAAGAAGATGATAGAGGACTTTAGATTACAGAAAATATAAGCACTAAGATAGGTAAAAGGAAGCCAAAGGCAGGAGGCTTTGTTGATTAGAAGATGCTGCCGTGCTGTAGGCTAGGGAAAATTGCCTGCAACATTGCTACCGATGGAGCAAGATGTGACTGTAGACATTCTTTTGTAGACAGAAAGAATATTGTTGAAAAGGTAAAAAACTTATAACTGTAGAAAATGCAAAGAAATCAAAGGTTGGAAGGTGGAAAACTATAACCTATGTGACAATTATGGTACAAGAAAGATTGGGAAGTGATTGGCAAAAGTTTAAGCAGATTCTGGACAAATCATGGAAACAATTGGTCTCCTATATCTAATTTATATTTCAGTGTTTAAAACTGGACAGCATAAAGAACCATGGGAGAGAGCTGTAAAACATCTCTCAGTGAATTATATTTGTGTCTCAAGTAGATCTCTATTTCTATAAATACTACCAAAAAATTGATATGTAAGTTAGCCAATTTATCAATGCCTTGCATTATCATGTTGTTGTTGATTATAGAATTCCCTTTGTACTTATTTGTACCTCAAATATGCAAAATATAATATCAAGGCACACTACAATATACTAAAATTCAATATCTAAAATCACATGGTTATGATCCACATGCCGGACCTTTTTAGTTATCAATCTGTGCTTAGTTTTATAAATGCAAAGAATAATTATTTTTCAACCCAATCAAGCAAAACAAACAAGCAAGAATTTAGTGGAGAGCTTTACCAAGGTGATCCTAGACCAAACATCCAATGAGTTACAAAAAACATAAAAACATCTAAAGCCTGGTGATTTGTATTTTTACAATTGAGATGGAGATCACTTCTCTAATTTGTCCAGCCAAGCTTTATCAAGAACAAGTATAATGCATATACATAGAATGGCCCAGAAATTGAGCAAAATTGGTAAAATCAATGCAGTATTACATAAACTAGGTTTGGTCAATTTCCATTCCTTTATGCCTCTTTTTACTTCTTAGCAGAGCATGCAAGATACTTCTTAGCAGAGCATGCATATTAATGGAACTTCAAGGGGAAAAGTTGTTCCTTCCTGTTTAGTTTAAGGGAGCAATTTACAGCTTTCCTCCATTGATCTTCCTCAAATCACCAGCCCTGGTACAAGATTCTAAATTAGTTTAAAATCTGATATCATGATATCCAATGATGCACTTATAGCAGGTATAGACCCCTATAATATTAAAATTTTTAAAAGGGCTGTGGAACTTTTGTCAACCCCAGGTCTACAACTGTACCATTTTGCAATGACATAAGATATCTGGATGAACAAATAGGAAAATAGTCAATTTTCTTCTTGATGTTTTACTTCCTGAGCAAAGGACTTTAGTTTCAGATTTATTGTATTAGTTTTTGCCATGTTTTCATGATACACCTCTGTATAATTTAAGAACATATTCAATGCAAAGTTTGCACCAGAGCTGGTCAATGAATTACGTAATAAACTTAAGTTCATGATCTTTATTCTTAAAACTGGTTAAGGAGTTATATTAAACAGGCAAAAATGCATGTAATATTTGTTTTTAAAAGCATTCAAATTAATAGTAAACCATGAATAAATTCAAAGTAACAAATGTAGTTACAAAAGTAAAGGCTATATCAGGCCTAGCCCGGAAAGGCGCTCGATCAAGCGCTCGGCCTAGAGCGCACCCAAAAGAAGCCTTGTAGATTTATAAAGCCCCTAAAATGTAAAAACAGTATTACCACGCAGCAAAAAATTTCTTGGCCTTTGTCTAATAAACTTGATCAAGCATAAACAATCTTCCCAACAGACCGCAATATTATGATTTGCGTAAGATTACCCCTTGAGAAAAAAATTCAGCAAATTCAAGGTTGGGTTTTCAAGTACCATTTTTAATCTAATAACCCTCTAATAACCACCAAGGACACAGGCCATCAAGCGTATTCTCCTGCAGACTTATTTTATTTTCGAGCAAGCGTTAACTTTCTGTTGAAGTGTTATTTTCTGTTTTTTCTTAATAATTTAAAATCATCTATGCAAATCAGAGATCACATTTCGGACCAAATTACCGCATTACAGTTTATCAGTTTTCATTTGCTTTCGCGAGTAGTAGATGTTCTAGTGTGTCTAATAGAATGGATAGCATAAAAAGGAAAACAAAGTCAATGTTTGACTTAAAGCTATGCGTTCTCCTATATTTCTATATTTGTATTAAAAAAGTGTTCGCTGCACGTTTTGTTATTTAATATTATGGTGCTTTTGGTATCACCATTGAATTTCTTATTTAACACTCTTCCAAAGCTTTTGATTTGAAGCTCGATCTTCCAAAGCTCTTGAAAGATGCTCTCAAGGACATTTTATTTAAAGGTGCGAAATAGAGCCCCTAGAGTTTCTAAGGGGCTCGTTTTATGGAGCACCTTCATTTTGCTTAGAGCAAGGCCTGCTATAAACAATTTGAGATGCTCGCATGCATAGGCAAGCAAAAGAAAAATAACATTCTACAGACTGTGAAATGCATAGTTATCCACATTAAGTCATATAAGGTTAGTGTCTTGTGTTAACTGATGATTATGCAACAATCTTGGTGGCCTAGGGTTTCCAATAAGGAGGTGTATTGTTATTTATTACATCAGGCTTTGCATTTTGCATTACATCTAAATTTTGTAATTTTTTCTTGTATTAGCTATTTTGAACAAATGATGAATCATTCTTGATTTTGTCTTAGTTATAAGAAAAAATCATGAATCTCAGGTTCATGCATTGTTTTTCACTTGATATTAATGGAATATTTAAGTAGATTTTATGGGTTTCCAAATTTTAATTAAATAGAAATAGATTAATAAGTTTTTTGAAAATACTTCTTGGAATTTTTTCTTAAAAACTTGGATTTACTGCTCCCTTTTGGCCTATTTTGTAGGTTTTAAACACTCGATAAATTAAAAAAATCAAGGGAGAAATCAAATATTTGAATGGGATCAACCTTATGCATCAAAATTTGACTAGCAATGTTGCCAAAACAGATGGTACAGTTGAGCCTAAATCCTTTAGGGCTAAAGGTGAAAATTTCTGATAAGAAATTTTACTTGTAAACAAATCCAGACAAAGCAACAAAATTTACCTAACTTTCTGACACGTCTACAGTTTAAGAGAGGCTATAGCACACTACCCCCAGCCACTAAGCTCCTAGGCCCCCAAAGACACTAAGCTCCTAGGCCCCCAAAGCCACTAGGCTCCTAGGCCCCCAAAGCCACTAGGCTCCTAGGCCCCCAAAGCCACTAAGCTCCTGCCCCCCCCAGCCAACAAGCTTCTGCCCCCCAAAGCCAACTAATCCCGACCATAGCGCATGCTATTTACTTAGACATGGAGATCTTCGGTCCAGAGTTGTTTTTGCCAACATAGCAGTGCATGCATGCGCCAAGGGCCAGTAAAAAGTGCCTTGCCACACGTGCCAAAAAATTGGTTTTAGAAATACAATGAGAGAAAATAAATTGTATCCACGGATGTAGACAAATTCTTCAACTTGCTCAAATCAACAAAAGTCAAGATCTTGTTTTTGTTTTCAAACGACTGGATCTAGGCCGAAAATATGTACTTTGTTGTCACGCGTAGCTTCGTAATGCAGTTTTGAGCTCTTGGGCCTAGAGCTTCGATTGGGATCAGAACTTGGCCTAACTGATAGGAAAGATTGAAGTTCATTTTTTCAGGTATTATTTCAAGCCAACACACCTGATTAAATACCAATGATTTGCTTTCGTCTGTCCTTGTTTTTGCTGTTGAACATGTCCTACACAACGAACATGGCAAGAACCAGTGTTGTTTCCATTCGCGGAAAATTTCCCGCCATTTTCATTGGGAATCAAAACTGCAGATGGTTGCCATGTGACCCATCATGAGGAAACTGATCCCTGGAATTCTTGATTTTGATAAATTATCGCATAAAAGTTTATTTTCCAACGTAGCTACCTCCACTTCGGCGTAATTTCGCTAAAAACATCCGTGAATGTTCGCTTTAGGCCGTTTCGAGCTTGCTATTGTTTAATTATCGAAGATGATTGGACAATCTACAACTCTGCGCAAAGCAGAGTGCGCACAACAGTAATTCATTCAATGCGCACAATCGCCAGGTTGACGCATGCGCCTAACCCGTTAGTACATCAGATGTAAGGGAGTGACGAAACAATAATCTAGCCATGGTTCTGGACATCTGGCACTGAAAGCATTTCCACAGATATTTTATTTTTTCTACAAATTTGACCTACACCAAAAATAAACATCGCATAAATTTTCAATTTTTTGCCAGCCAGTTGTCTGTTTAGTTTCGTTTTAGATTCCACGCTGAATTATTTAAGATAATTAAATTTCTTGTTAATAGCTTTGGTAATTTCAAATACGAATTTTAGAAACAGATAGGGTGGATTAATAAGTGTTTATGTCCGTAGCTTACACGTCTATCAAGGACAGATTAATATTCAAGGCGAATAGAAAAGCAAGAGACCTAAGCAAAGGTTCTGTAGGACACCTTATTTCTCTTCTCCAGTCATATGGCTATTATGACGGTAATGAACGTAGCGAATGTTAAATGTTTGGGGGATCTTGTTTGAATATTACTGCTTCGTTGAGATAGAACTGTCCGAATGGAGCCTTAAATCCTACTTAGTTTGCCTGATTAGGGGGCTGCAGCCTTTCAAGCCTCTGTATTTTCTACACTTATGACCCAGTTGCTTGTAGAACGTCAGTTTTTGCTTTTTCCACTCAAGACAACTATTTACTTCCATGTCCGCTGGATATGCCTCCAGAAAGCAAAGGACCTATACCAGGTGCTTGTGGGATGTCGTACTTTGCTTCATCCAGTCTAGAAAGAAAACAATTGTTTACCTAGATAAATGGAATACATCTTCAAAGAATCAAGGAATATGTTTCACTCCTTTAAATTTCGAAGTAAGACCATCATCATGCTGAATACAGAATCCAAGTGTGTTGCAAATGTTTCTGAACCTTGTGTTATTAAAATCAAAGCAGCCACAATCAATAGATCCTGAGCAGCTTGTCGCTGATCAAGAAATGCCTATATTCCATACTTATCATGATCAAGAAATGCCTATATTCCTTCAGCTTATCATTTATGATTTCTCATTTCGTAAATTTCCTTACTATAGCCTTTTTAAATTTTGAAAATAACAATATGCAGTTTTGATACAATGACCTGCTGCAAATAAATTTCTGAAGATTGATTTTCCTGCCCCTATTTTGAATAATTTGAAGTAATTGGCATCAAATTCATTTCTAGAGTTGTGTTTGCACGAAAGCTCAATGTCGTGTGAAAGTAGTATAGTTGCTCTTTTCTACATTCTCCATCAGACTTCCATTAAACAAGTGTAAGTTTAGACGTGCATCACTGCTATGTATACTTTCAAGTGAATTATATCTAATTATATTTTTACATATAACTAAATATTGACTTTGAAAATAAAATAATCTTGTTTCTGAAGTTGTATCTGTTTAACTTTAGAACGGCCTATGACAGGTACCTTTAGATCGCTGAAACCCTTTACATAGCAAAATTGATGATCAGTTTTCTTGATTTACTCTGTCTTCTAGCTTTGCTTATTTGATTGGATATGAGTACAGTTTTACCATATGAGTACGATTTGACTGGTTCTACCTCAGGTTTTTAATATTGCAAAGACAACAGTGGATCAAATCACTGGAAAGCCTAATTAGCATTTGCCGCAAATCAAAGATGTCTGGCTTTCGTCTGAAATTGGCGTAAAATCCAGCTTCTATCTTCCTGTCTGTTAGCATCTGTATTTTCAAGCTCAAACCAGAATCTCTTAGCAAACATAGACACGATGGGCCTGCAATCCGATTGACTTCTTTATGAACCTAGTTCTATATGATCTAGAAAACGTATGAACGTACGATATTGCTTCCACGGCAATTATATTTCGTGGGAAGTTTTGACATTGATGAATTCATTTTGAAAAATTAGTCTTTCTATCAACTTCAACCCAGTGAATTGTCATTTTACTAATGTTCTGTATATTGTACATGTTCTTTTCAACCTATTGAAATCCGTGCATTTCCTCTTCGGAAGTACCTTTGAATAAAACTTTTTGAAATTTCACTAATATTTTGAAAATAAGCAGTATTTCTGCCACTGCTATGAAATTTTCTCAATTGTAGAATGCAAGTAGAGTTTGAAGTATGTAATTGAAGATGAAGGTTGAAATTTTGTTTCCGCAACACGTCACTTTGTTTCTGCAATACGTCACTGGCATCAAATTGACCTCCAAGACGACAGAAGAATCGTGCCTGTGCAGCCTTTTAAATTTTAGTTAAGCATCTATTGTCGTTACCTCTAACTCAATTCTGTGACAATTATAATCACTAACAGTTATAAACTGTGCTTCCTCGTAAGCTCTTGATTCTAAGAATTATGATTAGCAATTTTCTAAACAAGTGCTCGGCGGACACAGTGTTTGACCATTACACTAAGGCTATTTTCGTTGATGATTTTTCCTTTGCTGTGTTAATTGTTAGCAACGATCATATACAATCCATTTAGTTGGCGCTCTTACATCGATCATTAATTATTCCTTTTTGCTTCTGATTCCCAGCTGATCCTGAACGGAAAACATTACAGTATCACCTGCCTCACTGTCCTTCTGAATAGAGCTAGTTTGCCATTACAGTTTACATTTATAAGAGACATTCTGACGTGCAGACGTGATTCGGTAAGTCAGTTTCTTATTAAAAAAATTAGGTTAGCTTTCGTTTCAATAGCATTATTACATGCGTGAAATATTACATTATAGCGCAATATGTTCTACGATTATTGATTCTTGTTCATAGATTCAGTGTGATTTTATAAATTTTTTACATGAATTTAGGAATCAAATATTATAATGCCTGATATTGTAAAATTAAAAAGGATATCTTCATGCAAAAATTTCAGAAAGTAAAGCGATATTCAGAAATAGAAGACAGGATTATTCAAGGGTGTATACAAATTACAAAACATTTTAAAGAATCTACAGTTGATATTTATATCACATATCGATAAAAAATATTTCAATTTTGTCTTGGCTTTTCTAATTTTGTAAGCATCGTTTATTCATCCCATCCCATATTTTGCATTTAGTATTGGAACTCTCTCTTATTTGGTTCCTGTTTGCTATGGTACTCATCCATGATTTAATTGTTTGCCTTTGTAACAAGCTTTAATGTAAGAACTCCAAGTTTAACGCTTAATGCAATGATCAGGAAATTTTTCTAAGAAAAAGTGTGTTTGAATTTTCCAGATTGCTTAGGGAAGGGCTTAGTAAATCTATATGATACTTCGAGTTATCTAACTTTTCATTAAGTAGAAAATATTATAATCTTTTTGAAAATGAAAATTTCAGAATAATGGAAAATGATAGGAGACTGACTGTTGCGTCAATCCGTTAATAGATTGGAGTTATCCATCCATATCAAAACAAATAACGAATATGTTGTTAAAGTAAATAGATCTTGAAAGTATTGTTCCATCTTCCCACTCAGTCATAGATCTTTCACCCTAGTGTTTAAGGTGTGGCATTGATCGAAGAAACCATTGGGAGATAAGCAGCGTCCCTCGAGGACAGTTCCTGGGGTCATAAAACCCCTTTGTTATATTAGCATGGGGATCAGTATGATCTGTTGGAGCATCTCCGTTAATTATGCATGTACCAAACATTACTGCGATATTTTCGCGGCAAATCGTTCAGATTAGAGATCATGTTCGACTTTTGAGAGAATTTTCCAACTTGATTAGGCTATTCTGTGGATGAAACAGCAGCTGCTTTTCTTTAAACCCGGGTGAATGATACTTGGGGCTGTCTTTTACTCTCTCTAAGAGTTGCGAAAACGGGATGTTCCTTAACTGTGCCTAAATCGACCGTGGCTTTTCGTTTTGTATTTCCGTTTCCAAAGGGATAGACTGACTTGCAGGATTAGTTGTTTATCGTAACAAAGACAAAATTATATACCTCAGGGATGTTGAGACAGATATGTCTCTGGCATCAAATTAGTTTGAATGTGTCTTGTTCAACTTGAAAAGTGCCGTCCAAAAATTCGATATCAGGGGCATTGGTGGGGCATCATAATTTGACTTAGGCTGCCCTTTTTTCTTGGAAGTGTTAGGCAATTAAGACAGCAAAGCCAAGTAAACTCAACTGTGCTCTCTAAAATACCCACAATGCATCTATCATCCAATTCGAGTCCCAAGCTATCGCTTCTTTGTCATTGGCCTAAATGCAGTCTTGAAATAAATTGAATCAACTGAACAAAAAAATTCAAGTGTTATAGCAGAAACCGTGCAGAGGTGAAGCAGCAAACAAATGTTATGACAGATGATTTTGTGAAAAAATGTATACTGAAACAGCAGCCTCTTTTAAACAAAACCTCGCTAACCGCTAGCCATTTGATTTCGTTCACCTAGACGAACGAATATTCGTTAACAAACAAAGTAATTTGTAATCGAATTCGAATCGGTTGGACATCAGTCCAGTCTCGATTAAACGAGGCGTTAATTGACTTGCATTTTGTCCCGTCCCAGAGTAAATGCTAATGCAATCAAAAGAATGCTTGATATACCTGGGAACAGCTCAGGTTGATGAGGTCGAATTCAGCACCCTCTCTCTTACCCTGAGTGCCATAGCTGCAAAAAATTGATCCCATAAAAAAAAGCTGCAGAGACGAATGAGAGAGAGAAAAGAGAGAAAAAAAGAGAAAAGTTGTTTCACAAGAGTATTGGAGACAGAGGCACCCTGGGCCGCTTTTCTTTTCTTTCTCTTTTTCTTTTGTTTTTGTAGTCTAATTTTTTGCGGCTCTGGCACCCTGTTACCCTGGGGACCAGAGTGTACCTCGATTTCCAATGCTCTTGCCTCTTCCCTTAAAATCTTTGTGCGTCTCTCGGAAAGATCCTTGGAATGGTCACAGACAGGAAACGTTGGATGTTTCAATTTGGCTTCAATTTTCTGTTATCTTCCTTCAGGCTAGCCCACTTTCTCTACCTGCGACAATTCTCTTACGAAAACCAGGACACATGACACCTTCCGTCTTCCATATCAACAATTCTTTTTGGAAGCTATTTGCAACTTCAGCAAATCAACCTCAGCTATGCTCGTTCTCCAAAGAGCGAGTTGCGTTGAAAAGGTGTTACTGATATGTATCTTTAGAGCGAATTTCGATAGTTGATTCACGACAAAATGTGAAGATCAACTACCCATACTCGTGACCGTAGCAGATCTAAACTTCCCGATTATTTGGTATCAGAAAAGGAATAGTCATGTTGAAAACAATAGACTAGAGGGGAAGATCTTTTTTTGATTCAATCTGAAAAAAATGCAGTCAGATTAGACTGAGAATAACTTATCAGTGTAGCCTGAGCCCTAGGCCCCAAACCCCAGACCCAAGAACCAAGACCCAAAAACCGCAAACCCTAGACCCCAGACCCAAGACCGCCAACCCCAGACCCAATGGCACTACTCAGGTGAACGAAGCTCAGGCACCAACAATAAATAACACAGTATTGCTTTCTCTTAAGCCTAAAGAACCGACGATGAATTCTAAAGCTAAGATGTAGTATGATTCGTCAACCTTCTAGCGTAAAATTTTATTAGCCTGCGTGCAGACTCTGTTGACAAAATTGAAAATAGGAGAAAAAGTAGAGTCTGTGAAGCCGAGCCGATTTTCTTGTTCAAAGGTTCATCAAAATCAAGGAACCGAATTTGATTGGTTGGGGGAATTTCAATTGCTTTTTTCAGTTTTAAAAGTGGCGCCTTCGAGCCCAAGTATAAATGAATGGTATCAGGATAATAGAATAGGTCTGTTTGTTCTTTTGAACAACTAAAATTACAGAAAAACATTGCACGCTAATGGAGTTGTTGTTCTAGTGCTTAGAATAAAATGTTGATGTCAGCGAACAAGAAAAGCGGCTCTGTTGCGCTGACTCTACTTTCTCTCCTCTTTTAGATTTCAGAGTCTGCACGCAGGCTATCGAGTATAGGATATCTGAGAATAACATCTAGCAAGTTGCCATTGTTTCATATTGTATATTGCAAACAGGGACGTTGCTACAATTATTCTTAAGGGTTGTGGGGGGGGGGGGGCTTACACCAATCCCTTTTGCTTCTATTGCTCTCAGACAGTACAAAAAGTCTCTCCTTCCTACGGTGCTTCTTATAATGATATGTTTCAAGATCCTATGTTTCAAGACCATGTAGTCCATTTCTCAATACCAACAAAAGGTGTTTTGCCCAAAGATTTAACCGCATTCTTAATTCTAACTTGACTTATCACAGTCCCAAAGCATGAAACAAATTGTGTTAACGATAAATTATTGATTTTTCTAATCAGATATTAGCTTCATAAGTCGTTAATGATTGCATGATTAAATTAAAAGGCAATTATGTTTATCTTATCTTAATCCTTAAAAAGTCGATGAACTGTTTGAAAGAGGAAATTTATTTGGTAATTAAATGAATTCACATTATGATTACTATTACAAACCCTTTTAATTCGATCAAAGCTCAGTTGGTAGTTTATGTCCACTTGTTTTGACTTTGTTGACCAAAAACTGTTCAAAGTCTGAATTTACTTTGAAAAGGTTTGCAATTGTCGAAACTTAAATGCTAGGAATCAAGAACTGCAAAGAAATGATACTAGATAGAATCTTAATGGCAAAAGTTTTGTCGATTTTCCACTTAGAAAGTTTAACAGATGAAAAAAGAAAGTGGTGGTAATTGCGAGGGTGTGGGGGCATGCGAATGCCCCGCAGATTTTGCTAAATTGTAGGTTAAAATACGCTTTTGTCGGTTAATTATGTCATTTGTTGGCAAAATTGCTTGTTTTAGAGAGCTTTGCTTGTTTTAGAGTGCTTTAGTTCACCTATCAGTAACACAGGAGGCGAGTGCACTTAAGAGAGTTTGTTGTTTTTTCTGTTACTTTAGTCCCTTGCGCCGAATAAATTCCCTTTCTCTTGTTTGATCCACTTTTCTCTTTACTAGGCTTGGCTCCACTAATTTATTCGTCTAAACAGCTCAGCTTGTATTCTCTTTGGATTTTACCCAAATTTGTGCTATCATTTGTTAATCGAGACAATGTTTCAGTTTTAAGCCTTCCAGTTTTTGTTAAAAATATATATGCTTTCTCTAATCCATGAGATGTAAGAACAAAATGGCAACAAATAAGAATTAGTTGTATATGAAAGAGTAAAACTGTAAACTAAGCCAACAAAATAAATGATAGAAAGTCGATTGCTACAGATACCTTACTAAGAGTAAAGGACATTGGACAGTGGGTGTTACTCAAGAGTTAGAAAATGCGGAGAAGTGCATCTAAAGCAGTAACATTTCTACATCATCTAGATGCTCCATTTTCTTGTTAGGAGTTGGCCAATGTACTGAGCGTCATACATAGAAAATACGTTATGTGATGACATACGGTTTGTAAAGTGGGGGTAATTTACTTTGACATCATTTTTATACTATGATTTCTATATTTCTTCATGTAAACCTCCCACTGCATCGTGATGTTTGCTATATATTTATCATGATTCTACGGACAGAGTAACTCTATACATGATTGTACATCAGAGACAGGTATTACCGTAAGTCCTCGAATTAGCCCCCTGGGGGCCTATTTATTTTTGATATTTTTGGACGGGGGTTTATTCGAGGGGGGAGTTATACAAGGGGGGCTTGTACGAATGGGGCTTATAAAATTATTGTAGACATTAAGAAGACATTACAAAAGACCTCGTTTATTTTAGTAGGATTTTCCTATGAGCATTTAATTAATTACTACGAAAAGTACGAATTTGTCGTGGTAATTCAATAAAATGCCATAGTCAACCTCAGATGGCAAAAACCGTCAAACTGAGGGGTATAATTCGAGAATTTACGGTAGCAGTGGGGGCTTATTCGAGGAGGGGGGGGCTTATTGACAATTTGTAGACATAATAAATTATCATAATCATAAAAATTTAGTTTGTTGTGGTATTAAGACTCATTCTTTCCTGAAGGACAAGAGGCGTCATATAGATGACGTCATATGCTGATAAATTCAAGCGAATCTTATAAGACTATCTTATTCTGATCTTTTTACAAATTTTTTTTTTCCTTATCACTTTTGATCTTTCGAGCTGTGTTTCGTGATGGTATTTAGCTGAGATCAGTTCTAAGATTATATCTCTTCATGCATAAAGTCCCATATTATTCCTGTCTTCTTCTTTCGTGCTTCTTACATCATTGTCTCCATGATATTCGTCTGTTCGGAATAAGTATCAATTCCCCTAATCCAAGCGTAATTTGACTTTTTGTAAACTATTTTTTGAGGGTTAATTACAGCTAGCTCAATTTTAAAAATGAACATTTTTCAAATACAAACATGCAATGTGCTTTAGATTGGTTTTGGCTTTGTTAAAAAGATCACGATAGCCGGATTAGCGCTAAGCTTCGCCATGAACATTTACGAGCGATTAAAGAATATAGCGAAGAGATAAAACGATAACAAAGTCAATGGCTCGAAGCCACTTCAGGAAACAACCATATAGGACATACATGTCTATATAGTGCTATAGTCTATTGTTGAGAGGCGTCTGTCGTTTTTAGATTACTCGTACAATTCTTCAAATGTAGCAAAAAGTTTTTTGGATACAATTGTTCTTTTTGAGACATATCTGTCTGTTGCTTGGGAGTATCCGCTATTAAAAGGCTCTTGCGCAACCATCATGCTTTGCGTTCGCTGCTCGTTACGCGAAAAGAATTGGACCGTATCTGGTATTTTCATGCAGTATGGTATTAGGCCGGTTTTGAAAATATAGTCGAAAAGCATGACGTTGTGCAAGAGCCTGTTATTGTGTAAAAATCAATACGATGTACAACATCACTTAGAAAGTACTTCAATCCTCTTGGCTACTTTTTCTCTGAATGTTTTACTTTAGATTCTGATCAATGACCAGAAACTTAGTTCATATGCAAGTTTCGATAAAGGAAGTGATCACTATATTGATTTCATGAAGACATAAGATTTTAATCATGGTTGCTCATGATATTTCACAAATGGTAAAAGGTTTGTCGTCAAATCCCTTAGAAGCTTGCCATTTATTCGTCGTCATAAAATCTCAAATACAAGCAGAACAATTTTGAAGAATTGATCTGGACGAAAAATGTAACAGCCAGTCCAGAAAGAGGACTAAAAGTACCTCCTTACTTCACCAGCTCAATTCTTCGTCTTCTAAGCAGAAAAACAATATCTGATCAATTCAAAATAAAGTGCTTTCTTCTAGAAACGTTGTAAAATCCGTCATAAATACTATAAAATACTCCCCTGAGGTCCAATGAGACCTTGAAGTAGCAATGCTGTTGATTGATATTTGATATTGAGGAACATTGTCAGAAAGAGCTCAGTGCTTACATTCAATTACATTCATTTCAGAGCTTGCATTGTAATCTCCTTGACGAGCAAATGCACGTTTCCAATCTGGTTTTGTTCTAAAATTGTATTAACTATATTTTAAATGGTTTTAATAAGCAAATGTACCACTGTATTTTGTTTGTCACAAGCAAAGCTCAGGGACTGGAAACAAATATGCCGCTGTAGAAAGATAGTATGACGTCACGATATGTAGATAGACAATTATGAAAAACAGACCAGTTAACATTTAATATTCTGAAAATGAGTATCTTTTTATAAAATGCCAACTGGCTGGGAATGCCAAGTTCTCTTCTTAATTGTTAGAAACATTTTCCGTCCCTCTTGGAAGTGGACATAATAGGTAACGACCAAGAAAGAAAATCGACGACACGCTTTCAATTCAACATTGGAACTTCAAAACTTTACGCTTAATGTGATCATAAACCAACTGCAAGACTGATATTCTACATATATTTTTACTGTTTTGAAATTTGACACAAAACATTCCTTTTTCACCTACGTACATCACAAAGTCATTCTCGACACAATACTGTTACCTTTTTCTATGTTCATAGATTCTGCAGGGCTTGTTGCACTAGAAACGGGGGTTGGGGTGTTGGTGGTTTCACTGAAAAACAATGTGAGTAGATAGCAGGGATGTCTAATCATCAACAAGTTTTTGACAATTTTGTGACGTAACAGTCACTTTCTTTGTTTGGGGAATGGAAAATAAACTCTGATTATTGCTTATTTGGTTGCTATATTTTTCTATCAAATAAAATTTGAAAACTTCTTGATTTTCAAGGGAATAGCTTGAAACACAGAGTGAAAGATCTTTAACCGGCAAACAAGGCGGACGGCCTAAGTTCAATGATTTATAACAAATAATATTCACACGATCTGATAAGCTGCAAACAATAAAGGAAAGAAAAGCCTTACATGTTCTGATGATAACCAAAATGAAAATTCGCTTTTGGAAATTATCAAATAAGTTATATTGAAAAAAGATACACCGATATCGGTAAAAACTAAATTAGGGCTCGTGCTTTTGAATTCAATATTTTTCATTCTAGGAGTTTTGGAAACGCCGAAAGAAACCAAGGAAATGATTGAGGTAAACTTTAGTAATTCTGAGAATCAAATCGTGACCAAAATATTGATACATTTGTATAAAAGAATTTAATCGGCTTACATATTACTGTTTCTATTGTTATTGGTTTTTGATCTTATCTCGAGCATCTAGGCCTTAAGCTGATATCGAGTGATATGATTCTATTTTTCAGATAAGAGTTTGAAAATTTGATCATCGAAGTTTTAGGAAGCTACCCTAAATTCAATAAAATTTTGCATACAAGAGTATCTCTACCAAATGAAAGGTTGTCTTTATCATTGCTAAAAGTCAGAAAAATTCATCAATGTTAATTCAAAACGAAGTCTAAATCAAACAAAAGTATGTATACTGCATGGATACTGATGATTGAAAGTTTTGAAAATATGTATTGAATCAGGAAGTGAAAAATCGTATTGATAATACGTTTAATCAAAGCCAAAACTATTCTGATATTCAGAAGTTAGAAATTGACTTTATAGACCGAGAAGTTAATAAAATGTCCACTTCTGGATAAGACAGAGAACTTTTCGTCACAGTTGTTAATTTGCAAACTTCGTAAATCTTTCCACTATTCATAAGAAACTCACAAGAAAACAATTCTTTTGCAAAAAACGGGTTTATGATTGCACGTCTCTCAATTTTAGAAAATCGTCCAACAGCTAATTTAGAAAAATGATTGTCATTACTCTAGCTAGGTTTGAGATACACAGTAAGCTAGCAAGCCAAGTTTTGTTTGCTGGTAGTGCTGTCCTCGGCCTATGTTCGATAATACACTGGTTGAACAAGTTATGCTTGTACGAATTCATTCGTTCGTCAAATGTTAGTTTCAGAAACAATTCATTAAAACAATCTTTTCGTGGTACAGAATTACAAAAATTGCTTTGAAAAAGCAAACATTTTGAAACTGCTACTAAATCTTTTCGTCTGACACTCTTCAGACTATAAAACGTCTGAACATAGTTCGAAAACTAGTTAGAAATCAATCTATCTGCACAAGTTCTTACTAAAAGTCTGAGTATGCGATCACTGAAATAGCAAGACGCAGCCTAAATCAAACAAAATCATGCCCTATAAATGAAAGATTATTTTTGCTAGTACTACAAGTCTGAAATTTAGTACCGTTATATGGTAGATGGCAGTTAAATTATTAAGCTTGAATTTGAATTATCCTGTTATGGTATTTCCAATTAACTTGATGTCCATTCCCAAAATACACCGTCTAGAATTTTACTGTAATTGTTTTGCTTACAAATATTTTTACAAAATCTTAAGACTACCAATCCACCAATTCATCTTTACCAAACCACAGTCCAATTTCACGGCTAGCTTTTTCTTCACTTTCACTGCTATAGACAATATCTTTACCAATTTGCAAAGTGAAATCACCTCTGACTGTTCCGGGTTTTGCTGTCAAGGGGTCATTTGCACCAAGTATTGCTTTAGCCCCGTCTACAACCCCAGTGCCTTGCCAGATCATCACAACAACAGGGCCAGAACCAACATACTCCAGGATATCCTCCAGCATCGATTTCACTTTTAGATGGATGTAATGCTCAAGAAGCAGCAATCTGCTTGGCTGAAATTAAAATTCATATTCCTCTGTTTACAACATATCAATTATCTATACGTCAAAATATGAGATTATCGATTAGCTATATATCTTACTCTAATTTGATGATTTTCATTTCATATAGAATTTATGGTCATTTTATAAATCGACGATGATGTTCTGAAGAGAAGATCCAAACAAACTTAAATTTAAGTAAATTTAAGTGACTGGCCAATTATTTGGTTTTGTATTAGTTATTTTTTAATTACAATCCCTATCTTGCTTAGAGAGCGTTTAATACACAGTTTAAAGTCTGAAGGCTCAAGCTTTCATTTTAACTTTTTAGCAGGTAGTCTGTTGATAAGATGGCTAACTAGCCTTTTGTCAAAGATTTCTCAAAGCTTTAGAATATTTAACCCCTGAAGGTTCTGTTATCGGAGAAAGATGTCTATATCAAATGACGGAGTAGAAATTTCAATAACTCTGATATTTCTCTACCTAGTAATTTTTTTAACTAGATGCAAAAATTACCTTTGCTAATTTAATTGCGACCATTTTATATCCTTTTCTTTCAAATCTTTTTAGTATGTCAGAGATCAGTCCTCTTTTCACTGCATCTGGCTTGATCATAACAAAAGTTCTCTCCTTTTCCAGCAGCCTATTGGCTTTCATCTTTGATCCAGTGCTCAGTTCCTTTCCAACGATCTTTGCTTCTTGACTCTCTATATCCTTTGACTTGTGGTTCTCCTCCATTTCACCTTTATATTTGATTTGATCTACTTTCTCTACAACAAAAGGCTCAATACATTTTCGTTGGCATCCGCTATAACAGCATTTTTTTGTGTCATTACAGTCTCTGTCCATACTGCAACCTTCAATTTGCTCCAAAATTCGTCCTCCTAGGATGTCCACTTCCTCTAGAAGTAGGCTAGCGCATTCTGAATCGTCAACTGGAGGGCACACACCGTCTTTTACGACTAATTTCTCCGGCTCTTTAATGCTTGTGCATATTTTACGACAGCCGTCGTAACAGCAATTCTCAGAACTGCTGCAATCATCGCCCGTCTGACATTCTCGAAGTGCAGCAGAGTCATCTACGTATTTGCAATCGCCATTTGCTTTCTCAATTTCAGGGCAACTTCTCGATTGATTTTTCATTACTTCAACAATATTAGCTTTCGCGCATGTTGTTCTGCAGCCATCGAAACAACACTTCTCTGCACCAGGGCAGTCCCCATCGAAAAGGCATCCCGCAATTGTCATCAGATAGCTGTTGAATTCGATCGTGTTGTGGACATTCGGAGGCAGCGGGCATTCGATATTGGCTAAATTTGGTAGTGTAGGGCATTCCCCTGGCTTTTTGGCTGCGTTTCCTGGAACAATAGCACCTTGCACTAATGCCAACATAAACATTAGAGATATAAGTATAAATTCCATGCTAGTAACAACAAGTTGCTGAGTCTACCTTGAGATCAGCGATTTTCGGCAACGTATCACGTTGAATATGAACACGTCTTGGGCAGCTATGAGAACAACTAAAAATGAACACACCTATATCAAATTGTCTTACCTATATCAAAGTTTACACTTGTTGTCAAGCTACCACCCTAGTGTCGCTACCGTGAAACCTTTCAATGTTAGGATAACAGCTATGAATGGCCATTTTGCTTTTCCCTTGAGCGATGAAACTGATTCAGGACTTCCTATTTCCCAAGTTTTTAATTGTGTTAGCACATAGGCCTAATTGCATAACAGAGTGCCGCATACGTTTATACAAAATGGCCAATGTCAAACCATAGCGTGTTGAAAAATCTCAATTAAGATTATTTATACTTTGATTTACCATATTTCAAATACTTTATTATTTTCTTTCTTGACCTTACCTGTATTCTTAATTTTTTATTCTGAATGTAACGGAATTCTTGACAATAAACGAAATACACATGCTTCCCGTTATTCTTCCTTTACTTTCCTCCTTAAAGAAATGCCATTTCTACAATCGAATGCTATTGGCAAATTTGGTAAAGATGACATTTTGCAATTTTGCTGGATTCATCATGTGATATTTTAACAACAAGCCTCTATTCACTAGGTGCATTGTAATTTTTGGTTAATTGGCTGTAAGCTCTTTCGCAGCAGGTAATTCATGGGGAGTATTAAATGGTATTTTTATAAAAGAAGGTATTGTTTATTAAATCGTGCTTCAATTGACAATATGAACATTTGTTTCAATTTCTTGTCTGTACACGATAGATAAGCCTAAAGTACTGTTCTGATAAAATTTCCATGTTTTCTCTTTTGGGGTGGGTGTGCAGGGGATTTTGCCAAAAATCCATTATTCAAAAACAGACATTTGAATCTCTATTCAAGTTTGAATTTAAGTGTGATGGTGAAGTTGCCATTGTTTGAACTTCGGTTGGAAATGCTTCAATGTCTTGGGCCAGAAGGATCGCTAGCCCGAAAAAACTAGGGTAGAGAAAACAACTATTCTCGACCACGCCCGTCAGAGTCTTGAAAAACGTAGGAAACGCCTTTTTAAAACTTTTTTCTTTTTTTTGAATTTTTTTAAAAAAGCATTTGTGCAATAACGCCTCTTTGCAAAAACGAAAATTGAAATCGATCGGATCAACCACCCCCCCCCCCCCCCCCTTCAAACATCTTGGCTTACCATTTGAGGCTACTGGGACTCGATCGTTTTGCAACTGATGATAAACCATCTGTGTTGAAACAAATTCAAAAACATAATGTGTTCAAGTGCTTATAATAACTCAGATTTTCAGTGTTTTCCAGACCTGATAATGCACTGGATTATTGTTCTTCTTTATATTCTTCATCTGATCGCTGATTAATCCTCAATCAATCCGTGCATTAATCCTAGAACTATTTCTTATAAACAGGCTTATCATTTATCGACAAAGATTACGTTGGTCCTTCATACTAGAGTTTTAGCCTCTTTCCACATAACCAACAATATTTTTTCTGATAAATCGATTCTGATCTCTTTAGCAAGTCTAACAACATTGTAATATTAATCCCTTCATTCTTCCATTAATTCGATTTCAAACACTGTTGCACTACTGTTGCATAAACAGATGAGGCTAAATATGAAAAACAGACTATTTCTCAATCGAACACCACAAATAAATTGATTTTAATAATTAGGTAATCTCTTTATGTAATTCTAGCAATTGCGTTAAGTGGTTATCGCTTTTAGTGATTTCTGTACCCGTGTTTTTCAACTTGGCTAACTGTTGGCTAGACATAGTTCTGGCAACTTCACTCTTATATTTCAAATGTCAGTATTTTAGGGAAGGTAAAAAAGAGTGTTATAGAGCTGGCTTGCCTCTCCCTTATCGAGTCATAGTACTTGGAGATGTTTGTGATACGAACTTGAATTCAATTCATCGCAGACAAAAAGACCAGACAGGGGCATAACTTAAGGGGGACCTAAAAACAAGCCCTCTATTGGGAAGGATAATATTCGAAGAGAATGCAATGCAGGGACGTTGGACCGAGGGGGGTATCAGGTGCATGTGCTCCCAACTTTTGGCAAAACACATCTTTTCCTTACTTTTGTACTCTCTCTACAATTTGTTGGAAAGTACCCCCTTTCCTATGAAATGCTTCCGACGTTCCTGCCAAGAGCGACGTGACGAATCTTTGTAACTTTGTGCAACTGAACCTCAATATGAAAGCCTTTTCTGTGCTCCTCCTCTGCAGCTACGTTGGTTATGTACTTTGTAGACAGAAAGACTAGAAGTATAGAGAAATTACCTAGCAATTTTCAACTTGAATTTTAATATAAGGGTGAGCTGTGTGAAGAAGCATAATTGGTTCCAATCAACTTCCATAACTCAACTAACGGCTATTTCTCGACAAACGGCATCCCTATGCGGAAAACAATTTCTCCTTAGGCCTTCCTCTTGTCCTGACAAGGAAGGGCTTTCCGCAACGAGCTACAAATCTGGTTTCACATGTTCCTGTTGTAGGTCATCCAACCATCGGTATTTGGGGGGAAGAGAGTGATGAACTAGTTAAGGGTGCATTATAAACACGAGAAGAAGAGTGTTGTCGTCCAAGTCCTTATCTTGGTCTTCCCACCTTTTGCAAATTTGTACAATGAGGCACAAATCTCTAGGAAAAACAAAATTGTATACAAACTTTCTAAGATCTAATTTTAGTTGCATAGCATTCTCGGTAAAACATTATAGGTAGGACCTTAGGCAAGTCTCTTCGCTCTGCGTGTGAGTAAGTAGGAGAATTTAATCTTCTTTACATTGAAAATTTCAACAGATTTTCCCAGTTTTCCTGGGAGAAAAAGCTCTTTCACCCTATAGATCCCAAAAATCTGGATTTTGGAAAACAACCCCGACTTTTCGATCCAATCCTACTATGCTTTATCCTTGTGAATCTCATGATGATGTCAGGCTTAAGATCCTCTCTATTGACAATTTCCTGACACTTAAATATGTTAATCTCCCGATGTAATCAAATCGCAGTGTGAATTTTACCAAGATTAAAGCAAAATAACAAATAAACGACAATTTTCTTTGTATCGACGTCATTTCTTCACACAGTTCACTTAATATATGTTGACCTTCTTCCTAAAGGTACTTGATCTTATGGTGAGACTCCGTCAATCTGACCATTACTGTCCAACAATGCAAGCAAACAGCCCGTAGGTTCATTGACTTCGAAAATCATTTTCTGCGCAAGTAAACATTTGCTTCAGTAGCTGATTTCTGTGAGTACTTTTGTTTTTTTCGCGTTCTTTTTGTTGATTAGAATATAAACAATGAACCAGCGTCAATAGCTTTACTCATGAATGCACAAACGGCTCATTTTCCATAAGAAAATATCATGTTTCCTTGTTTCGGTTCATTTTTGTCTCAATCATTTCTTTTGCAAACAATTGGCCCAAGAGGCTGGTAGCTCCTAAATTCACCTAAACGTTTGTATTGCCCTTGGTTAACTTTTTCTCGTCAAAATTTATCCTTCAATATTTTGTGAAGGAAATTCGTATGTAATTTCAATGCCATAACTATTCTTTTCCTGGTGAGTAATGGCCTAACATTCTCATGGCTTTCATTTCGGCTTAAATCAATCGCTCTTTCAGGATATTCGAATATTGAACAAGCTAAGGCCGAAGTTAGCAAATCAAGAACAAGCTGGGGCCACAAAAATTACCTCGTTTTTGAGACAATTCCTCAAAATTACATTTCTCAGTGGCTCAACCTCAGCTTGTTCTTAATTTGCTCCTAACTTTTGACCAGTTTTGAGGCTCTGGTTCTTATAAATCGTTCTAATGAAAAATGCGTGTAATAAAACAGAACTGAGGACACTTACCTCGTATCAACACAATCCTTACCTCATATCGATTCAAGTCCATGCCTGTTGGTAATCTTTTTGGAGAGCTCTCTTCAAGCCGGTTTGTTAGACAGTCGATTAGACTTTTTGAAGTAAAACAAGCAACAATTACTTGTCCAAGGCAGCCCGGCGAAGCTCTAAAGAACTTCACCATTTTCATTTGCAAAATAATTGTGAAAAGGCTCCAGACTCCTCATGCCAGAACCTCGAATAAGTAACGTCAAAATAAAATAAGGGTTCAGGAATGAAAGAGAAGGGACCTCCGTTGTCTTCTCTTTTCCCTTTCTATAATTTTTATTTTGACTTCTCGACGTTCTTGAAACTGGATGCTAGTTACAATGTTGCTAAGTCATTAATATTCAACAAAAATGGAAATAAATCTAATGGTTCTTTCCTATTCAGGATTTTGAGAAAGTGATAAAAAATGTTGCATATTAAGACACGGTGCAATACTTAAGATTTTTCGGTCATAACAGACCGAAACTGGCGACAAACGGAAATTTGTTGCGCAAAAATCTTTCTTGTCCTTTGTCTATAAATCCTGCAGAACGATCCGTTCTTCTTTCTTGTTCTTCTCTATGTTTCATCGTAAGTTGAAACATTCTGGTTTCGTTTTCTTTATTAGTTCTTTTTATATTAAACAAAATTTATCTTTTAAATGAAAATATGCCTTTTTAAAGTTATATACAGGTATTCTGTTCACTGGAATAGCATTTAATAACTTTTCGCACTTGGGTTTTACCTAATGGTTTTTCAACCACGAGAAAGGCTAGGACAAGATGGTCCCTTAACGTTTTTCGCAGTTTGGCCTTTGCTTAACAAGATTGTCAAGGAAATGAAATGGACTGTATTTATTTGCTCTTTTCTGCCTTGTTCGTCAATTTTTGGAAAGGTTTTTTGAAGGAACCTTATCTTCAAAGAATTTACGAACATACTTGGCACTTACTTTGTGTATAAGTTTGATTAACCTTATGTTCTTTATATGAATTGTTGAATCAACAAACATTCTTGTCTAAAAAAGTTCAAACATTACGTGAGTTTCAAATGGCCGTTTTCAAGTCATTTTTTGATGGAACAATGTATAAAATGCAAATATTTTATCCCATCTAAAGATGACTTAGCAAGGCATTAAGCGTAGATACATAGATGGGTTTGAATTCTTTTGTTGATATGTTAAAATGTAGCTAAGATATTAGAAAAGGTCACTCCGTGGTCTTTTTCCTTTAAACCTTGGCAAGTTTCAGCTGGCTAAGTGAATTACCTTTAACTGTTTTTTACCCAACTCTGCGAAATGCTACAAACTTATAGAAGGAGCTGAGCCTAATAGGACAGGCCTTTGCTTTAGTCTCTGCTTCTTGAAATTTATGCTGGTTTTTTTAATTTTGGAAGATTTTTCGGTTAAAAATATTAAGATAGAAAATTTTGAAGAAATCTGCAAGGATTTTGTGTGAAATTTGTCGCCCTCGTTTGCATTTTCCCATAATGCAATGCCCTCGAAAAAGATTTTGAATCACATGTTTTGAAAGATGGCGTCGATTTTAGGACACTTCCTATCCAGCTCGTGTGGTTACTGTGTGTTTAACAATTCTCCTGGGTAAGGTTAAATATTTTTGATAGATGCTTTCTTTATAACAATTAACATTGATATTGGATTTAAGTAATTAATAAAATTATAAAGTTCTTTGGAGCTCTTGAAGCAAAACATTCCAGCAAAACATTCCAGTTAAAGTATTATTTGATATCAAATGCCTCAACGTTTTGTATCGAAGTAAACTTTTGTTTATCCGCACATTTAAAGAAAATAGGACATAGGAAGCTTAAATATTCTGTATCCGAATATTTTCAGCATCTTGTAATGTCAATTTGTTGTCCCTAACATTTGCTGCACGAGTTTGCTGGATTTTGCGATTTTGATGTTTTGAACAGTTATAGAGGCAAAGTGACGATCTGGTCTCAGGTTGATCCAATTATAAATTATATCAATACCAACAACATCTTTAAGCAAGAAAAACTTTGAAATTAACATATTTTAGTCAATCTTACTGAAACTAGATCCTGAAAATTGTATGCGGGGAATTTCTTGCTTGCTTGCTATCATTTTGATTCCAAAATTTTAAACTCGCAAGAAGTTTTCGCAGTATGGTCTGGGGACTTTCTTACCCATGAGTTGATTTTCTTCTTCACTTAACATTTCAACAACATTTCAATTAATATTTTTAAAAGCCATAAATTA
This sequence comes from Rhopilema esculentum, assembly GCF_013076305.1. The sequence goes on along the minus strand of NW_027019809.1, from coordinate 5,687,051 downwards.
ATGTTTACTATCAAGATGATTTTGTGATGCCCTTCAAATTAGATATTGTCTTTCCAATGTTATTGTTCATCAGTTGCTCTTGAGAATTACCGAGCTCTTCGGAAATGTTCACTTCATGTAGCTGTAACCAAAATCTTTCTTCTCTGAGATACATGTTTTATCAATAAGAACAAGTTTTTTTGCCAATACAGGTTGTCAACTACGATAAAAATACATAGGCCCATCTTTTTACTTGAGCAGCATTCAAATGGCCCCAAGACCAACCACGGTTTCCGTACTGGCCAGCTGCTATATCTTACCGTGCTTTAACTGCTCGAAAACTATTGCATTTAGTATATTTTTGTTGCTACAGTATAGACCCAATATCCTCCTAGAAAACTATGAAAATTGTTTGGGTTAGAGAATTTTTGAGTTGTGGGGCTTTTGACAACTCGATTTTTAGGACAAGGTAAACATATATATGAATTATAGCAAGTTCTCTACCAACGAAGGTCAGATGATGGAATGATTATTTCGACTGCCACGATTTCTACCAAAACCTGTATCGAAGAACTCCATTTATTTAAAACTATTTGGCCCTGAAACAAGATAAATATTCTGATCCTCGTTGCACACAGGAAAATATTGCCGTTAGATATGCAGCTACAAAAATGCACCATAAAAATTGTTGGTCATTCAAAAAATATTACCGGAAGTTTTATTGAAACCACATTTTACTTTCTTTAAAGCCTTCTTTAACCTAATTGCACAACATATATGTATGTGAAAAATAGAATAAGGACCAAAACTTCAAATCTTAGGGATGGGGAAGGACTACTGTTTACACAATACGGAACTGATAACATTTGAACCAGCGTACCAGTTTTAAAACAACAACTTTGTTTGATGAAAGAAAAGTATTTATAATTGAACTCAAATAATCTTGCTTTTCCGTCGACCAAAAAAGTGCGACAAAATATGGTTCGAGATAACGCATGTTTGTTCGAGATAGCGGTGTTATACTGTGTTTCCGGTATGTAAGATTGCACCACAAATCAAGTTTAATTGTCAAGTATTGCAATAGAACAAAATTACTAATATCTTTATTAAAATGAGACCGTCTTCGAGTTTTACGTTGTATGCGAAAACTTAACAGAGTTTCCCTAAAAATACCACCATTGGTAAATGATTTATAATGATAAAGATTATCACAGTGCACGGTTTGGGTATCGATTATCACAGTTAACCGTTTGGAGCCACCCCTCTGATTGACCGGATTTCAGGACTGAGAAGCAGAAGCAATTTCTTCTTGGTTTGTTCTTCACTATTGTTTACAGTGTATCGAGCGTTTGCTGGTAGTGGAATAGCTGTATTAAGACAAAGTCTTCAGCACCCTCTCTCTCAACTTTAACAATTTGTTTAAAATTTTCATTAATAGATCTTACAAATTGTGTCGAAATCGCTTCTATGAATCGTATGCATCTTATAATACCTAATTCTTCATAATTCTGAGAATGGATCAAATGCAGATATGTGCAACAGTTTTTCATTTTCCAAGAGGGGCTTTCCAATTAAATAGACTGAGATGATCAAGAAGTGGGAATTCAGGGTGAATCACCAAGAAAGTCTTTCCTTACACCGCAATTCAAACAAATTCGACACGCCCCCGGAAATCGACTTCTTGGGAAATTGGGGTTGTCAAAGTGCTTCCACCCTATGGCCACGCATATAATTTTTCATTTAGTAAAATTTCTTGGTTTCAAGAAAATATTCTGGCAATTCTTCTATAAAATTCTGCACAATTTGAGCATTATGCATATTTTAAAAGGTAATGACGTATGATTTCGGATCATATTTTATAGACTCCTATCTATACACGCAATAGCCTATTTAATCCACGATTTTCAACCTTATCGACAGCGGCTCCATACCACTAAACAAAGCTATCTTTGCTGTGAAACGAAATTTAAAATCTTGCACACGACAGACGGAAAGCGTATGATTAGGGCCTGATTATCCCTGGAAAATTAATGCTGTTATAGTTCTTAAGATTAATCCAATTTAAGGTTACAAAAGGTATTTTTGTTGTAACATTAAGCATCATCAATGTTTCATTGTTTTGATTTGAAATTCCGTTGCAACGATGATTCTGACCTGATATCAACAATGGTCGGGTCAACTTCACGATAACGTGGATCCAAATCTCTGCTTTGAAAGAGGTCATCATTCCTAGAGTTGTGTACGTATTTGGGATTATAATTCCCGACTTTGTTTATAAACCTGATCTTATAACAAGATGCTTATTAAGATTTCTGATTGAAGCGTGTCATTTTGTATTAATCTCTGCTCTTTTGGCAGGCAAATAAGGCGTTCTCACACGAGCAAGTGAAATTTTTAGAATCAGATACAACTGAAGAATTCCACCAAGAGCAGGAGCACTAGGTTTGTCTATATGCCACCATTTGTAAACATTTATTTGAAACTATACCTACTTTAAAGATTCTGCTTCAAATTTTTCTACATATTTCCCGTATGTTGATTGAAAAATTCCTTTTTTTGTTTATGGATACATTTCGTTTGGATAATCTTAGTCATATAGTTTTGATACCTGTTATTAGAAAAATTTGAAAAATACCTTTTTAGGTGTTGTAACGGCCTATTCTTCTTTGAGAGTTGTTTTTCAAAAACCAAAAGTATTTTCTTGCATTAAAATCGTGCGTTCCGATCAACCCTTTCTAGCAAAATTGTTAGTTCAGTTTGCTCGTGGAATCATCGAAGAAAGTGTGTGTAATAGTTAGCATGGGAAACAGCTACGAGCAGTGACGGCTTCGGGGAGAGTTTGAGGCAATATCACTTTTTTCAAACATCGTTACATAAATATTCTAAAATTGATGAAGATTATTAAAAAACAGTATAATGCGACATTGACATACTCATAAAAGGTGTGGCAATGATGCCAACGCCCCTTACCGACGCACAATGCCCAGCAGCTTGCGCCTTTACGTTATCTTACAATGTTTCATTCGAGCCCAGTTCCTTAGCATAAAAACACTACAATATATAAATTTGCAAACAAATATTTAAGAGTATATTTTTCAAATAAAACAATTTGTGTTGCCAAAAGTTTGCAAAATCCATGTGTTTCTGAATTATACTTTCACACAGTTATACTTTCACATAATAACGAAAAATTTGTATTAAATGCTCTTCTTATTGGTTTTTATTATTCTCTTGAAAAGTTTTTTTAAATACAGTTGCTTATGGTGTTTAGATTAAAGTTCCTCTCATCATTACCATCACAATGTCATCGTTTCAAAGCATACAAACTTCCATATAATCTCCCGAGCATCTGCTTTTTTAATTGCCGGAACAAAAACTCTCAGAGATGTTTCCAAACTTCGAATTATGTTTTTTTTATTATTCTGCTTCCCGTGGCTATACTTTCAAAGGTGCTTCAAATTAAAATCGTAAATACAAAGATGTACAGGTTTTAGTGAGATCCATCTACGTTTCGATGTTGGATGAATAATGACAGTTAGAATGAAGAGACGAGGTTTGATATCATTAAGTCATTCATTTGAAAATTATCAGTTAATGCGAAGGCATAGGCTTATATTTAAGAGATATATTTTATGCAAAGGTGATGCCAAATCATAACTACTTGTAGCCAGTGGTAAATATATAACACTGCTATAAATAGTTCTAGCAGTTACTCCCTTTTTGCATAGTTTGGGCTGCGTGACCCCTACAAACCAAGTGGAATCCCTCTGGCTAGAGTGATAGACTCTCGTTTTCAGGAGGAAAAGATTGACACACTAAAGAAAATCTCTAAAGCTATAACAGCTTGTTGCAGCTTATAAAGCTGCTTGTTAGAATCTTTAAACGGTCTTATGAGCAATGAAAATACCTTGCATAAGCAATGGCAATATTTGTGATCATGACCTGGCCTGGCACTAATTTTCCCGTACGCATGAGACACTCAACATCGTTAGCAGGTAAAGACAAGTATGCAAGTAGAATTGGCTTCTCAACCAAGACAATGAGGTTATGTCTGTGTATTCTGCGTTACCTTATTGGCATGGTCGTATATTGAAATTGCCAGAGCCATCATCATGCCAGAGTCATCAATACTATAAACTCCACGAATTTTGAGAAACCTTAGGTTTCGATGTTTCACCTACGTCACTGCAAAAAAGCTTCAATAGCTCTAATAAATTCTCTGAAATCTCTAATTGTGACATAAATTGTGAAAAAACACTATGGTGTGATTTACATAGAGACTACACACGCCATAAATAATTTTGTCTCTGGGAGGGATCCTTTCATTTCCTCCCTTCACCTCGAGCACATTTGTACACAAAGATCGTGCACCTGCAATCAGCACCTACCTTCCAGGGCTTTTTAAGCAAACTACCTATGGAGCCTCAGTGAAATTCCTTGTTAAAGGTAATGCTCCGTGAAAGATGCACAAAATTACTATTGGAATAACTCGGAAAATCACTTTATGTACTGGTGCTTAATCTTCTTCTCGTCTTGGAGTACAAGGGAACTTGAGTTGGCCAAAGAGAAACAGCCAGAAACCATACTATAACACGCTGGAAATGCAATATCAACGGCTCATTCGCCTCGTAAAAGCCTGCACTGTTCAATGATATTCATGCTTGGGAGAACGAAGCTGGTTCCACTTAGAAACTGACATCGAAATGAAACTGTACCCTAAGGGGCAGTACCTTGTCCACAGGGCTGTACCTGCTTAAACAGGGGTGGAATTTCGTCAGCAAAATGCAGACCGGCTTATTGTTAATAGCTTATCAAGGCGGTATAGAACAACTTTTAAGTAGATCAGGTTTTCCCTTTATAGTCTGCTATATTTTCTTAACTTTAAGTATAATAGTTGCTATTTTCGGTGAGTATTGGCCGATATGACAAGTGGTCATGACATGTAAGGATTTATAGTTGTTTAAGCTGCAGACCCGGCCATTCTCTCATATACCACCACTACCACCATCATAAGCCTTTTCTTGTAGCTTTTCGTTTCTATTAATGTATATATAGAGACCCCAAATATACGATTGTCACTTGTTACTAACTTCTGATTTAAAATCAAGTTATTGAGCGTACGTTCTTAAACAATGTTTTGTTAGTACAACAGTTAGAGATTAAAAAGCAAGTATTTAGAAAGCTTTTCGACCGACACTCTCCACAGTATAAAACATCAGAACATAGTTCGATAACTTCCTTTTACGTTTTTCTTCAGAAAATAAAAACACGGCGGCTTCAACGTTTATGAACAAGACCAGGGTGGTTCAAAGTATCGACTCTGAGTTCCACTCTGAATCTGAGTTCCACTCTGAATGCGATCATCAGCCAAAAGACGATATTAAATTCAGTTACATTTATTTACATGTTTGTTCCATACCATTTATTTACAGTTACATTTAGTTGCTTAATTTGTTGTAGCTCCCCAGAATTCCGCTCGCTCTACACTAAACCTTAATAAACATTCATTTTTAGTAGGGATGGAAAGTAACTTTCCAAATTTTATAGTTTCTTGAATACCCGATTCAAAAGAGCTACATTTTAGCAACGCTGAATCGTAATATGCACATTACGAAATACACCCTTTTTGTATTTGGAAGAAAGCTTTACAAAATAGGACAATCTCTGATATAGCTATTAATGTTTTCTTTGCTCTTTGACATGATTTTGTCACCGATACGTGATCGCAAGACTATATTCTGAATACAAGCACATACAAACACTTTCCTTATAAATCTATTTTTCCGATTGGAAATCAAAGTTAAGCTTCATTTTAATGTTCATGGTTTTTAGTTTACATTGCATCAAAATTGTGATACTTCATCGAAAGCATGAAGTATTTGAAAGTTCATGGCTACTAAATATTTGCAAAATATAAGGGAAAAACAGATTAGAGAATAGAATTGAGTGTAAGGCTCCATGAAAGAGAACAAGAAAGATATTCTTTAAAATTGACGACTACTGGCTCTCAAAATCTAAAGAGGCCCTCGGTGGACATTGAATCTTAGGAGATTTGTTGTCAGATCCATTGTGTTTTCTCCGTTAGCACCACATTTATCTTTGCCAAAAGAGATTGTCCACATTTAGGATGGGTATATTTAGATGGTTTCGTAACAGAGTAGCTTCTAAATTAGCCAAAGAATCGTCATAGTAGCTGACTGACTGCCTTAATAGCGAAATGTAGAAAAGATACCATACTTTTTAAGCCGAGAAAAGGATTACAAATCAATATAAGAGCGATATTATGTCGTTCGGCTTTGAGGTACTAACGCTGTGAAAGATATGTGAAGACATTCAGTTAAATGATTAACTTAAAATGTATTTGGTTAGCACTCCATTGACACATCGATCACGTTAAACCTCGCAGTCGCCTTGAGATTTTAGCACAGTGATAATATTTCGGACAGGATTCTTTTCAAAAAGTTGAATCCAAAGGCCAATGGGGTCGAGCTGGACCGTACTGTATTACTTAAGCCCGGTGCTTTAAAAGAGATTTTCTAAGTACGATAAATTGGAAATTGGACTAACTCTGTTCTTGGGTTACAAATTGTCAAAGTACGCCGTGTTTAAGCCACACTTGCTCGGTAAGTACGTCTTTAATAGATAGATGTTCGTCTACTTGATAATAGAAGACACTGCCGATAAAGAATAAAGGCTTCATCAGTTACAAATAAAAATTAGCTATCTAAGTTGGCCTAAGTTTGGTCTCTAGACAGCTTTCAGAATAAACGTAACATCAGCCTTATGAAATACGGCTTATTACAAGGGACTTCGGGACGAGAGGCACGTTCCTCCAAATTTTAATAAAATGTATCTTTTAATATTTTCACTCTTTAGTGAAGTGGCTGTCTGTGATTTTCTGAAACTAAAGCTTGTAAATAAAGAGATGAAACTGGGAAGTCAGTGTTTCGTTTTCCGCTTCGTTTAAAAACTCAAACCTTACATATCTCCAAATAAGGGTATAACATCGAGTTACAAAACAGAGGTGGCGTCCTAGAATATTTGGAGTGTGGGTCGTTTTGTGGATTTTTTCAGTGGCCATTTGATTGATCCTTCTACATGTTTGATCACACCCTTTAATGGTTGAAATCCTCTCACTTGAGCACGGAAAATATGGCATTTGCAAGCTTGAGTTTTTAAAAAAAATAAAATGCACATTTAAAACCACTAGGTGATCCTTATTACATGAAAATACTCTCTTGCGATTATGATCTGGGCAAAAATAGACACATTTTTTCTAGCAGGGCTCTCGCATATAACGATGCAAAGTTTATTCTGTAAGAAACATTCATTATATGAAACATTCATTGCACATGCCATTCGACAGTAACAAGAGGAATGGTCATTCATTTATCTTTCGCCTGAACGTCCCCTTAGTTAGAAATTCGAACCAACGCCAAAAACTGGCAGTATCATTACTCGTGAGACATGACATTGAATGAAGAATTGATAAAGGTAGTCAAATCAAAAACTGCCTTTTGAAGTTGGCCTAAGGGAACAGCTTTTAGATCCTCTATCTTGTACTAAGCCTTGCTAAGCAGATATGTTGGATAGGAGACTGTAGTGGACGATTTCACTTGGATTTGTTTTTGTAGCTAATTGCCGACAGTAGTTAGCCTAATCGATTCGAGGACATAAACAATACAAGCAGTAATATTGTCTGCTTTCTGAGAAACAGCTAGTATGTTATCTTTTATAACAAAAGATGACCTTCTATGGCCTTGGTAGTGTAATTAACGAGATGCATGAAAACTTAAGATCTGTCTGTGCTTGAAAATGCTACAATGACTACAATCAATTTCTTTGTTAGCCATTGAAAACTAAACTAGTAGCTCGCATCTTTGAAATTAAGGGAAAAATCAGCATGTCAGAACTATAAGGTATATATTTATTCATATTGGTGCTGTTATTAAATATATTGTCAATATATATTGTATTGCCATTTTCCGTAAAACCTTTGGGCATTTCCCTCAACTAGATGAATAACACAGACATTTTCACCGCTATATTTTTATTATAAGTTTAATAATTATACAAATTTATGCATTAAACAAAGCCACCCACTTTGCTCTTTTCTCGTAGCAATTCTACACGCAGTCATGCACCGCCCCAAAAGATGATTTTCTCTTTCTTAATTAAGAGGAGCCATTCCGAAAACTGGAAGAAATTAAGAATCTTTAATCAAGTTAGGTCCTGGCCTGGTTCCTTATAGAAGAATGCGCGTAGTATTAAGTAACTGTATTTATGACTTTGTCTCTTTAAAAAACTTTTTTCTCAAATTAACCATTTAAAACAGAAGAATTTTTTATTAGTAACTCTATATATAAATGCTCCAAAAACTAATTATCAAAAACTGGCAAAAAGCTTTTGTTGTCAAATATATACAAAATATCATATTGACTACGTTTAGTCCTTTGGTGCCTGAGATGATTATTCAAGATATGAGTGTATTAAAATTAATGAGCAAATGTTTAATTAAAAGATAAATATTGTTAGAGCTTGGTTTACGAATAATTAATTTGACGAGATCTGATACTACAACCCTTCCTTTTACTTGAAGTGAGCTACAACTTAGAAAAATATCAGACGGGCTGCCTGCTTATTACATATGGCGGAATATGATACTAACTTTAGCCTTTTGTTATAAGTTTCATATGTCCTTTCACCAAATCTCAAAGCTTTATAAGAGATCTTTTTCACATATAATCTTAGTCATATCCAATCCCTTTGCTTCTTTATGTATTGATTCAGTATTAATAATTACATGAAATCTAAGATCTTTATCAGATTGTAATTCTACCATTTCTCCTGTAATCATGCTATCGAATTGATGTGTAAGTTCAGACTTTGGTGCAAGTTACTCTCTGTTTACATTTTGGCCATTGAAATATGTAGACACTCTATTACATTCTCACTCATTCAGAATATTTGATTAAGCCGTATGCTGCTGGCTGTTCCACTTACTATAAACCTGATTTTTCCAAGTGCTAAATACCGGACAGGCAGAGATGTACGCACAAAATTGTTTTCTTGAACAGAACCGTGCTAAATTCCTTCTTAGATGAGTACATTAGAAAACCAGCTTCTTAGGTCCAACAAGTTTCACCTCGGTCCACAACTACGGAGCAATGCAAGACGTTCTATCATTACTGATTATGGCTTTGAAAAAGCAAACATTTGAGTAAACTAAAGCTTTTCGTCTGACACTCTTTAGAGTTTAAAAGTCAGATTTCTTTCCTTGCGTAGAGTTTTCGATCTATGTCTGACGTTTAAACTCTGAAGAGTGTCAGACGAAAAGCTTTAGTTTACTCAAATGTTTTCTTTTTTCAAAGCCATTTTCAAGTTTTGTACCACCAAAAGATTGATTACTGATTAGTATAAGCAAACCGCCGTTAGTATGTAGTTTAGAGACGAAGAGGTTCATTTTTAGAATAGCTTTTTACAGAACCAAACCAGAAGTTGGAGACTAAGTCCTTACACATTTCATATTTCAATGTGTGTCTATTGTCTATTCACAAACCACTCATTTGATCTAACTCATCATCATTTCAGACAGTTTAACCGTTTGTTCACGAATCAATAAAACAATATACTTTTCTATTGATATAAGAGATGTTTGATGAAATCGGTTACAATTAATCGAAGATCCAGTTCTAAAAAGACAAGCTTAACCAACGTCTGTTACGCTAGGACATTGTCATGATCAACAGAAGGACATTTCTAGACAAGCATGTCTCATCTTCAGCTAAAGCAAATTTTACACGATGATTTCAAAAGACATGCTTTCATCACTAAAAACATTAATTCATACTTGTTCTATCCATTCCTTGAAATGAAAGCAAACAATGGTCTTCCTTGTCTTTATACTCTTATTCCTAATATATCTGCACTTTGAGCCTGGATTGTAGAGAATCATATATTCTTTTTGGTTCGTTGCATTTGCACATGCATTTCTTTACATGCTTAGTAAAAATAAAAGAGTTATGCTATGAAATCATAATTGAATATCCATGGAATTCATAGACAGTGATCGTTTGGTGTGTTATTTTCTATTTAATTTACTGTTCACATAGGAGACGTAGGAGGTTTGAATCAGCCTCTTTGCCTTATATTTCATCTGAAAACTATTGAAGGGGCCAGCTGTCGAAATAAAGATAAGAGATAGGGTTAGGAGAGAAAGTGTTAGGCTGGTGAGATGAAGTAGCCCGAAGCAAAACTTTGCATTGAATGGTTTCAATTTGCACTTCATAGAGTTTCCAGTTTCTTTCTCTACAAAGCAGAAGGAAATAACAGAACATAGGCATTTTCTATGTGGTTTTACACATTATTTATAATAAGTCGACAGGCATTGCAGTTGCACGTAGGACCCTTCTTTTTCAAAAGCAGAAATAATTACTTCACCTTTGAAATTCTTTCCTTCATTCTCAAAATAAAGTGGGGTAAAAGCACTAAAGTAGAAATGGTAGAAATGAAGCACTAAAGTTTGAGTAATAGGAGTGTTTCGCACATTGGTATCATTATTGCGATACTTTCCATAATTTATTCAAATAAGCTTAGAAACACAAAATGAATTATCAAGACACGCCCTACCAAATTAACTATCTTATTTAATCTAATACTTTCAATTATAAGACCTAAGACGTGCAATTTGATAATTCAGAACACCAAACATCATGCTGATAGCTGATAGATACAATGACAGCTGTATAATCAATGCAGATATCCCATGCTTAGGGAAGTGGCAGATAATCTTCTCACTTTAATGTAAGATAATCGCACAGATCATTACTTACTAGAGCAAATACAGCAGTCAGAGCGATATCAATTACGAAACTATACAGTATTTCTTCAAGAAAAACTTTCCAACAGCAATTAATTGATATCTCTTAAGTGCTTGTGGTTGGTACTGAGGGATCGTTCGCTGCGGACAATCTTTCTTAGAAGACAATCAGGTATATATGATATACAGACGTCTGGTGTATACCTGCATCCTATCGATGCTTAAGCGCATTATTCTGCTAATAAGCCTATTAAGGAGTTGCTATTCACTTTTTAATGACTTTGTGGCTTTTTTGTTTAAGTAGAACATGTGCAATCGCAGTCGGCTTTAGCAAAGTTTAATAGCATTGTCAATCAAACTTCCTCTTTATTTAGAGAAAAGCACGATATTCCAACATTGACGATAAGCCTAACAGAAGCCTTGAAAATGGAGTCAATGTAGACTGTATCATGCTTCCTGTTACAGGGGAAAGAAGGCTTGAAGAGATCATCGACATATAAGTACTAAGGTATGTGTCCCTAACTTGAAAATTTGTTGTTATGGCCCTACACTTTCACTATTTTGCGATTATTCTTGCCTCTTGTTTATTTCGATGAATTCATCTACAATCCTTTCCAAAGTTCTTGAACTATGTGAACCAAATGTGAGACTTAAACTGAGCTTGTCCCTTGACAATCTAAGAAATTAAAGATACTTCTCTAAGACATGACAACCAAAAGTTGCATTAATGACTTTATCAAGAGAACAGGTATATTATGGAGTTGTACAAAGAAAGTTTTTAGAAGGAACATAGCTACTTCTAGACGGCAATTATGGCATTGAAATTTATGCTTAATGCTTATATTTGGCAGCATTAAAACGTTTTTGGAGATCGATTTACCTTTATGTGATTCCTGATACATTTTGCCTCATTTGAATATCTTGAAGATAAATATAAATTAATGTTTAGTAAGTGTAGAACAGGGTTTGAGAAAATTTATTTAGACAAAATGTGATCTGCGTGACACGACAAGGACCTACGATCAGCATCACTTTACATTATCGCTCTACCACTAAGCTACCCAGTATATCAATGTTTACGTCTTTGTACCTCATTGTATAGGCCTGAAGGACGTCAAGTTCCTGTTCCATGTGTTAGTTGGTCAATATCTTGGTCTTGGCTAAGTTATGTTATCGCTTGCCAAATCGATACTCTTGCTTTTTTATCTTCTTCTGTCTTCACTGCCATTACAAAGTTGCTTCTAAATACTTAAATACAGTTTCACACGAAGGCATTGCTAGTCAAGCAATTGTGCTATATTCAATGTTGTGCGCTCTTTTTTCATTATTGACTAGTTTTTAATCAATTTGTGGTCATTTTTTGCACCATTGGTCTAAATTTCTCCAGGCAATATCAAGGTTCTTTTTTGTCACTCCTGATGAGCCACACCCAGGTTAAAAAACTTGCGGTACAGACTTTCAGCCCTATCGGTTTTCTTTCTTATAGCTGCTAAACGTTGAACAAACTCTTCCTTCCCTTTTGTCACCAGTTTGTCACCCAACAAGGGTCTTATTAGCCTACGAAAGAAGATCATAAACTCACACCGATACATTTTCTATTGGCATTGAGGTGTGTAAGAAAAAAATGATAAGTTATAGGATATTATTGCACATAGACCATGTGGACACAAGCATTGGTTCCTTTGCAGCAAAGCATGAGGAAAAGGGTAAATTTGAGGACAAATAAACCAGACGCAATCGATCCTTAGAAAGTTAGATATGGATATCTTAAAACTAACCATCAAGAGACAGCACAAATCTGTCTATGAACCCATAAAACATGGGCCAAGATCGCAAACTCACCACGGTACATTTTCTATTGCCTTTAAAAGGCGTGTAAGATACGCCTCTTGAGCGCCTTTGCGTTTGGAACTTAAACAGGCTCAAGAATCGTTCGAGGGGAAATTCCTTCACTTTGAATCAACTCCTGTTTTTCGTTTATTGACAGTCTACGGAAGTCATAAAGCATTAGAGCTTGTAAGCTCGTTAGTATTGAATCTTCTCCTTAACATCCTAAAAGCATGACGAATCCTGGTCTGAAATTTAAAATGCAAAAGCCAGTTAAACGCACATTTATATTTCCCGCAAGGTAATCAGCGAAATTTAAGCCGTTTGGCTTCAATAAAGGAGTCAAATATAATTACGTAATCGTGTTCTGCTAACGGGGTTGGTTGATTATGACTTCTATCTTCTGTTGATTACTGATTATATCTTATCAAATATTTCTCTTGACACGATTTTCATTAGCTGTCATATTTTTTCATGACTATAAAAACGAAGATAGCCAGTCAAGCAAAGCTTCTTTTAAAGATTACGATCTCTTTTGCAATTGTATGTTTTATGGGCCTTAACCAGTTTCAACGGGTTGTCTGTATATACCACGAAATATCGCTGCACAACATCACTGATATCACTGATAATAGTTATATTAAACAAAGTAATGAATTTTCCTGTACAGCGTGTGAAAATATATTGCATGGTTGGAGATAAACTTTGGGTAAATAGGAGGCGGTGTTCTCATTACAAAGTATTCATCAAAGTCGAAGTAGTGCTATATTTTTGTTTGCTGATCGGAGCAATAGCAAAGATACCGAAAAACGCCACCGCAATGGTCGGAATTGGATTCGGAAATGTATGTTAAGAGGCTCGTTCATAAGTTTCTAGTGTACGTGAAGTTGCCCTAATGGCGTTGAAGTGGATTGAGAAGGCCGACAAAATTGCTTAATGGTCGGCCTAGTGCATCAATCAAAACTTGTATTTCAGCTGTAAGCGAGGTTGCCTTACAAAGAGGCCGCCACAAACAGCTGAATAATGCGAGATGATGCTTTATGAGGACTAAACACGCTAATGTGAAATTAGTTAAGGAAAAGCAAAACGCAAACATTTTAATATTCTAATGTATTTTTATTATGTACTGCAGCAAGGAATACATATAATAGTGACATACCAACTTGTTGAGGGGAAGCCTATTTTTTAATGGGAATGAACTTTGCCGCTTCCTTTTAGTAAACTCTTCCCGTTTTAAGCAAAAGTTCAACCCTCGATATGCAAAGTGGATAGGCCATAGAGTAAGACACATTTGTCTATCAATGATTCAAGATATTTGTTACTGAAATAAGGGGGTTATGACCTTCTGCTCCCTCTTTTGGCGTGGCTCTGATAGGGTGATAGAAAAAAATTGAGTGATTTTCTTCACGCTGGTTTAAGTTGAACTGAGTGAGTAGAACACACCTTTTCCACGATATGCTAGTTTATTAGCAGCAACTACGAAGATGCATTAGGAAAGTATATTATTGAGACTCTTAAAGTGTCTTGAAAATAGAAAGATGCATTATGTTTATAAAACCTTTTTTTGAATGCCCTTCCTGTTATGGGAGGCAGCTTGAGGTACATTCGTGCTTCAGAGCGATTTCAATAAGTTGTTGTTGAAAAGCTCCAAACTTGTGTTTTATGAGCTTTTTGCTACTTTATGTACTTGTTATTTGTATTATGTAATCTTCAATATTTAGATGTATAAATAAGTGTTGAGTTAAATGTTATGGTCGCAGGGCTGCTATGTATTTCCATGCTCCCTGCGGCATCGTCTTGTAACCTCCGTATGTCCGTGTAACTTTTATACGGATAAAAAAAGGTTTGTCATCGCCAGGTGCATGCCTTCTGGCATTGAAATTTTCGCGGAAACTTTTAACACGTAGAGATTCTAACTCTGAGACTTGAGCATGTGTTGTAAAAATACATCATTCAGTGCTTATAGCCTGCCTCTATACAATTATTAACAAACTTCAAGCGATCCTGTATCTCTAACACTCCGCCTCAAAATTAATTTTCTTTGCTTGTTTAAAATCTTAATGGCGATAAGGTTTTATGGATAAATTCATTGTAGCAAGTTTTTAGGACACAGGTAACTATGCTGTGGGTTTATAATTAATGACACACTTATTTTGAGGACTTCCCGTTTCATTTCTCAGTCGGCTCGATTGCTTGCGATAAACTAAATATACAAGTACTTTAATTCTCTGAAAAGGGCAGTTATCTTGAATTTTGATAGCGATGTTTGCTTGTCATTACTCATTAAAAGTACATTTCTATTAATGCTTTGTCGAATGTCCTTTTTGCTGGGTCTTAGAACCAAAATATCTATCAAGTTGTTTATGCAAGGTATTATAAAAACATCGTGAACAATCGATAGGATTATAAAGCACGCTGCGGGTTTTATCATTGTTATAACTCCTTCAGACCTAATCCATCTACCCGTAATTTTATGGTAATGAAAAAAACCGAATACGGGTAGCTAGAAAAAATCAAATCTACTGCGAATCCGCCTGCCTCAGGACCCACGCCACGAATTTTAAAGTGGGGGGGGGGGGGGGGAGTAAGGCTTCTTCCCCTTTTACTGCAGCTATCAAACTATTTGCTTCGCAAAAAAGTGGGGGGGGGGGGTCATGGCCCCAGAATTAACTTTATTTTCTGAGTGAACTATTTTCCTCTAAACATTACGCTCCTTTATACCGGTTCAGAATACCCTAGTGATTTTTTGTAGTGTAAAAGCAGGTTAACCAGTTTCACCCCGTGTTCAGATGAACCGCCCCTCGAGGTGGTTTGAACTCAGGTATTATTTTTGAAAATCTAGGGTAAACACGAAACCAGTTTAACCTGGGTTTGTTTTTTGTTTTTCGTGCGGTCGAACACTGTCGTTTCGTTATGTTTAAATGTAATACGGGATCCCGTACCAGCCCATATTTTTGCTAACACTGCCCATTAGATCTGGCGTAGCATCAATACAGCTTGGTTCAACTTCAGAACTGAATCAATTTTTTCCAATCTTTTTTTATATTCTTATATATTATATGTTAATTGAATCAGAGTTAGTGTTCAGGTAGGGTTTGTGCAGCTGTTAATTTTGAAAAGTGTGAAAGATATTTTTTGCCTCAATCTTAATCCGATCTCAAGTTTCCCGTCAAATTTAGAGTTTACTTTTCCTTTGTGTAGAAGAGCTATACGCACTGCAATGAAGAGCATCTTAAAATTGATTTCTGTATTCCTCAACATGTACGCTAGATATCAAAACGATAGCCTTTTAATTCTCACAAAATATGATGCAGCTTTTCGTCAAGCTTGTAATTAGAAACACTAATAAAACATCATAGAAAGGTGCTTTCGCTGTTGCCATTTCTGTAATTGTCTTAAAAATTCGACCACCCCGATCTCCATTTACGATAAATTATTTGTTTTTTGTCTAAAACACGATTGACGGAATATGAAAATTGCTGGAGTTTTCCTTATCAACGCCATTTCCGATTCCATGAGATATCCTGCTAATTGTTACCATAGTTACGACTGTCGTTGCTTTCGCTGTTGTTGCAGTTGTTTTCCTTCGCCGTTGCATCATGTTTAGAATGTTTTAATTGGACTGTGATTAGTTTGAGGCTCATTCTTGTTATAATGTTCACATCGCAGATATTCAAGAAACGCATTTGGTAGTTTAAAAGGTCGTGCAGGAGACAAAATGCGATTTTTGTAATTTTCTACTTAACCTTGCCCCTATAAATTCGAATCCCCCCTTTCCCCTCGATTCAATGTTGGATTTGTAGTTCTATCATTTCTCCTTCAAAATCATGCATTCAACATTGAATTGGGGGAGGGGGAAAAGTTTATCTTGAAAGGAAAGTGAAAATATAAGCTTTCCTTGAAAAGTCTAAACCATTTTTGTCCGGGATTGTAGGTCTTCAGTTCCGAGTCGATAACGATATAAGCAAACCACCTACATATAAGGAGATATCAAGCTATAAAGTTCGCGATAAAGATATGTCTTGATAAAAATGTAGCAATTTTAAATTAGTTAGAAAAACACTTGTATTCATCTCGAACTATAATACCTACACTCTTTTATTTTATAAGATCAATTTTATTAGAACACTAGCCTCAAAATTAGTCAAAAGTTAAGAACAAATTAAAAACAAGCTGAGGCTGAGCTTCTGCAAAATGCATTTTTGAGCAATGTTTTATCTCATAAACGTGGATTTTTAGCCATGTTTGGGTGCTTTTTTGGTGAATATTCAAACTTGTTGGCAAATGAAGGTTGTTTCACTCACTCTGTTGGCAAATGAGGCCTGAACACTTCCCTAGAGCAAAGAAGCTAGCAATTGTACTGTTTACACCCTCTTAATTTAAGAACAAATTAAGAACAATCCTGCCTCAGATTTTCGAAAGATTAAGAACTGTCAGCCTGAACTTAAATTTATTGCTTCTTATAAAAAAGTGTGTACTCATTTACTTTTTTATACGGACCCGTCTCGTTAAAAGGCCTGATTTAAAATAGAATGCTTTGGGGGTACGCAAATCTTTTATAATTTCTCGCGGTTGAGCAACAAATTAACGGAGAAGGCTTGGAATGGGCATGATTTCTTTGCTTCCTTCTCCTTCATAAAGTATGATTGTATTTTCCCATTTGTCCCTCCTGTGCTAACTGGAAAAGATCAGAAAAGCATCAGAGGCTCTTTGTTTACGATCCAGATATTGTACCTGGCCTATGAAAACGAAGATGGCAGCCAAAAAGTTACTTGCTTCTTCAAATACAATAATGATCTTATCTGTAAAGCCGGCTTCAAGTTGCTGGTTGTTGGCAAGAAACTTTTCTGAATTTTTCATTAATCATTAATCCCATTTAGATTGCTTGTACACAATAGGGTGACAGATCAGAGAACGACCCGTGTTTCTTGTTTTTTTGGAATCGAGATAACATCATGGGAAAATATCGATGGCTAAACTGATAAGACAATTTCATTGAACTTGCGCTTTGCTGTTCAAGCTTGGGTAATCTCACTCGTGGCAGTTGTCTTATCGTTCACACCTGTTTAACTGCGCAGTAAGATCTTTGCTATGATTACCATCACGAAATTATATTTCAGTAATAGCTGATTAAGCATGGTTGCTAGTGCTAGAGATAAGAGTTGGACCAATAAGAAAACGTGTTTTCCCCTACAGTAAATGGTGGCTCCAAGGGGGTATGAGGTAGGGGTAATTAACCCCCCACACTTTTGTCTAAACATGGTCTATATATTTCTTCTAAAAATTGATTAAAATGCGCTAGGTAGGGGCAGTTCATATTTCCTAATGAAAATTAACCTGGTACGAAGAACTGAAACGAGGCAAAAGGGGCGTGTTGTTATTGATTATCCTCCCACTTTGCAGTAGCTGGCGCCGACCCTGCCTGCAGTGCTCGAAAAAGGTTGCGTTTTAGGTTGCATACTACACACTTCTCATTACAATGATAGATTAAATAAGAATACAGAGGCTCGAAATAAATGAAGTTTGAAAGTTACTTAATTGTAACAGCCAGGCTTTAATTTCATTGGAATTTAACCTTCCATTCATCTGATTTTTGAAACAGCAAGACAAGCTTTATTTCATGAAAAAGTTGAGGTACAGTGGAACCTGGCCATGCAGCTACTGTGGGCAATGAAAACTGACCACAATTATGCGATACCAGACAGTATGATTCGTTATCCCCAATTTTTTCCCTTTAATTCGCCACTTAACCTTGATTCAGAAAGGAATAGTACCAGGGTTGGCGCTAGAAATATTTCTTGGGGGTAGAGTGTCTTGTGCTGGACTGAATTCTTAATTTGTGTCGATTACAATTTTTGCTGAGTAAGTAGTAAGTAACGCTGAGTCGACCAAGTTAAAGCCAGTTTATGACTCTCGAGGAGCTTGAATGAACTTTCCTTTTTGGAGTATATTGAATATACACATTGTGTCACGTAAGAGTAATTAAGAATAATTTTATGCTCATAATCACAAGTTTTCAAGAGTATTCGGGCTTTTCAAAAGTCGAGATATTCTTATAAAGGAAGTGCTCACCGGTATTTCTGGCCATGGCCTACCAAAATGCCCGCCGGCAACACCATTTTTCGTTCTACAAGAGAATAAACCTCATCTTTTCTTGTCACCTGTGCTTTTGAAACATTTTCTTCTACCTTTACCTTCCACTGCTTTCAAAAAATTCATCTTTAAAGGCACAAAGCATCGTACGTAGAGTCTGAAACGTTGATTGTTATGACCTTACGACGCGTAGAAGATTGTCTTAAAGAGAGCTCTTCCGAACATGCAGCTAACAGTAGCTTGTCTATATAATGCAGTATTGTCTATATCTGCGCAGTATTGTCAACATTAGAAAGACACTCACATTTATTCAGAATATTCATGTTTCTTCTTGATCGATAGTTAATGGAATATCGCAGTCTCATTTGGTTTGATGAAAGTGCTTTATCATTGCATTTTCAAAAAGCAGGTGCAATGTTTTTATTTTATCACAAAATATTGTATAACCGTTTTTCGTAAAGTTGCATTTCAGTATAATGCACTTTTTAGATCATAATCGTGTTCGATCTAAGAAAAGCTCCTGCAAGCAATTATTTTGTATTTATAAATTGATTTTTATCTATACAAAGCAAAATTGACATATGAACTACAGTCTGAGTTGAAATTTTAATAATTACGACCAAAATGGAGCTGATTTTGCCAAACTTTGTTGACGTAATGAACTTAGATATAAGGGAGCTTAAATGTTTTTCCAGTATCATTCAAAGTCTCAACAAATTGCATTTTGCAACACAAGTTAAAAGTTTTAAGACTTAGAGGAAGCATTCGTTTTAACGTTTTTGCTTGAATATTTTTTGTCGATCTCAAAGTTTTGGCTACTAAAGTGCATGAAGTGCTATAACCTCAGACCAATATTTTAATTTTATGTTTAATTTCTTTTATTTCTTACTGTTTTTAATTGGTAGTTTTTAATTCGTAGCTAAACTGTAGTGCCATGACGTGTCGATCGCTGTACTTTCATTTGTTTTAGTTTTCATATCTAGCTTTATCTTTGTGTTGAATGGCCAAAGGTTTGCTATTTAGGTTGCTCCATAGAAATTATTGTTATGTTTTGTTGTCTTGTATGTTGTAGAAATGTTGGAAGCACGAAGCATTGCGTGCTTCATTAGGGGCAGTTTGTCTTCTATTGTAGAAATTTATTGTATCGTGTTTGTTTATGGCTTTATTTAGCATCTAGATACATCTTATCTACTAGTGGTAGTTATCTGTTACCATGTAGTAGATCTTCTTGCTTGAGAAAAAGTTACCTCACGCACCTGTTTCGGCAAATCAAGGACAAAAAAGAGTAACATTTTATACTTAGGAACAAATACACAATTAAATTTAAGCTAATCGGATGACACTTTTAGTTAAGTTTCCCTCGTTTAAAGATCAAAGAGGCAAACAGTACGGCTGTGAAAATCCACTGAACCAACTAATGGATATACAAATACAACAGGTGAATTAATTCTCCTTGTTTTCTTAGCGTTCCCTTTGATTTTGCCGACGATGACCACGTTTTCTAGCTACTTGTTGATAAGATCTTAAGGGTCCTTGAACAACCGCTAGTCTGGCAGGTTTCAATTACATCAAAAGAAGCCGATCCTGTATTTATGCCAGATTTGCAGTGAAACAATGCACGGGTTTAGTTGGTAGTTGCAAATGGGTGTAAGAGAAGTCACAGGCGTTTTTGTTCGTATTCTAGTATTGTTGCAGCGAGCATAAGGAACAGTACACACTCACCTAAGTTGACAAGGATCGGAAGCCAGAGTGGAAAGTTCACGAGCCAAAGGTCAGGATTCATTTTTGTTATTGGACTAACATTCCATCATTTTTAACAATGGCCTGTGTAGCATTTTCAAAACTTCTTTGCCTTAATTCAAAATTTTGATATGAACATTAATTTAAAATTTTGATATGAACAAAAGTCACTGGTAAGATAAGCGAACAATAAACTTTAAAAACAACATATCTCAGTTATCAGTTTGTGATTAAAGTTAGTTAATCCCAGAATTTATACATCTTTATACTAAGGTTCATAAGGTCTCCTACTTTCCCTCTTAGTTGATTATATATTGCTTGTAGTGATATTTCAACTGCAAAGCCAAAATCAGAGAAATTTCCTAAAACGAAAACCAAATTGCCTTAAAATTTATGTCATTAAAGAACCAATATTCTAAAAAAACCTAAAAATATCAATGCTCTCAAAGTGTATTTTTGGTAGCGCAAGAGATGCATGTATTCAAAGGTTGAAGCGCTAGGTACAATTGGCATAGCTTATCTGTTGAAGGTATGTTTGTTCGTTTGAGTCGTCGATCGTAACATGTATTCGAATTCTTTTTTCAATCGCCAAATTGCATGATCAATATGCACGTTCGAATGTTTGCGACTCTCTTAAGCATCATCACGATTTACTTTTTAATTTGCATTGCAAAAACGATGATTATCTGCTATCCCATTCTCTACATCAAAGTATCATTATAGTCCCTCTTCTTCATAACAAATTAGAACTCATTAACAAAAATGCGTATCATTTTAAGTGTACGATATGAAGTTTTAATCACAAAACACAGTTTAATTCCATACCACGCTTGGCCTAAATTCAGCAAATAAATTCTGCTTATAATCCATTTCTTGCGGTTACCTATATCTTAAATAATTCGTGAATACAACGTGTAGAATAATCTACCGATACTTAAATGCTAAAAATTCAATTGAAATTAGAGCTTATTTGCCTTTTATTCCTCATTTGGTTCATAAATATTTATGAATCTTTTCCTTTGCGAATAAATTCCGTAAAGATCGTTGATCCAGATGTGTATAAGCGGCCTAACTTTGGATATCATTAGAAATCGATGTTTTGTTATAAATAATTTACTGAAAGCGGAAGAATTTATTTAAGTGATTACATAAAATTTAGATTTAACAAGCTTTTTCTTTTATTTAATATTTTCTTGCTTTGAATTTTAAGAATGAAAATTAAATCCACGAAAGCTTAAAAATATGGCTCGTGTTCGTGTTAAGTTTTCTAGATTGTCTCTTTAAGACTCTTTCAAAACCAGTCTTTTATCTTTATTCTAGCATTTCGATATCTAATTCTGCATAAGTTATAATTCCTTTGAAGAATTCTTTAATTTCATTTAAATTAAACTACTCTACGAAGAAATATGATGCATGAAATAGAGAGACAATCTCGTGTGAAGAATACTGTATCAGGAAGTATGTCAATATTCTCAGAGATAATTCATATAGGAATGATAGGATAATCACAAGAAGACTACATGACATGAGAAATATATTCACAAACGTTTTATCAATATCAGCCTGTGCTAAGCACAGAAACGTTCTCAAGCTGAGCTAGCACATTGTGTGCACGAAGCTCGCAGTCATTTTATATTAGCCTCTCATTATTGAAGAGTGTGGTTTTATCAACAATTCCAACAGCTTTCAATTTTTTGATGTCAGCCAACAGTTATGGTGCTAATGACATTAAAAAGCTCAGATATATCTCCCCACTCTTTCTTAAAATGTTTAAGTGAAGCATAATATCTTAAAACTACTGTCAGTGAAGGTATTACATGCAAAAGCATACTATGGGCCTCGACGCAGGCTGGAAGTGGAGGGGGGAGGGCAAGGGAAATTTTAGCAATGACAACAAAAGATATTTAAGAGACACTATTGCTCTGCAAAAAAGTGGGGCCCATGGCTCCCGCCCCCCTTCGTTGGAGGCCCTGCATACTATCTTAACTCAAAATATATGAATACTATACATTTTTCCATATTTGCTGGGCTTCGCTAAACTCGCCGTCTTTTCATACTTCACTTTGACCTTTCGACGTAGCAACTACTTCCAATGGTGTCAAGCTCAATCAAAAAGTCTTGGAAACACCAACCTCCTCACCCACCCACCTCCGCTTTACATCCTAATTGCTTTAAGATATGACCATAATACAGATTGTCATATAATCCAGTTGCTGCTTTTATTTCTGCATACATTATGCTTCATCTCTGCGATAGAATGGTAAAGCAATCATGTAGACGACAATTGGTTCGTTTTGAATATTGTTGCAGGGCTCAAATACCCCTATCCCATGATCCCGAAGTTTCATGGCTGAAAGGGTTACTTCTTGCAAAGGTTTCTACTATGCCTGCCGAAAATACTTGGAATACCTTGCAATTTTTCTTTCCTTCTACCTTCTCTTTCCCTAAAACAATGTTGATAGTTTCGACTGTTATAAGACAAGTAGCGCCATTGAAGATGCTTCCTAATCTCCTACAAAGGTTCTAAAGTAAACTAACAATATTTCCTTGGAGAGATAAATGGCAGAATTTAACCTTGAAAACTGTGGCTAGTGCTCTTAGACTTTTAAGCAGGCATTGTATAGCAATATATTTGATTCTTTGATGCACATCATTCTCAAAAGGTAGACAGCTGCTAATATGCTGCTTATAAGATACCAACCAATAAGCCTCGAATCAAGTTGCAGATAACTGTAAGACCTTAAATAGAGCTAACTGAAACGACATAACCAGTGTCGCAATGATCTTGTTTCTTTTATGCAATAAAACTCATGCGATTCTAATTGAATGCCAGAATGGTTTTAGCATTCCGCCAAGTTGTGATCTGGTTTCAAAATCGCGTACATTTTTCAATATTTTGATTTCAACGGTAATCTTGTCTCAATAAGTTGGCATTGTTTTCTTTTATGCAGCCATAAATTTGCTTGACTGTTGGATATTTATGATAAGAATGTGCGTCATGATGTTAAGAGTGTTTGCAAATTCTGTCTTTTTAGATTTAATTTAGCTTTCTCGCTTGCAAATCAATTTGTTTAGATATCATCCGATTGATTAACTGGTTTTTTGTAAATAAACTTTGAAATTAATATTATTACGTTAATTATTTATAGCTATATTCGTTAGTAGAATACATCCTTCGAGAAACATACTCTGACCAACCGCCTTGAAAAAGAAGGCAAACCTTTAGATAAAAAAACTCAAAATCAGTGTATCCTGTAGGGCTCTTTGACACGTTGTGTACTTCAACTCAGTTCTCAAATAGTTGTCAACGATTCTAATGAAAAGCAACCATGTGTGAATTTAAAGATGGCTGCTAATAAACAAATCAATCTAGGACTGAATAAATATGGTTTAGAAATGTTAATGCAACCAGAGCAAACGAAAGGCTAAAATACAAAAGAGGCTTTATTTTCTCTAGACAGGTGTAAGTCTCTTCTACACTGTGGAGCCAATATTTTGTTTTGGCAAATTGTTCGGCGCTAACTATGCAAAGGGAATCGAGTGTCAATAAAAATCTTTAAAGTATATATTCTGGAACGAAGGAGATTGCAACGCTGTTCATATATTTGGTATATTTGGTCACTTGTCCAGGTGTTTGAGTAGAATTTTCTGGAGTTTCAATCAATTTGCCAAAAGGCATCTCTCTTCAAGACAAAACTGAAGTGTTGATCGAAATGAAAAGTGGAACAGATAACATACGATAACGTTTAAAGTTCCCTGTACTCAATAATAAACCTTGGAAGAATTATTTTTCTTTCTTTAAGTGATTAACGTATCTTAATTTCTGTTATAGACACAATTAAAACTGACAAGTTTTCATTTTAGATTATCTTGCAAAGAGAGGCACCATCTTTTGTCAGAAAAATTTGTTTAGTTTGCATCTAAGAGACAAAATTAAACAATCTAGTAGGATCAAGATAAGCAGCTACATTTTTCAGACATTGAAATTGTCTTACTGCTCGTGCAAATAGTCTTAATTTCTGAAATTTTGTCCTGAATATCTGTCAGTTTACAGTTTCTGAACCTATCTGGAAATGTAATCATATTTTTGAATATTCTTGGTATAATAGACTATAGGATATGAAAATGTCTAAATTAATTTGTTTTGGTTCTTAGAAACATTTTGCCATGTTTAATGCATCAAAATAATGATTCTCCATGGGAATGACGTATATTGACAGATGACCTTGTTCTGTCACCTGCCATGTAATCTTCACAGACAATGCAAGAAAAAACTTCATCAAACTAAACCCAGGAGACACCGTTAGTAACCCTGAAATTTTGATTCAAGCTTCAGGAGAAATTATTAGCTTATTTGCGTATCGAAAATCCACCTGTGTGGTTGAGTCTTAATTTGTAATGAAGATAAATCGCTTGACTGCTTATTTCTTCTCACTTTGATGCAAAATGCAATGGATTATCTTCAATTTTGTAATTTTCTTTACAACAATACCCTTGATTTCTTAGGCCCAGCTGGAGCCATTTTTATTGGCTTATTTTCATGTACAGGTGCTTCTTCGAATTCTTATAGAGTCTCCCACTTAGAAGTTTCATTCTTAAGCCACTAATCAACTTTTACAGCACCAAAAAATCTTCAGGTTAAATAGCTAATCGGATTGGATTACATCATACGACAAATTTGAACCAAAGACAATCTTGATTGGTTTAACGTCTCTCTTGTAAGTTCAAGTTGCTTTTGCACTCTTCCCTTTGTTTCTCAATGAATCTACCTTTGGACGTCTTGGAGCTGCGCAGTGCGACTGATTTGTAGCATTCTGTCTAACGACATAACCAGGACTTGGCATTAATAGATTTCTCTCTCTTACAGTTAAACCATTGAAAACGCTGATACTCGCAACTGGACGATAAAGAAGTTCTGACAAGAAAGCCTAAAAAGGAGGTTGGTACCTAGCAATTCATTGCTCCTCTCCAATAACATAATTCTACATGAAAGATTTTCCATAGTATCTTTTATGGAACTGTTTTTTTACTTGTGCAAAAATTTAAAAATTTGTTTTATTGCAGCGCTGATTTTGTGAAATATAAAATTAGTTTTATCATATTCCTTTTGCATATAAGATGCCTTTTGTTGTATGATTTTCGAATTTTTTCTTAGGCTTTATTGTGAATTTTGAGGAATTGAAGAACTTTTTATCTTTTCTGACCCTAAAACGGAAGTTAGCCAGCAAATAATGTTTTCATAAGAGTAAGTTTTACGATTATTCCTTGAAAAGGAAAATTTTTACAATATCTTCAGGTAAACTTTCTGCTTTATTGTGCATTTTTCAAAGACTTCAGTGCAAACCAAATTTCAAAAAGCCTTTATGCTAGACAGTATTTTACAAAAAATCACCGTGTTCTTACTTCGCCTAAAGAGCTAGTGTTTTGATGGATGGATTTAGGAAAATCTGCAAAGAATTGAAGGACACAAATTGTGTCCAAACGTCAAAAATTCCTAATCTAAGTTTTGAAGCGGCGTTTAATGTTTGTCGTAGCTCTAATATTCTGAACTGTTACGTATAGGATGAAGCTGCGAGCGCGCAATTCGTTTTCAACATGTTGCCAGTCATCATTTCGTATTGATTTGGCAGAGAAAAACTTCTCACCCAAAAAGTCAGATAGAACTTATACCAAAGTATTATATTCATGATATCCAATACATATCAATGTAGCTCGTGAGTTGGTCGGTAAGGTCTTCAGTTGGTGGACAAAATTGTTAGCTTGTGGCTGAAATCGCCTATTTGATTGATTTATAGAGATAAAATAACTACCACTGCTGATAAAATATCCCCGTCCTTAGTTAAAAATTGGAGAGTGACGATTGAGTTTCATCGACACAATTTATAAAGTCTTCAAGAAAAGTGTCACTTTTGTTGGGGAGAAGGGCCTTCTACCGCGAGGGAACGTCTCGATACTGCCCTGCCCTCAATTAAAAGTTAACCCATTCCATCAACAGCATGATGTTGCTCTTCGGGACCATGATTTACTTCGAAATCGTTTTATGAATCTTTCGGTAGCAAAGCATCGTATATAGAAGACTGTCTTGAATATAGAAGCTTCCAGATTCTGAGCTCATGACTCTACCATACGTGTCTTCTTATTAATAATTGCAAGGCTTGTGTTCAGAGGAATCGAGGATTGATATCGTTCATAGCTCTTTCCTTTCTGTAACTTACTATAACAAACACGGTTAAATATGAATGCTTATTTGCTTGACGGATTGTCCGTCATAAAGCTTAAGATTAATTCGATAATGTTTCCAGCGTAATTGTTAACCATGTTTGCATTTGGATGTAGCTCACATTTGCGGGTACTCTTTTTGGCACCTCCAGAAGCCTTGACACTGCGAAGCAGAAATACTTTCAATATCCAGTCTTTGAAACTCAAGATACCATGGTTTAATGCTGGTTAAACAATGCATGTCTCTACAGTCTGTGTATGTCTAGGTAGAAACTTTCTCTTGCGCAAATTATTCGCTTCAGTTTCCATGTAGAAAACCACTGATCTACGCCGACTCATGAGCCCACCCTAACCGTGTCTGTACTTCACTACCCATCCCGGAGGCCATAACTGGCTGTACTTCAAGAAGCGAAGTCTAAATATTTTGCAATGTTCATAGTGGTGATGTAAGTGTCAAAAAAAGAGTAGAAAAAAGGTGAACACTTTTGGGACCACTCCTCTTTCTCTTTATACGCTACCACCATATTATGTATCCCCTATCTTCACGATTCTTTTAATGGATTTGACCACGTTGGAAAATCGATCTTGGCTAGCAAAGGCGAAGACCAGTCCACATCAATGTTTTTCAAATCCTTCCCTTGGTACATGCAATCTTTGATCTATTTCTGGCTTATATGTGTGATGGCTCTGATTTTTCCCGATATTTTTTATGTTAATGTAATACCTTTGACAACGTGCTTTTAGAATGGTAGCTCCGAGAACACCTGGTTAGTTCATGTTTCCATGAAAACTTATTGCAAAGTGTGATCAGATCAACTTAATTAGATGTTATTGTTATTTTCCCAATATAATCAAATATGTTTCAAACAACATGTAGGCCATAAAGATAGAACAGTTACTTTATTAAAGTGAGAAACTGATGTGGCTTTTGTAAAAATTGTCTTACAAAGTTATCAAAACCGTATGTCACCTACGTGTCTAAATATTCCTCATCGTTCTTATTCTCAAAGGAAATTGATCTTCATTAGAACCTCGTCAACTGCAGTTGTTCTCTTATGAATGCTTATCGTTTCGTTTCAATAAACATTTTTTTGCGTTCCCAAGGAAACATAAAAGCTGCAGGTGATTTAATAGTTGCAGGATCTACACCTCGAAAGGGTTTAATTTCACTTGTAAGCTTGATATTTCCTTCTGTGATTTTGATAATTCCAACGGATCTGTGTTCAATTACTGGATTAAACCCTGGATGACGCTTGAAGAAATTTAACCAACTATCCATGTTTTTAAACATTCCTCAAATTTACTCTGCCTTTGCGATGATTATTAAGTAAAAATAAACCCCGATTAAAGTCGCACTACATGGTGCATTAAAAGTGACAGGTGAGACCTTTTGTGGAACAAGTGCTCCTTTTGGTCCAGGAACCAATGTTTTTCAATGTAGCTACATTCAGTGACATCATTGTTCAGTTTGCGTTTAAATAACAGATTTTAATGGGAGTCAATTTGGGGTAAGCGGTAAACACACAAAGAGTAGATAAGCAGAGTGCACCGCGTAAGGGTGTCGTTTTTGCCCTTTTTCTGTCAGCTCTGTTTTACTCTTTGAGCTGTAGTATTTTACAATAGACTTAGGTTATAGTCTTTTATTCGTGTTCGATGTTTTCAGTCCCCAAAGGTTGGCTGGAAGTTGTAATTTTAAATTAAGTCTGACTCCGATCGGAGCTTAACTGAACGATTTTGCAGATTTGAGTCTAATTTCTATGTGCCTGTAACCGGTACAAGTAGAGTCGACTGTATAGGGTTAAAACTCTTATTTTGACGACCATGTTTCCTTGAAATGAATACCGTCTATAGGGAAAAGGCTAAACTATTATGCGCAATTTTCACGGAATTCACCCTACCGCTATGTAGTTAATATATATTTTTCCTTGTTTCTGTCTTTCTTTTTTTGTCACTTCAGTGTGTCTTGGACAGCTGCTTTTCTGGGTAAAATATCTATTATAGGGAACTAACACTCTATTCACGAGGCTTTGCGATTGGTCCGGAAGCGCGGATTTAGTACAAGGCTCTTTGATTGCCAAGCAAAGCCGTCTGATTGCTCGAACGCGGAGCCATGTGCGGAAGAAACGCGTGTCTTGGTGTACAGTTGATAATACATTGTGCGATAATAGAGGTATTTTTGTAACATGCGTGGTACTGTTTTGTCGTGTTTGGATTATGAGCGCAAATACATTAGGGATGATGTAGGATGTTTCTAATGTTAGTTTTGTACAGGCGTCTTCTTCACATTCCTTCTGGGGATCTATAGCATTCTGTTCCAATCCTAAAAGAGTGTTTGCGTAAGAAAGTGGCTGATCCTTTTTCATTGCTAACGGACAATATTTGTAGACGACCATTTTGAGTTATTTGCTAACAGTTTGTCAGCAGTGGGTTCTTTTTCCTTTTTACATTTAGCAAAAAAAGTTGCCTGGTTAAGCCAAAACTCGTTGCCTAAGAGTGTTGCTCTTAAATTTTTGAATATCAAGATGCATGGTTTTCCCCTCGAAAAGTAAAATGATGTGTCAATTTTTTGGCGTAAAGAGAAAGTCTATCTATTTCCATCCCTGATTCATCAACTAATTTTAATGATACAACAACTTGAATGCTAAAAAGACATTACATATTACATCCTCATTTCCTCTTCACTGATTTTCACACAATCCACCTCGAGATTAGATATGCCGCCTCTCAGATTTTGCGATAGTGCAGTTTTAAGGCAACCTCTCGTCTTATGTGTGTCTTTAAAAGTCACAACCCTCAAAATACGAGAGTCAGTAATTGAATGAAGTATAAGATGAGTTTCCTAGTCAACTTGACTCTAAAGAATTCTCCCTTTTTCCCAAAGACAAGAGCGGCCAGGAATCGAAACGTTTTAGATTATACCCTAGAAAAATAAGCAAACGGCTGAGTGTAAGCGGGATCGTTTAGAATGAGATTACTATTTTTTACATGAATATATTGTGCTACCATTCATACACCAGATTTTTTCTAATGCAAGATTTTTCAAGACACCCTACATGTTTGCATCTTGGCAATAATCTCATCGTGATTAGCTTAAGCGTTATAAATGCAATAATTTGCTGTCCGGCATTTCCTCGATAATGTTATAGTGAGCTGCAAGCCACGGCCCTTTCAACTCATGCCATACCACGACCAATTTCGTGTGGCAAATGCTTAACTGGATTGATGAAGAAACTGCATTGTTTGGACAAAACAATATATGCTATATTAGATCAGGAAAGATTGCTATGATATTTGAAATATCTTTTCCTGTGCTGTTCGTCTACCGGGTTATGTAAATCTTTGTTTGTTACAACAAGCTTTGTGTTTTATTGTAAAGCTCGCCTTTGACATCGTCTTTCAGCAATACTCATACTCTATTCTTCTCTCTTCTCTAAAAATTATTGAAAAACAACAACCACTTGCGCCCCTTACACTCTCCTACTATGACAGGTATCTCGGGCACCTTTCGAACCGAGGTACGTTGAACAATTAAGGAAAAGGCTGGTGCAAAAGCACGTTGATTTTGATAATAGAACCTGTGAGGGGGACATTAGCCCTGCTTCCCGCCCTGGTTTTTATTGTTCAGCAAAATATATATCATTCAGCTTTCATCTCAAGCGTTTAATGGTTCTTAGATCTACAGTATATCTATTTTGCTAAGGTTTTCATGTTAGTAACTAGAGCACACTAAACCCAGATGTGCTCACTTGAATTAAGGAGAGAAACAATAATCGAAAAGGTAATGATAAGTTTTAAATGATAATGATAATCATGTTTTACTTCATGTCTGGATGCAGTGAGTTCTATGAATTGGATTTTGCCCCTTTGTTATTTATTGTCAATTTCTAGAACGATAAGGATACAAAGGTTCTTTTAACATTTTCTGTCTTGTAAATTGCAGTCATTCAAACTTGCAAGTATCGAAAATATTTTGTGATGTGTAGCTTCACCCTGCATTTGTCGTAGCGTTGGCTTCCACTACTGTTTTTGTTATTTGATACAGAGCTAGTTTTTCCGGAGGCTATTTAGCCCACCTAAAATGGCTTAATAAGATCATCGTTTCATTTTAGAAGGGCCAGAGGTCTGATTTTCTGTCTTGTTTTTCCAAATGTCTTACAGCTGTAAAATCGATACTATTTTTAGTTCTTTCTTTAATGCTTGATCGGCTCTCGATGTTTCGGAAGGTTCTAACTGTGTGTCCTACAATACAATTGAATGTTTCATACAGCGGATGTCAGTGTTACCAGAGTCAGTGTCCGTTAAATGGAGTTGTCAGTTGTTGGGTAGTTTAAAGGTACATGGCAATGATCATAAGAAATGATTTTTTACACATTTTTTCCTCGTTGTCTCTGAAACAGGGGTTGAAAAGGTTTGGCGAAGAGCTCAAAGTGCAAAACTCTTGACGTACGCTTTCCATCATAATGCAAACAGAATTAATCCTTGAAATCTCTCCTTATCACAAATGGCAAGGAATGGGTTACTAAAGCTTTCGACTGCCCCTCTCATCACTTTCAACTATTAAACAACCACTATCTTTCGGTTCATGGTTTCTCTTCTTTTCTGAAAAAACATACTGCGTTAATTTTGACAGCCACAAATCCGTCTATCTCGCGGATTCTTACGAAGGATTTAGATTTTTCGCTCTGTCACTGAAAACGTGTCGATTGCCTTTGCGCCTAGGATAAGATACGGACTTCGCTGGCCAATCTTGCAAATTCGAAGGATTCCAGTTCTTGTAACCAATTAATCAGATTTTGCGGTTAATTAGCAGTAAATAAGCCCTTTTAGTTTTTGTTAGCTTAAACAGTGATTTCATTTCCTAAGTAGCTTACTGGTTTGCTTCAAGACCTCCGGGTAATATGTACTGATTTAACAGTGATATTGACTTAAAATCATTTCTCTCTGTCTCGGAATTCGCATAATGATATTGTGGATAGAGAGCGTTCTTACATCGTCTTGTATTAAAATCATGCAAAGCAAAAGCTGGAAAGCCTTTTTAGATAAGAGGCTTTTCATTAGGCTCTGATCAGCAGTAGGTGTGTCTCGTATTACCTTCATGAAAACATTTATTTGCTACATTCTATCATAAAGTACCAGGAAATCAGACCTGTTGTTCATTTTTGCTTTGCAGGAGCAATTCTAAACGTGTACAACCTACTGATTTACACTTCTGAAGCATACGATTCAACAACATTCGGTAAGTGCCTCTCCCGGATTCAGTAAATTTATGTTATCTGAAAGCAGATTTTCTGGATATGGACCACAAAGGTCCTGGACCACATAGGCAAGACAGTTTTTTGTTCAAATTTATGCAACCTATGACGTTTATGCTCTTAGGAGAAAAGATGAGGGGTTATATTATAAGACCCCTTCCCTCCGCTTAAACTTTAAAGAAGTTTTAGAGGAGATACGTAAAAAAAACCAAGGTTATGGTCATGTTTGGGTTAAGAAAAATGATAGGTGCTGGAATATTGATCTCTGACCAAGAGAAGTGAAGAATGTGTTTAGTAAGGTCAAGTTTATAAAATTATCTTGCATATGTACACTGTTGCAGAAACTGGGTTTCTGTATGAGTTCTTGAAGATGACCTGAACCATACCATTCAGACAATAATAGAAACGAGCCGTTTATATTTCACAGTCTTGTTAAGCCAGCTTAGCGTAAACGGCGTACCAAGCAAATGTGATGGTCATTTGAGATAGGTGTTCCATGGCTGCAGGCATCGTAGCATTGAAACTAAAGAACATGTCTGATGCCATCTCAATACACTCAGATTTGGCTGCAATGAAAGACAAGTGATTACTTAATACCAGACGAGCTTCTAAGGTTTCATAAACGATGGTGCTCGTTGCTCGAGACCATTGAAAGAACTCATCCTGAGGTCTTTGTCATCGTCAGGTTTTGGTGTCAGTCTAAAAATTTCCACTGTAGAAAGCTAAAGGTATCAACCTTGCTGAAAAATGCATTGACAAAGGCAAGGAGATAAGCATATATTTGCTTAAATCGGACTATCTAGCTTGCAGCGTGAATTAGTCCCATTCAACGGAACTCTCTTTAAAGAAACATGTCTTAAGCAAATATCTCAAAGAATAGCAAAAATATACAGCATGGTCTTTATAGAGTACTTTCTAGAAAGCAGGTCAATATGTCTGCTTTCTTCCGTATAAAGATTGCTCCAATTTTTTTCTAAGCTTTAAACGTTCGATTCAAAAAACAACTTGTAAAATGACTTTGTCAAAATTAATGCTTTAAAATGAATGGCCTTATGGGCCATATTTGTATGCAACATCAAAGAAAAGAGCAAGTGGTTTTTCTACTGACTTAGGCTGCATCATAATATTGTCTCATTCATTTCGTATGTTGTCGAATAGTGAACAAAGAAACATGACTTATAGTTGCAAGACTTCAAGGGCTTCTGCATACTGCGAAAAAATCTTCTTTGATAAAATCTATTTCTATGGTTGAAATATTCATGGGCATATTAAGTTGGGTCTACAGACCTTTAACTTTGACACTCTTAGATTTTTTAGGATAAAGCATTATCAGTTTTCTCTGAAAAAGTTCTCAAAACACAATGTTACCCTACGGCATCTCGTAACCCTTTACCAGCCATCGTGCAAATCTTAAGCAAATATTTAATAGCAGTATAGCAGACAAGAAGAATAGGTCATGTTATTATGTTGTAAACCATCAATTAGCCTTTTGAGAGACCTGCGACTGAATGTCGGTTTGCCGCGTTAATGTCCAGGAACGTGATAAACCCAAAACATGACCCAGCTTTAACATTTGAATCAGAATACAGCCACCGCAATGTCTTCAAATAACGTATCTCTGAATAAAGGCGGCATTGAAACGACGCGGTGCTGCTATCTGTCATATCTTGCTATAGATAGTATGTTGTGACTGTGACAACGAGACATTAAACAACGCGCACGCGCATATAATCCTGTTTTAAATTGATTGTTTCAGAGATTGATATATCCTCAAAAGCAAAATAAAGCTTGAATCAACCTGTTTTGAATTTTGCTTTTTCAATCCAAAAAATGGCACACGTGTATTGTTGAGATGAGCAGACCTGAGCGTAGTGCCGCGAACATAAACATTGGTGCCCATCGTGGGATTTTATGTATAGTGTCAAGTGCTCTAATTTGATATATGCCTACAATCCTTTTGTAATTCTTCACCTCTTTTCCCTGCAAGAATTGTTGATTTCTCTGGTATAAAAAATGTGTGATTCTTTTGAACGGGGGAGGGGGAGCGAGGCAAGTCCAAGCCAATCCTTGCCAGCCAGAAGTGAAAGGGCGTCTCGACTGATGTGTTCAGGATTGCGTCTATTTTTCTCACACCTCTGTTGAGATATAATCTCAGACCTCAACTTTTTTTAATTCAATATCTGGTATCAAACATCCCGCTCTTGAATTTCTTTTAAAAACTTCAATATCTCTGGGTCAAGACATACTTATTCTTTCAGCTTAGGCTCGAAATCCAAATGAGTTGAAAGTGTTGGTCATGATTACATTTGCCAACGAACAAATGACTGCCACTGAAAATGTAAAAAATCTTAGGCCTTGCCAGAAATGAAAGTTTGTTTGCAATTTCCGGCGTAGCCATTGGCTCGTTAGGAGTAGACTCCACTTGACTGGGTACACTTCTAGCCAATCGAGATTTGAGCACTGAGCTGGTGTTTCCAGTGAAGTGTTCATTTAAAACTGATTTAAACAGTGAGTATAATCCAATTTAAAGCCCTACCTTTATCCACTTATTCTTTTGCTCTTGAATACCGTGAATACAGCCATGTATCTGTTTGAAGTATTATACATATGAATACCATGAGGGGATCAATATAATCCGAGAAAACCAAAGGCTTTTCTTTTGGAAAGGGCTATACAGACGTGAAATGCAGTCACACTTTTACGTTATTATCGTACTTCGTGTTATTGTCCATCTTTAAAATCAAGTAAATCTGTATAAGCAGTACCGTTGGGCGAGTCGCTGGCTCAAAGAGCAGTCCCCTCAACTTTGCCTATACCCTACAGTTTGGTCTGACCCTTTTTTCTGAGTAGATAGGTACACCATCAATAATGACCTAAAATGGAGCCCTTTTACCAAGCATCAGCTTTATACCGAATTTGTGCATCATCAGCAGCCAATATTTTAAACTACAGTATCTCCTTTCTTTCCCTCTTTTCGATATTCTCTGCTCATTTTCTTTTGCTGTATTGATTTTCCATCAATAGCTTCCAATTTTGTGGTCTCCAGCCGCTGATTATAACCTTCCTGGTTATAACGAGGAGCAAAGCTATGTTGTTACCATGTCTCCTTCACCTTCTGTTGGCAAATTCTCGTATCACGGTAGTTTTTAATAAGAAGTTTATTTTAAGTTGTGTCGGAAGCAAGCATTTCATCAGCTTAGTTTGTGGAGTGCTGCATCAAATCTGGTTCTCTTATGTGGATGTTTCCTTAAATCTGGTAATGTTTTTATGGCATATGATGTCTGTGTTTGCGAAAAAATGCAGTTGCTCTACCCGTTTCATAGTTTTAATTGTCTGGTCTGAGACTAAGATAAAGAGACTTTGCCACAATTGGTGATTTACTGCCCCCTATATTTATCCAAAAAGATGTTTATCAAATTTTCTGTTTATCATCCAGTGTTCGATGACATATAGGCAGAGCTGTACACACTTTGGTGTATAGAACAGGGCGGTTCCAAGTTGCAACTGCGAAATTCGCGCTTAATGCGACCATCAGGCACCACAGTGACACGTATACAACACGTAAAAATCGTTTGTAGCAAATGGAACTTTGATTACAAATCTGTTCTTGGCTTCCAGAACTGTTACCTTCAACACCTCTTGCTTGTTGATTTATTTGGGTACGTAAATGTACGACAAATGTAGTGTTGTGATTTGAGAGTCTAGCGACTTGTTCACTGCGAAACATACAACTGATATAACTCTACGCGACGCGTGATAAAACGTGCGACGCGTGA
Source organism: Rhopilema esculentum (assembly GCF_013076305.1). The sequence goes on along the minus strand of NW_027019809.1, from coordinate 5,651,346 downwards.
TAAAACGTGCGACGCGTAGCTAACAATAGAGTAGCAAGCAATCTACTCTAACTACGCGTCCTAGACAAGCTACCAATTACGAAAGTCATTAGCTTACTTACAAAATCAGCAATTACTTAACTATTGAGTGCATGTTCCCAACATGTAGATGATCATTTTATTAGTTATCAGCGTAAGAGGAAATTTATTGGAAAAGTAGGCATAGTACAGGTAATTCTAGCTAAATATAGATCCTGACAACTAAACAACCAAATACCGATGTTCTCCTCCCCACTTCACCCAACCCCGGCACTCTTAAAATACTTTGCACATCAAAGATGAGCCCGCTACCAGCTTTTGTGAATCGTAGTGTTAAATAAGGTTTCTGTGGATTATCTTATCTCTGCATCAGCTAGAATCGATCGCATACCTATTTATAAATCTTGTGGGGAAAGCGATGAGCGATAGGTATCAAAATTTACTGAAAAGCCTTCTCTAACACTTTATAACTGTAAACGAATGGGAGAGGCCAAATGACCTGGTAGGATTTTTCCCAAAATATACTAACCAAAACCCGTTTTATGCCTCTTAAATTTCGGTCAGTTCTCTCTTGAGTTGCAAGCGATCCCCTAAATATCTTCTAATTGGGGTTTTTTGCTGTTTAGAGGTAGTATATTTTATTAAAAAGATTTATCAATTAACTGGAAATGGTCTACCAACTATTGTGAGTGAACTTGTCCTTTCCAATATTTTCAAACTTTTGTAGACAAAAATAGATGCTTTGTGATTTAAACTCTTCTCAAAAAGTCGTCAACATATAAGTTAAAAGTATTATTGTGGTTTTAATTGAATAATCAAAAAATCATATCAGGTAATCATAGCTTACATTTGTTTCCAATAAAACACAATGTGAGGCAAAAAGCCGTATTTAGAAGCAACACACCTCTTCAAAAAGTAGCAGTAATTCAGAATGATGAAAATGTGATGTTTTCGGCTTTCAAAAACTCCAGAAAGGCTGTTTAAAGGAAAGGCAAGATTACTTATCACCTATGCCATTTTTAATCGGGCAAGCTTGCTATGCTACTGTGTCTAAATACATTGAAAACAAGAACTTTCCCTGGAATTTTTACATTTGGCATTTGACATTAGATTTTTACATACAAATACAAAGCTGGGGTTGCAGTGCTCATTTTGAGAGTTAGATGAAACAAAATTATCAAACGAACTCTCAATACTTTGATTTAATACAAGTTTGATATCAAAGCATTTCTGACAAAGCACGTACTTGATCCCTTAAACCTTCCCCTTTCGAATGAATGCACTTGAAGAATGCCCCCCAAGAACAAAATGATTCAATTAACTCTCCTTTGCAATGCGAAATGCCAGCACGAATAGAGCTTCGAGTTTGTAACTGTGCATTTAAAATCCATATTATCATTTTCTTTGTCAAAACAGGCTTATGTTAACCATGCTTACTTGAGAAACTGCATACACCGTTGGCATTACATTGTGTGTAGTAAAACCAATCGCGCGATTAATGTCCGCTTCTTGTACAACGTGTCCGCGCCCTGCCGGGAAGCTTTCAAATAATTATCCGAGGGGCAGGTCAACAATTTAACTGACGCAGCAGGCCTACTGAGCTTTTCAAATCCTGTGTATATATGCAAGAGATTGCAATCACGTTATTTCTTATCCAATCTTAGGCTCTCCAGTAGATAGAGTATAAAGTATTGAAAATTATTCAGCGATAACGCAGTTTTGCAATATTTTCCTCTTTTCTTGCTGCGAATATTGTGAGAGTAGGTTGGTGTCACACGCGATAGGGTTCGAATCTTTGGAAAAAAGCTGTGGGCTACATAAAAACGGAAGTCTGGGCCCTAACTTTGTTTTTGCATTGTTTGCTTGTAAAGGGAAAGCCCAGTTCATCAAATAGGAAGAGCTCAAGCCCCCCTCCCCCAATAATTGTCAAACTGTAGTATATTTCCTTTATAACAGTGTGCTGGGTGAGAAAAAGGAAAAAGGGGCAGCCTCCCCCCCACAGTATGAATTTCGTATCGGCGGCACTGTTTAGTGGTAGGTTTGCCTCGGGTCGACGCTGGGTTAGTTTTTGTATCAAAGTTTGTTAGTTTCAGTGTCAAAGTATCGAGTACATCGATTCAGCCCAGGACGAATCTGGATTAGTTTTGATAACATATGCCATTTTTTAAGTTATATCCTGCCTTTTTACACTCATAGATTCTTCATATTTGTTAATTCAATGTCTTAAAAAAGATGCAGCTTCCACAAAAGCAAACCAAAATTTCTTATCCTTATTCCAAAATATTTCAACCAAGTTCTCTTTGAAGTTTATTTTAACAGGAGTATCCAGCAAATTTTCGCTTCTTTGCTTGCACCAAGTTGATCTGACAACATCTAAACGCGGTAGGGATATTTGCCAAACCACCTTAATTGCGCTGCACCTTAATCAATGTTGTCATGGTGTCAGATGTTGTAAACACATAGCTACAAATGCTCGCGTATATTTTGCAGTGCTAATTCCAACATTGCGAGTCAAAATTAATTTTTGAGCAAATTCATTACGATTTAAATTGAGATTTATGATGATGTCGACTGTGTGAAAATAAGTTTCCAATTTTTTCGAAAAGTGCAATGTTTTTGTTTGATTTAAATTTGCTTGTCCTCCGATGTTTCCCCCAAAATTCTCACGACCTGATAAATATTGATGTTTCTACTTGGCTGTTTAATTTGGCTGCAATTTGATTTTTACACATTCACGAGATGATAATTTGCCTGTGTTTTATCCGCTTGCGGAATAATCTCCCGAATTAGCATCGATTGCTTAATTAATGTACGAGATTTCATCAGTTGTTTCCCGGAGTCCTCCTGTTTTTTTTGCGTTATAGAGACATGGTTTCACTGAAAGCACGTTTTCATAACCACAGTTCCAATATTTCTCAGTAGGCAAGTCTTGATGTACCTTGGAGAAGCAATTTAATCTTCATGCTACAGTTGTGTAATTTTCACAAAACCGCGGCGATTTGGAAATGATCTTTAAGTAACAACCCAACCATATCTACTCTTAATGCAGCTTGGAATTAAAGAAACTGTAAGTAATCAAGAATTGATCTCAGCAGACCTAGTTTACCTTGAGACTTAAGTTTGGTCGTTTATACATAATCTGTAGAAATGCTACCGGGAAAAGTATCATATTCCCATTCAAATTGAATGTTGAGCCCATTATTTCATTCACGGATACATCCTTCGATTCGTGCTCTGCAAGATAAATACTTATCCCTTTCATATTTGACAATTAAGCTATCTACTTGCCACAACTTAATCTCCATTAGAAATCAGGTTGCATTTTTCTTTCCCAGTTTTTTCTCTGGCATAAACAACAACTGTAGCAATCAAAGAGCATCTATTTTAGCAGCATACCCTAAAGGCCTTCCAGCTTCGTATTACAAGGCGTGGGCATGGTTTTTCTATCAAAGGAAAATGGGTGTCTGGGTTTGGTAACACTAACAAGATATGACAGTGGCCATTCTTTTCTTCATCGTATTTTTGTTTGCCCGTCCAAATCCTATTGATAGAAGGGATTAAATTGCTCCAAATGCATTAGAAAACTTCCTTTTGATAGTTTGTCATGGTAAGCTGAGAATAATTTGGCTGGAGGTGGGAAGCAGATTGATACATGACAATTCTTCAAGATGATAACATGCATGGTTGAAACTTTAAATATTATGAGGACTTTTATCTAGTGTTTTCTGGGACCCTTATGTTTTGAAAAATTCACACGAGTTTCGCTTACGATTCGGTTCAAAACTTGATGTCATGATTCTGTTATGATTGTGATCCATTACTAATCTGATTGATCACGAGAAGACCCAAGCTAGAGTGATTGATCGTCTGATTAAATTGCAGAATGTATTTTCATATTTCGCTAGTGTATTTCTTCCTTGGCTTGCTTATTATTTGACAAACAGCATAATTTTGATTAATTACTCGGTTTTCTTCCATTGGTCTTGAAAAAGTGATGTCAAATGATTCCCTCTTTGATCTACCTTCCGTAGATGTTTCATTCATTCGACCTGGACGTATATCAATTCAAACAATCTGAAATCATATGAATAATTAAAACTTTCTTTGGCTTTGTTTAACTTCAATCAAACTAGAGTCTTAAAATAAAACGCAGTTTTATGCAAGACGAGCAGGATATAAATGCTTCAAATATTAAAAAACATTGCTATGACCTAGAAGTTAGAAGTTTTTCCCCACAATTCATTGGCCTACAGTCTTTTGACCAGTATTTTCAACTAAAGCAAAAGATCCTTTTGTCGGAACCTCACGAATTCAGTCAATTATTCGTTGATAACTTTTTTTGATTTCTTTCTAAATGCAACTTATTTCTATCTAATGAGACAAGACTCTTTACAGGCTGATTTTTGTGGTTTTCATTCAGAATTCATTCTCACCCACGCATCTCTTCCATTCATAGCTACCTCACCATACTTGATCTTTACTCTAGTTTGCCGTTGACGTACTGCAACAAAAACGCCCGCAAATATTCACGGGTAATTTTGCAGATTATATCAAGCTTCCACAGTACACTGGTACTTAAACTCGCCGCTTCATCATACGTTCATTTTGATGGCTGCCTGCTTGATGGACCTGAGCTTTTAATGGTAAGCCAGTTAATGAATATTGGTTTGTTCTTGCTCATTTTACTACTTGTTCGTTTCTTCATACGGTTTCTCCCCTGCAACTTCTGGTAAGGTTTGACATCTCTTTCTATTGTCTTATCTCAATTTTCCATATTTTGCTACTGCAAAATACTGACATAGTTGGAGCACATTTTCTTTTTTTGCATCTTCTTCGCCTACCTTACTGTTCATTCTCAATTGCATTCAATATATTCAAAGTCGAGAGAAGCGATTTCCACCTACAAGTATGGGCCTTCTTAACCACTACAAAGTCATGCTGCTTTATTTGTCTTTAACATGGATTTTAATTCACATATAACTAACATTTAATACTTATCGACAGCTCTTTTTGTGTTCATTGTCCAGTAAATACTTAGTTAGTAAATGCTGCTCTTTTTGACATGGTAAGAACTGCCTTATGCAAGATATCCTTAGCCAAAGCGGCTGATCCCATCCTGTAATGACGTCATCCATCTATATCACTTGGGCCTTCCATATGCCCATGTACAGGTGCTGCATTTAGTTTCGATGATCTTTAAATCCAGTTATCGTTAGTACAACTAATACCGCAGCTGGAACAATCAATTCTTTGTCGATGAATTGCTGTTTTACGCGCAGTTAGTTGCTTCGTGGGGTGATATTTGTTAAATTTTAAGACATTTTTGTCCTTGACATAAAGAGAGCACGCTCTTTAAATTATCTCTCTTTGAGGTTCTTGTTTTGTCGTTATCCAAAAGGACATGAACGCCACTGTTAACGACATGATTAGTTCTCTGAAGAACATTCATCTTCCTGTTCTTTGATTTAGTGTTCAGATTGCAAAATCAGATAAAGAATCAATTTCTGTTAAATTTATATCTATGCAAGGGTAGTTAATCTTAACTATAAACTTTTGCAACATTGGCATTGAGATAAACATCGTTCCCTAGCTTTTGCTATCATAAAAATGCGCAATGATGCATCTTCTGAATCTCTAGAATAAGCGTTATACAAAATGAAAAACCCCTAGAGTTCTAGACACGTGCCAAAATGTTTTAAACCAGGTCTGAAAGAGTGAGAATAAACCTTCAGAATACTTACGTAATATTTTACTGGTTCATATATTTTTATTGCTTCTCTGCAATAGCCTCCATGCTTTGCATTAAAAGACGATTTACTTATTGCCAGAATCATTCAAGGCATTGTTCGCAAGTTTAACCAACGTTTCGCTCTTCTCCATAACTGTTTTGCAGTGTTTCACCTTCCTATTTTTTATGAACACTGAAAATTAGCAGACCTTCTTAGAAATTGTCTATATATCCTACCATTTAGCACTGCTGGTACTCTTTTCTTACTCAGTTGAATACTCTTATCATCAGTGAATTAAACAAACCTTGTAGGCAATGGGACCTAAGAAATGAATACCATAATCTTTGTATTCTCTTTAATCAAATGCTCAGGTGCAAGTCTTTAATTGTAATCAAAAACAGTTGTTTTCCCTGCAAGTTTATAATAAGGTCCTATCTTAATGAATCTCAAACACCTTAATTATGGTGTAACGATTTTAGATTGACACATTAAGCTGTGCGTTAGTCATTCAAAACACTTGTATGTGGTAAAAGAGCAACCATGGGAAGAAGAAAACGGCTACCAGACAATGTAAAAAGATAGAGACAAATTTCTAAGAGAAGCTTTTTGAAAAGCAAAATAACTATCCACTGCACCTGCCATTCATTGTCTTAACTTCGTGCATCTAATATTTTGCTTACCATACAAAAGTGATCATCAGAGTGGGCGTTAGGCAGCTTATTTAGGGGGTGTCGCGATGACAACCAAATGCCCCTTAGCATTGCCTCTAGGGTAGAGGATGAATTATGAAGAAAAGATGAACAGAATTTAAAGGTGTCTCCAAACCGATATCCCGTCATTTTCTCTGCGTTCGAAACTTTAAGCATCGAGCCTGTCCAATATACCTCAAATTTTCTGTTCAACTCTTTCCTTAATTTTCATATTTTGAAGATTGTGTCTTTCCGTAAAGTAAAGATTTCTTATTCTAGCGAAAAAATTTCTTTTGAAAAAAATTGTTAGTATGAATAAGTAGGGTATGATTGGAAGCGAAATCCATATATCTATGTATGATTTTATGTAGAATTTAAGCGTTCAAATAAAAAAATTGACAACTTTCTTTTAGACAAGCTATAACAGAATTATAGATCAGAAATGGATTCTGAAAGTTTAAGAAAATCTTGCGGAAAACATGGTATAAAAACATTAAAAAGTTGTTCTATTAGCTGTCCCCCTGGGCTTATATAGAACACATTGAAATGGGCGGCCTTGTTATCGAATTGTCTAGTCAGTTGTAGTAAGAAAAACACAAGCATATTACGTTAAAGCATGCATGAATGAAAGCTGTCTGGAATTTTACTCAAAAAATTTGTACGCGATCACGAAACTGGAATAGACAATGGGCGATTCGCCATGCACTCTTTGAAGATTTTTACAAGTAAAGACTTGAGCGATAAACAGATAAGCAAGTTTATGTGTTTGTCTCCCATTTATACATGCTCTTACCAAGAATGGATGGAATGGGTATTGCGATTGTGAACACCCCTCCCTTCGGACTTGAAATGGAGATACTTCGTGTAACACTTAGAATAGAGAAAAACCTTCTCAAAATATGTTCGTGGTTTTGTCTCATGAATAGAGAGCATAGCCTTCAACAACACAAAAATTGCATACCTTATGTACTATTTTTAGACAAATACTTTAAAAATGATATTTTGCATAGCCTGTGTAACAGAGCAAAGAAAATAACAACAGAGCATGAATTCAAGAAAGGTGCTTTCAAACCCCAGCAATGGGAGATATACCAAAACTGGTACCGTTCATATGCTCGGCCCCATTCTTAGGGGCAGGGGTGTAGAGCTAGGGGGGCTCAGGGGGGCTGAGCCCCCCTTGTTAATGCCAAAAATTGGCAAATTTCTACTTTTGTTATTTTTGTTGTTGCAACATTTGTGCAAGAGCCCCCCTTGTTATTTTGATAGCACTACACCACTGCTTAGGGGCAACGACTTGCGACACCCACAAGCTACAGAATTGACATTTCTGTTATTCAGTGTTCAAGTGGTGCTTTGGTTTCTTTTAAAATTCATTTTCGTGTAACAAATAGAGTATTACATGTCGAAATTCTTCTTTTCAGACCTATTACTTTTCTAAGAAGGAAGTCGTGAGCCATTACCCCTGCCCTTGTCTTTTACTCACAGACAAAAGTCTAGACTCTTGTTCTTGATGATACATATCTAGATTCATTATCCTACCAAAGATGTCACTTTCTATTCATTTCTCAAGATTGATATTAAGCCAAACGAGCATTATTTTTCTAGGCGTGCACCAGTCTGCTCTATCAACATTTGCTCGCCACGTGTATCAGTAGCAATCGACGAACCTCAGATTAATTTCCACAGTTTTCATTGCAAATCTATGTATCAAGCTAATCCAGCAACGCCTACACCTGTTCAACTTCATTCCATATTTATTTGCTTTAAGAATCCTTTCCGTTATCATCGTCTCGCCATGTTCAATAAACGTACCCTCTCATTCGTCAGGGGATAGTCAGGGCCCGCGCCACCTGGGAGGCCAGGGTGGCCGTGCCACCCACTTTTTTGCGAAGCAAGTACTTTATAGCTGCAGTAAAAGGGTAAGAAACCTTGGCCCCTACTTTTTCCAGCCTTGCCCCCCGTTTCAAATTCGTGGCGCGGGCCCTGATAGTTCCAATAAACCATCAACCAGTAGTTGCACAGAACCCATTTCCTTTGCTGAATTGGTCAACTTTAAATATCTCTCTAAAAGTTTCAATCCAGAAGCAGCGGTGAGGGACGAAATTCTTTTATCGGCTGCACCATAAGTTTTAAAATCATTTCATATTTTTATGCTGGGTAGAAGAGTGTGCAACTAATACTGTTAATTGTGATACTTGGAACAGCTTTGAGGAACCCAACAGAACATACCAAAGGCGATGTGTACTTTAAGAAAAGAAAACGTCGTTTCAGCTCAAAGTGAAAATGAGATAAACAACATTTTAATAAGAATTTAAAGTGATTACATTAATTTTAATGCTTGATTTCTTTGCTTTCTGCTAACCTTAAATGAGTACTTATTTCGATAAAAAAACTTTTCTGTGCTCGGCGTTGTCTTAGTTTTTTAAAGTAATCATCCAAGATAGTGAGATTTTTTATCTGACCATGTTTTTCCAAATACTGTTTTGTAACTAATGCAGGAACTCGTATCTTTGTTTTGTTTTTCGGTCTTGAGATAGCATCAGTTTACCGATGTGAGCCTGAAAAGCTATTCTGGGGCAGAATAAATAAAACTAAAGATAGCGGTTTGCTTGAAAAGAATCAACCATTTCTTAGCAGTACAGCAGATGACCGCCCTGTTTGTTGTGATAACGATCATAGTTGAATGGGGGTAATAAAACGACAGGGGTAGCTTGAAAAAAACAGAGCCCCTGCCATGTGGGTTTTGAATTAAGACAATGTAGCAGCAACAAATCGCGTTTTTTATCTGAGAAGCGCAAAGTGGATTGAGCTAAGCATAGCAAATTGGTCGATCAAGATGTCCAGCACATGAAAGGATGTCCGGTCCTCTGTTCTTTGCCGTCCTTTTCCTGCAATGTTTTACCGTGCTATAAATGGTTTAATAAAGGTATGGGGAAATTTCAGCACAGGATTTACCTCATACAGCTCTAAGTACAAATAAATCAATTGAATATTGTAAAGCAAACAAGCCGGAAATGCGAAGCTGATAATTTGATTTTTTAGAGCGAGCATGCAATGACTTGACAAATTGTTCCCCCTTTCAGAAAATTTCACAGAATTGATATTGGCGCGAAAAGGATCACTTGCACGTTCGATCAGCGCTGCCTGCTTATAATGGAGACTCAATGGAGACGTGTTAATGGCAGAAAATGAGAGTGTGAAAGAGATTTTATGTGGTTATTTCTATATAATAAGAATCCCTTTCTTATAGTTTCGTATAGTGACAATCTGTTCATCCACCAGAGTGACTTTAAAAATTAAATGATCTGCTCAGATACTGTACTAGAGCAGATTATTGCCAGTTTTTTCTTACCATAGAGCTAAGAAATTGTTCATTTTGTCTCGATCCATTAAAAGCGCCGGCATTTTAAAGCTAAAGCTCTCTTTCGATGTTAAAACTCTATTAAAACTCCCCCCCCCCCCCCCCCAAATGCCTTTTTTTGCCTCCAAAGCTTCAAACAATCTTTTGATACGCATTTCTATAATAGAGGTATGATGTCTGTGTTATCGTAAAATATGACTACGTGTTAGATTGGTGGGCCTTTCCACCCCTTGGAGTATCGCAGCGACTAACATCTTGCCAGGGTGTGTTTTCATAAAATGAATAGAAATGAAAATTGGAGAAGCCTCGGCGAACTCCGATTTGATTTCTTCGAGACTCCTCTTCGCATCGAGGTCACTGTGCTAGCACAGGTTAATTCATTCTAATTGGAGATAGCTCCTGATTGCCTGGACAGATTTCTACTGCAGCTTTTCGTTTCAGAAAGCACAAGGGGCACAATATCACAAACTCGCATTGAAGAAGCGATTTCCTGGACATATACGTATTTGAATCAAAGTAGGTGTCAGCGCTTAAAGATGTTTGAATAATAACCTGGCAGCACTTCAACTCATGGTTGTTTGTACTATAGTTAATAGAAACTATGCTTGTATATAGCACGCAAGAAGCACTATTGAGTACATTTCCCTACACGTGTAGATTCATAAGCTGACCAATTGTTCTAGGTCCTCCCTCTTTATCATTAAAGGGCTGATCCTAGTGAATGTGGAACTAGCCAGAAAGGGTGAACTATGAATAGAAGCCTAGTTGCACACTACGAACAAATTCCAGCCATTTTGAGCGGGTTAGTCACGATTATTTATGTAGAAAACATTTATTTTTTGGCAAGGCAGTGCACCAGCTACCCTATCTAAAAGTTTGCACGCGATTCCAGATACTCGTGGCTAAAGATGAATGCCCCTTGCTGGAATTCACCTGCTTTCTTCAATGTCCCTTTCGATGTAGTAACATCAAAATAATTATAGATATTTTTTAACCTTTTCAATCCAATTAATCTGACACGAGATACAACAATTGTCGCTTATCAGTAACACTGTCCAAAAACCGTGTCTATCCAATTTCTTGTTGTCTATTTGTATCTTTGTATCCTAAGCTAAGGATGGCCGGACTTTGAGTGTGGTAGAACAGCAATTTGTATAGGGAAAGACACATGGACCAAGGGGATAAGGGGGCTTTAGCCTCCCCACCCTAAAAATTTTCAAAATGTACTTAAAACCATGCAAAAACCGCTCTATCTTATCCTCTTAGTTTTTAACATGTTTAGCCCCCCCCAAAAAAAGTGCTTTAGCCCCCTCAATCTGTGATATGCTCCGCGGTCTTTGGAAGTACAGATCCCAAATAGTAGAATATTCGATTTAACCTAAATGTGTTTACTCGCTTGATTGCAACTGCGCGCAACGAACGAGCAATCATGTGGAAGGGAGTTAGTTGGCTGTCCGAAAATGGACACTTCTAGGACGACTCCTCGAAGCTCGAGTCACTTCTTCTGGCGCCCAATCCCAAGAAAACGGCTTGCTCTGACGTGAAACTTATCGAAACTTTGCAAACAATGTTGAAATCAAAAGAATTTCGTATATCGTTACAGATTAATCAGCTTGATCCTAGCATAATAAAAAGACATACAAATCGAGGTGGTCAGGCCCACTCCCACGATGTTTCTGTTGTGTGCCGTCTTCAGGGCTGCGTCATCAATACACCCCCATATTCTCTCTTTTGACTATTATGCTTCCCCGATTTGTACTTGCTTGCTAAACTCCTATGATGTACTTACAAGGATTTCTTTGACTCACTGATCCCATTTACTTTGCCCGATAATCCAAGGCAATCATTCTTAAAGGATCTTTAAAGACAAGTCATTAAAAAGTTATCCTGCAGGCAAATCTGTGTAAACAAAAGTTTCTAAAATTTTCAGCAAAGACGCAAGATACTGTGTGCGTTCAATTTAATGTTACTCCAAATTAGATTCTGTGTAGAATTTATTTGTTAAAAGATAATCGAGTATATAGAAAGTTTATAAAGCAGGCCTGAGCAGATCCATTAGGTAAAGTTTAGAATCATTTTAGAAATTTGGATAGTATAAAACTTAATCGCCCCTACAGGTCCTGTGAAGTTTCTTTGTTTAAGACAATAGATTCCTTGTTAAAAAAAAAGTTTGCCCCCTCCCCCAACATACTTAAAATCCTTGGAAAGGCTATGGAAAAATTCGGAAAACAGTAAGTTCCAATCATTACCCTGCCTGAAAAAATTAATAGCTAAAGCATCGCTGCAAGTTGATTCTCGAGATTTCTTTCAAATGGGTTATAGGAATTGCTGACAAAACATTTAAAATATTGCCGCTTTACGTTCAATAGAGCTCAGAATGTATACTGAAATTTTTACCTTGGATGTGTCACACCTACACCCTCAACAAGACACAACCCCTCCCCCACCCCTGTAGCAACCGCCCTGCCGATCAACTCCATTGTTGTCGACTTTTCTTTGTCCTGACAAAAAGTGGTTTTTGAGTGCTGCACCTAGCTAAGGGGGCCAATTTGTCCACAGCAAAAGGTTTCATTTTACCTGTGATTCTAGACTCGGCAGTATCGCAAACTACACTCGATATCTTCAAAATGAAAAATTACTTCGTACCATCAACAATTTAAACAAAGTAACCAAAGTACTTTCTGAATTATGTTCCCACGTGACTTTAAAAGGTTGATTGGTATTTGATCCAAGCGTTTTTACTGCCTTGATAATAGGACCCCGTTTAGTTTGCTGTCGATTTTTCACAAAAAGAGCCGCTAAATGCCTGATGCCTCTAGATTATTCTTACCCTGCAATCAAAATTCCTATTCAATCGCCATATAGCCGCTAACAATATTCCCAGTATAACAGTTTAGTCCAGTTATAGTCTCATGATTTAAAAAGCTCTTTACAGTGTTGTGATGAATTACGATTTTAGCCACTGTAGTTTCGCGAAATTTTCATTAATCTTAACAGGGATTGATTGAAAAGTTCATTAATTAGCTTTTTGCTGCATTCCATCAACCACAAAGCTTTCCTATGCCTATCTTTTTATTACCGGTCGCTTTCATTGAGAGACTAAGGTTTGTTGGTCATATAGTTACAATCCACGGTGGCACAAACAACAGGATAAAATCTTGGCCTAAAATTTTCTCGCAGTTCGATACAAGAATCAAGTTTCCTCCTCTGATGTTTTTTCACCCCTTAGTAGCAAAGGCCTTATAAGGCCTTATAAGCCTTTCTGTTAGTTTTTCGGTGTTTTTGCTTAGGAAAAGGAATGGAATGCTATCTGGAGTTATTCCAGTCAATATGCTTTTTGGCTACCTAAAATTTTCCTGCGCTCGACGTTTTCATTTGCCTTTTCTCTTTTCCGGGTACAAATTGAAACTTTCAGAAAAAGCCAATGAAATGGGCAGTTGCTACGGGGGCTGTGGTATTAAGGAGTGACTTTGTCCTGGGCATCGTATGGGCTTTAAACAACAGCTTTTTCTGTCAATAAGGGGGTCTTTAATTTCGGCCAACAACCTGGACTTGCTGCAAGTGTCTCTCTGTTTTAAGTAGGAATATTTTTTGGCTGGAATGAGCAGAAAAATCCGAAGTCTGATAAATATAAGAAAGAAAGAAAGAAACTGGAGACGGCTAGGGAGGGCTGGAGAGGGCTCGAGGGGGCTGGAGAGATCTCTTCAGCCTTTTTCTTTACCTTTTTTCTGTATTCATTTTTAATATATCGATTTTCCGGCCTAAGGAATGCTCGGATATAAAAGAGAGGTAGAGACATGTAGCAAGTCCATCGAAAACGCTGCTCCCCCTTCTCTCTTTCGTGAAAACAATTTCAAACGGAATTTTGCCCTTCAGCACACTGGGTATTAGCCTCTTTCATGTAGAGAGACGAAAGGACACTTTCTCAAGGAATTCTGATATTACATACAGTTGCGCAAAACCAATATAATTTTGATTGCTTCTATACCAACTCAGTCTTATTAATGGCTTCTCATTGTAAGAAATTTCACGCGAAAACCACATCGAGACGAGATATTGCCTTTCAAAAAGGCTGGTATAACCATATTTGAACAAGGCGACTAAGGTCACTGTGTAATTTGACCAGCGTGGCTGTGGGTATATTGCTATCTATCTCATCGTTGGCGCTTTTAATCAGCTAATGACTTCGAACAGTCGTTTATACACTTGACTCGTACTCATTTTATCACTGTTGCTATGGACGCATGCCTCCATCTTGGCTCGTGTGCCAAGCAGCATGCTTTCTCCAAATATAGTCAAGGCCATAGCCAAACTATGGTCGTATATCTTTTGGGTTACAGCCCCTACACTTGCCGTAAGCTTGGGCATTTCGGAAAAGGGTACATTGAATCCTTCTTCTCTTCACTATCATTATTAGAATTTTACATTTCTACTAAGATCCTAGTCTGAACTTGCCCTGGTATTTGTTCACCAGTTTCGCAGCCAAGGGCACTGCTTAAATTTGCTGGAAAATCTCCTCCTCGGATTTTGTCTTAACTTGCTCATTGAAGGGTTCTGTATGATCCAGAAACTGTGACGAAACTCGTAAATACTGTGCGATGTGGCAACTGAATTATAATTCTAAATCATTATTATTCAACTGTTGCATCTATTTCATGTTTACCTGCACGTATCTTCTCTAGTTTGATTTTCTTGAAATCTTTTCCAATACTTTCATCAATAACTTTCACAGATTTTTTTCAAACTTATAAGTATATTTACCCAGTAGTGTAGTGCTATCAAAATAACAAGGGGGGCTCTTGCCCAAAATGTCGCGAAAAACAATAGCAAAAGAAGAAATTTGCCAATTTTCGGCATCAACAAGGGGGGCCCAGCCCCCCTGAGCCCCCCTAGCTCTACACCCCTGTATTTACCTTATTTAAATTTTAGTTATCTGGCATATCTACCATACTTTGTTTCATTTTTGATATCGCTAGGCATTGTGAACGTCCTAAGATTGAAATTCAACGTATGCATGTGTCATTTGCATAAAAAGGTTTCGTTTTATGTCATGTAAAAAAGCCATGAAGAGACGGTTAATCGAAACTCATAAAAGGCACACCCAAATATTACCTGGCCCTCTGTGAAATTTAATGGCATTTAATATTACTCTCTGTGGCACAGACGCTAGAAACCCATTTCCCTGACGGAATCAACGACGCCTATCGACGTCTCTAACCATAGCAATGTCTAGGGAACACGTCATAATTCCCTACACTCTCTTGGCCTAAGAAACAACTCTGTGCATAAAACCAATATTCTCTTGAATATTGCTGATCTAGCAAACGTTAACCTGTATTTTTGCGGCAACCGTGCAATGTGTGTCCTGCTTCCAGAAATTAATGACACTTTTTTGTATTTTTGTCACGAAATGGTGGAAAGGTGATGTTTCGTTCCCATAATGAAAACACAAGGGCGACACTTTTACCTTGTCCTATTCTTTTTCTTAAGTGTATCTTTCATTGTTTCGCCCCCATGCATGTTTCACTTAAAAAGCGGTCTTTCAAAGGAACAACGGTTGCAGGTGCTTTAACGCCATTACCCTTGCAAAACTGGTGTCAAGTGCTTCTTGAATTGTTTCTCTGACAATTAAAGAACAGTTAATGACTTTCTACCCAACGTTTTATTCAGAACCAAAATCAAGGCCTCTCTAGAAATTGCAAACGGCCGCTGAGGATGTTAACTGAAAGCCCGGTTCTAAGGTAATTTGCTATGAATTTTTCTATCTTAGGTGAAAGTGTCGCGAGAAGGTGTTTATTGTTTATCTAAATCCAATCCTTCCATTTTCAAATTTTGCAATCGGTAGCTATATTCTGTCAGTTGACTTTTATTGACTTTTACTGATTAAATCTTTTTAAATTTACCAAAATTTTGAGTATTGAAACAAGGCTCTGTTTCCAATATTGATCGGTATAAATACTCAGCTCAAACATCATGGATTCGAATTTTAAATCGCGAATATTCTGATGAGGCTTTCTCCAAACAGCAAACACAGCTCCAACCATGCAACAGAAAGTTTGGTTTTTCATTTGCCAGTCATATCTTGTTCGAAATTCCAATTTCTTTTCATAGGGATAGTATTTAAATATACAGAAGGGATTTAGGAAAATGCTTTGTATTCCTGTGTCTTTTTAAAAAAATGAGGGTTTGGTTCTTTGTTGATTCTTTCAATGCATTGGAAGCTCAAGTTTTACACGCTTTTTAATCGAGCTGCACTGATCTATACAAAATACGCATGACACGCTAAAATCGAGCTGCTACCATTTCCACATGCACATTTGAATGTTTAAAATAACATCGATTTATTAATTCTACTGGTGATAGTATTCAGTCAAGCTGGGTCACAGGGGGGTCAAGAAAACGTGGAACCGTTGCTTTTGTTGGCTGTTATAAGAAGCGGCATGTTAAAAAGCCATTTTCATAAAGAGTTACCTCTTCAGCGGAGCGCGCAAGGCTGGTAAATTATCGTGTAACAATTTGTGTACGTGGTGGAGTATTGTGTTGGTTGAACATCGGTACCTCTATAGCAGGGTGGCGTTTCTAAAGACAGGGTAATTTACCTTGATTTTTGCAGTTTGATTATCAAATGACCTCTTTGACATTCAATGTTGCTTTCAGCTACTATTGATAGCAAGACAGTTTGAGTTCAGCAGGCATACACGTAGGAAAAATAAACGCTATTTTTGATAGTGTTATGATTTTGGCAAACTTTAAACAGAGCAGATGCAGAGCTAGTGTTTGAGGTAGTTGAGTATATGTGTCATCATTTTCGCGTTGGCTTAAAATGCTATTTGATTTTAAGTAACTGATTTTCTCAAACTTGTTTTCATTTCCGCGTGTCATTCTGTTTTCTACTTCTAATTAGAATACTGTTTCGTATGATCCCGTGAAAATATGACACCCTGTGGATTAGCTACAGTGTATACAGCGATTTTCAGTGACGTCATAGCCATTCCAATGAGGATTTTCAGCACCCTTTGGGAAGGAGAACGTTACTAATTATTATATAGTTGGATTTTTTGTCACCGGATTCACAAACCTTTTCAAAACCGGTTGGACAGAGGGACCGAGGAAGGATGTACATTCTTCCTGAAAAGCAAAATTTAACCGTTAGAAAGCAATCTTGGTATAATTTTGCGTCACCATTATGTAGTATTTGAAACAGAGAAATAAAAAATTTCTTTTGTGTATTGTTTTGTCTGATTACGCTGGAGCTCTTCGTTTTAGAGAGTACGGTACGTAGATCACAATCGATGCTCTATCTTCTATGTTTTTAGCAACACGCCTTATTTTCCTAAAAAATCGTAAACTCAGGCAATTCTTGATGTTACTTTACCGATGTTTACATTTGCAGGGAGAACAATTGAAGACAGATCGCTTTGTTTACGTCTTGCTCAAAAGAGCCGACAATGATTGCAACGGGAAGACATAATTAGATTGAAGTCGTCAAAAGCGAGTTCACAATCGGATGGGCTTTGATTGACAGGAGGGTGACCGCATAGTCAAGATCGGAGGTCGTATAGTTCCCGCTAACAGCCAAACGATAAGCCATTCATGCTAAAACTTAGCACAGGAAAAGGAGCTGTGGAATTCGCGAGGAAGCTCCCGTATAATCGCGTTTGGTAGGAAACTGTGAGCCTGCGAGATCACTTCATTTAGCGAGTGAAAATCACACGTACATAGCTTTTGCCTGGAAGTTTAACTTGTCGTTCAAGTTATCAGAAATACTCGCATTTTTATTGAAGGCACTTTTTCAGCATTTGCAAGAGTTTGCAGAATTTTATTGTGTTATGAAATGAAATAATTTAGAGTGACAAGTTCAATAACATGGATTAATGATTGAAGATTCCGAATTCAAGCATAAATCAAACGATGGGCAGATGCTTCGAGTGCCGTTTAAGTAAACTGGATTTATAATGATATTATCTTCTGGCAAAGAAAATATGGGTATTGAAACAGACAGATTTGTAGATAATCTTCCTCAAGAAGTTCTTTGTCCTCTGTGTTGTCTAATTTTGAAAGAGCCAGTATGCAGCCCCTGTGGACACTACGTTTGTGCAGGTTGTTGGCAAAGCTGGCGAAGGGGACCATCAGCAGATATTTGTCCTTATTGCTGCTCAAAGATATTATCGAACGATAGTGTGCAAAGATCCCAGACTGTATGGAAGCTCGTATTAAATTTCAATGTCTACTGCCCGTATCACAAGGACGGCTGTACTGCTGTTTATAAACTTGGACTGGAGGATGTTCATTTGAAAACCTGCCCGTACAATAGAGAAAATGGGTGCGAAGGGGATTATTTTAGTGAAAGCGAGTTAATAGAGAAAAGGAAAGCCCTGAACAATTGCAGGAATTGTCATCATACTGTTGAGAATGCTTGTGAACACGATTGTTTAGATGTGTTATTGGAGACAGTAAAAACGCAGAAAATTCAAATAACGAACTTGGAGTACGAAAATGACAAACTTTCGCTTAGGCTGACATCGAAGGAAAACGAGATAATGGACCAGCTTGTAGATGTCGAAAATCGATGTCAAAAACAGGCCTTGAATTACGAACGGGAAATTCGAGAACTTCGAACGAAAATGGCAGCTCTGCAAGGAGAGTTACGCAAAAGAGACGGAGAGGTATGTAATTCGATTTATTCCAACGATACTTTTTCTTATTTTCAACATTACTGTTCAATATTGCTGGTCCATTTTACTTACACTCCTTCGGGCATGTTTCGACTGCCAAACTGTGATCTTAAAATTGCATCATTTCCAAGTGTATCGTACAACTCGAAAGCGTTTGTCTGTAGAACCGAAAACAAATAGACTAATATTTTTAATTTATTTTCTTTGACACCTGAGTAGGCTCTCTTCGCGATTTTGATTTCTACCACAATATTTCTGAATTTGTGTGTGTGTAAGTTTCGTCCATTTATTATGGGTAATGATAATATTTGGCAAGGTATCAGACGAGCTTAGAAATTAATGTAACACATTGTTTTGAAATTCAACGATTTGTTTTTGAAAATGAATTGTTTAGTTCTTTCGCTTCGCACAGTATAATGTATGACACAAACGGAAACCTCGACAAAACCTTAATTAGTGTTACTAACAGTAGTTCAAAGACTGTGTTTTTATACTTTTATCCACCATGAGGCCCATTTCGAGTGGTTCCGTTCGCAAATCAGGCAACAGAAATTGATAGGATTGTAAAATGATAACAATGAAAATTTATTTTAACGTTAGCCATACATTAAGAGTTTTTGGGTGGTTAACATATTGTGGAATTTTACCGACTGAGGTGCGGTTGGGGGCTTTTATCACGCTGGTGTTTCAATGTCAAATCCTTGTGCATGTACCTTTTATCACCATTTCTTGTGATCTCGAGTGGACGGATATGTTGATGCGCGAAAACTCAGCCGATCACAGCAAATGACGTTTACTAGATTAGCTAAATAGGGCCTATGAATGGGCACAGTTTGAAACCGGACATAGATGTCCGTGTTTTTGTGGGGCGATGCGGTGCAGGGAATTAATGGTGTTAATTGAAAGTAAACCCCGCACATTTCCTTATTCGTAAAGGTCGGTGTGCCTAGAATAAAACATAAAATGGCTCCGGGATATTCGCGCTTTGTGATGCACAGTTTTCTGACATGAAAATCAATTTATCCGTTTTTTAAAAGCTCAAAATCCTGTAAAATATAGATCGAATATTAATTGATAGTTGTTTTTGATTTTTCGTTAAGGCTTCTCAAAGGGGAAATATATTATTCCGTATGTGCATTAAAATTCCTTTGTTATTGAAAATTTAACCTATCTTGTTAAGTTTCCTCCCCGGCCTTTCCAATAAATTCCAGTATTTAAAATGCTGAATTAGAAGATTGAACTATATACGCAGCCCACCTAGGCTGAGCTGAAACAGTTTTTGTCAAGAGCCTGTGTTTAATTTTAGTGGAAAACATCCAAAGATCCCGCCGTTGCCTAGTTAATGTAGCAACGTTATCAAGAGAGAAAGGAAGTTTTATGTTACACGTGTTTTGCTTTGTTGTTGAAAACATAGACGAAGAATAATTGTTGCAACGTTAAAATAGAACGTAAACAAACGCTTGTTATGATCTCTACTATGGACTAGCAGCTTGACTTCACAAGGGTGTGTATAGTATTGTTTATGCTTTTGACATGAAGGTCACTTAATCTGCTCAGGTATAGATTGTCAAGGTGCTAGGTTGTCAGTTGTTGAGTTTTTCTGTCCTGCATTGACGTCAAAATTCTACTACTGTTGCTGTAATTGAAATTAATTGAAATTAAAATTCAACACAGCTCCATTGCCTTAATCCTAAAATAAAAAACCTTGTAAATATCGTTACTATCATTGCGATTAGTTGGATCAGAAGAGCCTTCGTCGATCACCGTTGATTTGATTGCGATAAAGCATACAATGATAACACAACGATTATAATCGTTACGTTTTCATATAATTGTCTGGTTGTTTTGATTACCTTGCTTCGAGTGATCATCTTAATTGTGATCTTCTATCATAATAATCATTTCAATCCTCATCATAGTCATCATCATGATCATAATTCAAATTAATTCATCAACCTCCGTCTCACTGCTGATAAAAGTTCTCAGGGAAATTGTGTTTATAGAGGTGTGGTTAAAAATAGACCAAATGCCAAATTTGCATGTGATATTCGATCATTAAGCCTTCAACGAGATTCGTTTTTCTAGGCACGGGCCCCTTTTACTTTGGAAGATAAACTGTCTTTTGTCTTTTTTTGAAGTTTTGTGATGTCAATGCTTTGTTGATGGTTAATCCAAAATACATCTTTGTACGGTCTTATAAGATCGTAAACACTTCGTACATAACAGATACCGCTACACGAGTGATCTCTAATACATATGTTTTATCCATGTTTGTGGTATGCAAAGGTCCCGACAAGAGTCGTTCCCTTTCTGACTCAGGCTAGCCCTTACACGAAGTTCTTTCACAGTGTATTGTGTGTACATACGGGCGGAACTTTATTTCAAAATACAACCACTTACCAATCCCGCGCGAAATTTACTTGAGGAAAAACCCGAAAGTCTTTATTAAGACCCATGCCGTGATTATCATTATTTCAGTTCATCATCATTGGTCGCTGCTTTCGTCAATCAACATCAGCCCCCATCATTAATCATAATCGCAATCATTACTCGTGATCATCACGAATCATTATCCTCAATAGTCGTAACCATTTACATCGATCTTTATCATTAATCATAATCATCACCATCAATCATTAATCACGATCATGACGAATCATTATCCTTAATAGTCGTAACCATTTACATCTATCTTTATCATTAATCATCATCGCAATCATTTCTCACGATCATCACGAAGCATCGTCACTCGTCGCTGATTCACACCGATCATCATCAATCACCAAGAATCATATTCCATTATTATCAGTATCGTCGTTATCATAATCATAATCATCGATAATCAACTGATCATTCATGATTACTAATCATTAACCAAAACAAACGAATGCCTATTTTTGCTATTTCCTTTTTAAACGTTTCTACAGATGGATATTATGATTATCGAAAGGTTGACCAGAGACGAACTTTGAGACGAACACAATCATGTGACTTGCACTGAATTCCTTCCTGATCCTGAAAAATGCTAAGTTTATTCAAAAACTAATTTCATCAGAACGTACAATCGCAGAAATTCACTTCAGTTTATGAATCTTATTTTGTAGATCGAAGAGATTGAATTAACGGTAACCCTTGAGAGGCAAAATGGAAGCTTAGGTCTGAATATTGTTGGTGGCTACCAGGTAAGAACGATTATCGAATTTAGCATCGTCAACCTTCTTACTCATTTTTTATTTGCTTGTTTGTCTGTTGTTTGTTTTATTATTCGAATCGTCGTTATGTTGTTATTTTCGCTAGGGAACGATCTACCAAAGTCCAGCTTTCCTTCTCCTGTTGTGAAGTTTTATTAAAACGTGATGATGCAATGAATATTCAGTCGATATTGCTCGAGTTCCTGCTTTTGCAATATGAAGGGCAGGCAAAAACCTGCCAAATTTCAGCTTATTGCCTCGTGAATTCTGTCTACGCGTTTTGCATTTTTGATTTATTTGTGATATTTTCATGGCACTGCAAGGTGCAAACAAATCGATGCCTACAGATCACGGCAATATGTCATCGCTTATAGAAAATGCTTGGCATATTTTCACCAGATTTTTTCTTCACTTCAAAAATAGGTGCAATTTATTCATTTTGATGATCCTATTCCAGAAGCCTGCACTCGTTTTAGCGTTACTCGTGACCATACCATTTTTTCGCGTTGCATGACACAAAGAAACAGAACTAATACAAATCGACGTGTTATATAAATCACTCGATTTTTCAATATCGTTTCAATGCACTTTTGAGACTATCATATTTTATGGCGTCTCATTGTGCTTTATTTATTTTCGTTATGCCTTGTAAAAATAGGCTTCCGAAAAATATTTTAAAGATGATTTTTTTATACTACAAATTGAAGAGTTATTTTGCAATGGCTAGTACTGTTTCGACAATCAGAGTTTAAAGAATCCGGCGGAGAATTTCCCAGCAGTTTGTGGCACTCGAGGTTTTTCGCGAATTCAGTTTAGACCAATCTTCAATTATCAACAATCAGGCACCGCGGACCGTTGAGAAAAGTGGGGGGGGTCTAAAAAAGTGGGGGGGGGCCAAAACCGTATAAAAAGAGGCTTTTCTGGTAGTTTGATACTTAATATTTGGCATTTTTGCAAAAAGTAGGAGGGGCTAAAGCCCCCCCCAGCCCCCCTGCTCCGCTGTGCCTGTCAACAATGAGTTGTGGCTTTGAAGTTATGCTTGGGCCCGTTTTTCGAAGTCCCCTTTATAGGGCACAGCCTTGCTATTCTAATCTGAAGTCAAGAAAGAAATGCTCGGGAGTCAATTTTTCACTTCCTTGTCTTTGAAAACGAATGACCGTTAGGCCTGGTTCAAACGTCGCACTTCTCATGTGCCGAACCTAACTCTGTTTGGAGCGACACTTGAGCATGTTTAGCGCGACTCCCGTTTCAAACGTCGAACTTAATTATGTCGCGCCAAATGGGTTTTAGGATTGTTACATGAAGTATCTTGGTTAAGGCACGAAATCTTAAATATTTGTTTGAAACGCATGCGCCCTCCAAGAAAGAAATGAGTTCTGGGAAGGAAAGTAAATTAAATATAATTATGCATTGAGTTCGGTACATGACAAGTTCGACGCTTGAAACCGTGCCGTGCTGGAGCCGTGCAGCTCGGCAAGCTCTGCCGATCCAAACTAGTCTGCCGCTCCTAACTAAATCCGCCGTACCAAATTGATTCAAACGTCGCGCCCCTCATGTACTTAATTCTCGAGTTAGGTTCGGCACATGAGAAGCGCGACGTTTGAACCAGGCCTTAGCCCTATACCCGAAAGGCTGATACAAGCGGCGCGTTTTGTAGACAATGATTTGCCTTTCCCCCAATTGTGCCGACAGATGGCAAAGTGTTGTCGGTCTTCTGTCCATCACCAGTTGCACAATACCGCATGTTGCCATCATTTTAAATGGTTTCTATTTTAAGTAGGCTTCAATATCAGCTGATTTAAATTAAAGTTTTCAAGCAACCCAGATGCTACCTCGCCACAAATGATCAGATATCTTCGGGTAACGTATCCGCAACAGAATGATCATAAACTGTTGCAAATAAAATAGTCAAAAGTATCCCGACGGTAGGGCTTCACATAAAAAATTTTTAACCTCAAATGGAAAATAATTCTGTCAGGTCAACTTAACTTCTCTAATTGGACGAACGATAAAATGCACCCCAGAAGGCTGTAAAAATTAAGAAGCTCATGGGATATCAAAGTTAAAAGGATATTAATTGAATTAATTTGCACCCAGCTTACATTAATGTTTGTAGCCCAGTCCTGGGTTGCTCATGCAGTTTTCCCACGATTTAAGCTTGCAAAGATGGATGAGCCTACCGCAAATGGCTAAAGAGCATTCGCACTAGAACTGAAATCGATCAACTGCATTTGCAACAAGCAATCACGAACATCAGTCGATAACTTGACTCTGTCTAGAACCCAGGGGCAAATCACTCCATGGAAATATTGTACACCTTAGGTGTAAATCCTGTTGTTTTATCTGAGAATTCGTAGCAATCCTGTTGTATTGATGAAAATATCGTTTGGTATTTGCAAGAGTGGATTGTCCCTCGTCTAGTTCAGCATTCTAATTCCGCTAGCTCGAACTTCATAAGCAACGATAAAAATGTTTTGAGTTAACGATTGTTTGGGGTTTCAGGGGTGCGAGCGTCTCGGGGAAGGCTCAAGGGGGATGCAAAGCAGTTAGGGTTATCGAAAATTCGAGACATGGTTTCAAGCCTTCGGGATTATACTGTACTTCGAACAGGCATTATAATCATCATAACAACCTATGCACGTATATTCAATTCAATCGTGCAGCACATCAGTTCGACTACTTGATTTACCGAAAGGTCTCGCAGTTTATACATTACCTAGCACTCAAGGCAAATGAGACAATTCAGGTGTCTTTTGAAGATTTGCAGTGTTGAGAGTTTTTCCCGCTTTCCTAAAATTAAGACCATTGATTACGTCACGTGAACGTGGATTCAGGTAATCGATAGCAAGCTTCGGAAATAAGTGTATTTGCTTTGCTTTCCCTTAAAATCAGCAGGCACTATCTTTCTAGACGTTATCATATAACCCTTTCCTTTTGTTGTTGTTTTCTTAAATCTCGTATTTCTATCTACAGGAAGGGAAGGACTCAAGCGGCATCTTTATATCGAGAATCGCAGAGAATGGTCCAGCAAGCCGGCCAGGCAAGCTGCAGCTAAACGACAGAGTTCTCGAGGTAACGTCCTAGTTTATGCCCGAGGCAATTAGCTATTAAGATTAGCTAGTTCCCATCAAAATTAATCCTTGTTGGGTAAAGTCTCATAATAGAATACAAAGCAACTACCATTGGCTTGACATAGGATATTTCCTCTTGTGGGAAAAGGTGTGGCTGTATGCAAGCTAGTCTCAGGGTTTCCTTAAGCATTCTCCCCAGGTGCTAGATTTACCAGCTCAAAGTTATTGGCTAGAATTGTAGGAGAACATAGTGTTAACCGGTAACTTTAGGAGGAGGATTATTAAGCTTTGCGTCCTGCAACTGTGAGAGATTTCCAACAGAACCAACCGCAATGACCAAATTATGTGGAAACCGGGAGTGAGGCATGCGCAGAATTACCAGCGTCGTCGTTATGTCTCATTTTCTGGCCAGTGGCTCCACTCTGTATATGGCAAGTACTGAATGGAAAGCAAAATGGGCATTGCTTTTCTTTTAGCGGCGCCATATGGATTTTGTTTTAAAAGCGCTGACCAAACGCCATTTTAAAGGACTTTCATATATTATATTAGTCAACCAGAATGATTCGGTTCACTCGTTAGGCCCTTTCCTTTCTCTTTGAAGGAGTTGCAAACCAGTTGAAAATGAACTTTTCTTTGCTCTTCTTAGCTTTTTTTTCCTGGCTCCTCCCATGCAGTTGTCGGTAAACTCCCATAATGCTCTTGACTGCCTCGTTACGAAGTAACGTTTCAACTTCTGTTAGGGGTGGACTTTATAAGAGCACGAAAATTATGCCGTTTTTCTCTTCCAAAAATAAGAAAAATTTTACCAGTTCTGCTTTGTGGTAACTCATCAGATACAGCTTAACTGGTTCGTGGCAGCAAATGCCTGAGGCTTGAGTAGAATAGAAGTGTATATTTGTGTCTAAGCCAGCAATACTGTAAATAGGAACTCAAAGCTCTCGGATGCATTACGGGTGGGCCTGTGTCTAATCATCGTCTGTCCCAATTACCCACAAACCTATCTACACTCTAGTGGATCAAGCGAAGCTTCTGATTTTTTCGTTTTGAATAGTATAAATTACATACTATGCCCCGTTGATCCACGGTTGTGCTTGGATGTTACTCACCCACAAATACCTGTCAGCTTTGGATAGTCTCACCAGTTTTTTAATGAGAACAGCATTTAAGCCTCTTAAGTGACACGTCCTTGTATTAGACCTTTTAACAAGAGAAAAACCGCACTCTCTGTTTTGCACATCACGAAAATGTTTAGCTTTAAGGCATGAAAAAGACAAAAATAATGACGTCAATGATGGAGTTATCTGTGAGGAAATGTGATTCCCTCCTATTCTGTCCCCAGTATTACGACTGTCAAAAAAGACGTGCTACATCTTTCGTCGTGTAAAATCGTTGGTCCGAGACCTTCAATAGACAAAGAAAATTAAACTTCTTTTGGGCTTGATCTACGTTTTAATTGTTTTGTGCCATATTCCTTGCAGTGTTTCTAGGCCATTGTAATTAGAAACAAATAACGTTTGAGTGCTGCTACAATTTACCTATAATTAAATTGACTGTTCGCCTCACATTCTGTCTGAAGTATATTTTAAGTCATCAAGGACTTCTTTATTGAACTTTCAAAAAGGTTGGCAAATATAGTACCTATGGTGCAGTATTCAAATTACAGAAAGACAAATTTCAGAACGTGTGTGGGACTTCTTGAAATTGAATTTAAAGGCATCATAGCCTACGAAAATAGAAACTTTTCAAGCTGTTTGATTTTTACTCGCTACGAAGCTATGTTTTCGAACTTTCTCCAAAGGTCAGAATTCTGACGCTGTTTGCAGACCCTAACGGAAGAATTTTTAAGTAAGACTTTCCCTTCATGTTACCGACAATCATTTTAACTGTTTGATCAGGGGTGTACAAAGAATGCTGGATGCCTTTCTTTAGCCTTGGCAAATATTTTCAGTTCGGATTCAGCTTGCACACTTGTTAATCTTTTATTTGGTGAGAGTGAACAGGATGTTCGACCGTGTAAGGGAATACGCAAATATTGAGCAGAGCTGTTAAGCCCGGAATAAGTGCATTTTACCTCAAAGGGTGTACTGAAACAAAGCCGGGTAGCATTCTGTATAAGCTCTTTTGTCTAATAGCTAGCATAATTTGAGAATCCTCGCTTCGCTTTTCAATAAAGCAGGAATTTGTATGTCACGGCAAGTAAAAAGCCATGGAAAAAACATGCAATCGATATCAAGTCTCAGCTCTAGTTTACTGTTTATTAAGTCAAGTTTAATCTCGCGAGTTCAAAGCAAGAACGATCCATATATCTCAATCATCACTATCTTTTTAAGGCAACATTGCTTTATCCATATGTGCCAAAGGCCCCTCAGTTGAGACTATCAATTTATACTGTGGCACCCAAAATGCTGCTTTTCTCAAATGGATGTAATTTACTGTAACGTGCCCCGATGCTGTTGACTTCTGCCCCAATTCTTCGTAGGCCACCTTTAGGCCTCTCGTGATTTTTGAGACCCATCTCTAGACCTCCCTTTCCTCCTCCGCATTTCACCTCCGCAAGATCAATTGTCGTCACAATCGTCGAATAACCTGGTCAAGACTTGTAGCAAATCTACAGGCAAGCGGACTTGAAAAATTTTTCGATTTACTGGGTTATAATTTTTCAACTTTTCCAGTGGCAGCTCTATCTATCGGCTTTATTTATCGACATCATTCTTATTTCACAGCTTCCTTCCTTCCAAGTTATTAGATGGCCTTCTCACCCTTCAGAAAATCCTTCCCACAATAACAAATATATTTATCTTTAATGTTCTATCTTAACAGAACATCGTACAATGATTCTTAAACCCAATACCACGTTTAGAGGCCAGTTTTGCTACTTGCGTCAATACTTTTTCAATCCGATTCAATCATGTGTAACTTGTTCCAAACTGTAAAATATATATTGTTTCACATTTTATAAACAACCTTGAGGTCAATAACAAGTATACTTGGTAAGAAACAGCCTTCGACTCTTAGCTTAGCCTTTGATATTTGATTAGCGCCTTTTATCTATCGTTTATTGTGCGTTTCAAATACTCAGCCAATCGAATCTTTGGCTTAAGATTGTCGCCATACCGTAAAAACCTCGAACTGATAACTTGTCATTTTTGCCAATAGGAGATCAGAGCAGAGCCAATTTTCCTGCAATGGAATGCATTTTAAAGTTATCATCCTGTCTATCTAACCTCAGCTTGTTCTTAAGAAATAACACCATTGAATGGAGCCAACTCTTTCACTGATTCATGTCTGGATATACTAAAGTCTTAACATCGAATACGCTCAACGCCAACCCCAATGAAGAAGCATGTCTAAA
Organism: Rhopilema esculentum; assembly: GCF_013076305.1. The sequence goes on along the minus strand of NW_027019809.1, from coordinate 5,623,260 downwards.
GCAATGATATTATTTGTTAAGCCAGCTGTATATAATGCTGTTAGTACAACGATGTCTGCGGTACCTAAACATGGCCACGCTGATCTCCCTTCCTGTTTTAGTAGGACCATTTTTATGGAACTTCAGCTTAGAGGTCCAGCCTTTGTTCTTAAGATAGGGACAGTGGTATTTTGTACACACAATAGTCTATTCTTTTGAAAATGAGATATATCAACAAACGTATCGCAGTTTTAACTAAAAGGCCATCTTCTATATTTTAAGGGAGTTATGAGAGCTGTCACTTACGATAAGAGATAAAACTCTAGATTTTAGATTTTGATGCGATTTCTAGGCGTTTTAACACCTAGAATTGGATAGCATTTCATTTTATGGAAGGCACTTTTCGACACCTGCCTGTGGTGCTAAAATAATGTCCTTTTCATATCGGTAAAATTCCCAACAGTCAAGCTGGATTTTTTTTTTTATTTTATCACGAGTTCAATGTCCCAGTTACCCAGTGTAACTTTGTTTTTCTAACTGATGCTCAGAATTCTTATAGCAAATCATTGTTGATTTGGAAGGAGCTCTGGCATGGATCTAAAAATGGGTTGCCAATTAGCTTGTTCTCACCCGAAATCCTTTAACCATTATTAAATTAATGTGAAAAGGGTCATCTGATTGTGAAACCGAGATTATCCTTTCTCACCGATGCGAAGGAGATTTGTACGTGTTTGTAAAACGCATCAAAGATCATATGAAATAGAATTATCAAACTCGGATAACAAGATATACTCGCGATTTAGAAAGAGAACGCGAAGTTTATAATTAATCTTATGCGTAATCTTATTTCGAGTATTTATGTCCTGTTCTAGCGGCATACTTTATAGATCTATATACGTTCAGCAAAGATAGTGGATTCAGTGCTTTGATAGAATCCTAGACAGACATTGCATTCAGACAGCAGCTACTCGTACGATAAGCTTAAAGCTTTCGATTCAATGAGAACATGAAATTTTCGTTTGCATTTCAGTGATGTTGCGCAACTGATTTATTGAATAGAAAAAATTTATTAAAACACAATCTATAACGTGGAAATAACTATCAATTTTTTTTAACCAGATATCAAGGCTTTCTACGTTTGCAAAACCATAATGCTAAGCGCCACTGCATTATAACCGAGGCTATATGTGGAAGGCGCGAACGCACGATAACGTCATAATTTTATATTTTTCAGTATACTTCCGAAAACAAATTATCGAAACCTGTTTAATTAAGTTGAGTCCTTTCCTTACTGAATAATAATTTATTCTACAAAGGCGTGGTAACAAAATTTCTGTTCCGCTTAAACCTCATCCTTTTGTGATTTTAAAACCTCATCGAAAACAAACTGGTTAGTCATTTCCCTTTCTTGAATTGAATTGATTACAATCATCTAAATCTCCCCATGCCTTCATTTAGCGACAAACAAGTTGTTGTTACCAACCAAATCCTGTATACAACTCTTCATGGAATTAACTTATCCCAATCGTATCACAGATAAATTGAAATTTGCTAGGAAATCGGCCCAATAACAGTTTTATTCTCGTTCTGTGGCAATCACCCTTTACTGTCCACATGGAGATGAATCCTGTTTTTGTCAACATATAACTGTTTCGCAAATCCTTTTAACACTTCATTAACGGCGCATCAACTATGCAACACGGCCAAGATTAGTATTCATTCGTTTCCAGAGAAACAAAACTATTCCTCATTTTAAATCTATATATCTAAGTTGGTTGCTAAAGCACCGCTCAAAGAGACTTAAAATCTTTTTCTTGTTCAGGCAAATCGCCGTCGGATTTTAATTTAAAATTTTGATTAAGTGCCCCCTGCTGTGTTCCATGGAAGATTTTCTCGTTTGGCTTCATTTTCCTATATTTTTTAGCAGACTCTTAAATTTGCCTTTAAACAGTGTTCTGCAAACGGTTTTCTTGCACAAGTGACCATAGCCGCTGAAATTTGGATTCAAATGAATTTAACCCTCGTATATTCTGTCGTACCTCAATTACCAGACATTAATTAACTATATAGCAAATCTGAACATGCTTTATTCCATTTTCTAGGCTTGGTTTGCAGTCATTATGATATTTCTTCAGAGTTTTGATCTTTCAATTCTGATTTTGCAGTAATAATTATAAAGTAAATTTTCTTTTGAAAATATAAACTTTACCAAAAACTTCAAGAAATACTACGAAATTCACCATTTTGTGCTAGTCAACACTTAAACACGTGTGCAACTGTTTGAATGGCATGAAGTTTGCTGCATCAAACGATCCATTTTTAAGCAATGTGCAGCAGTTGCATCGGTTGCATGAAAACACGGTCTTTTTTGTTTTGTGTATCCTTGAGATGCTCGAATGAGCTTATCTAGCCGGCACTCTCTGAAAGCAGAGTTTGTTATGCATTGCAAATAAGATGATACGTTTAGCAGATTTAGCGTCCGACATCGATCAATGATACAAGCTTGTATTTTTTGAGGTATCCTTTTAATGATGATGCATTTCCGATGCCTGATTAGATTTCCAAGTTGTAGTACAAATTATACCCGGCATTGAAATGTGTTCGTCCTATTCGGATACAAGCATTTGAATGCATAGACAATACTTGATTTAGGTATAGACATCACAATTGCCTTTGAAGCCTTTGGTTTTGTCTGTCCCGTTTAAGAAGTATTATCTTGTACCGATTTCCGCATTCTGGCTTTAATCACCATAAGCTCCCAATCCATTCCTAACAACAAAAAGGATGTGTTGGTGTGCAATTTTTAATTGTGATATCGAATCAGTGCGTTTTGCTACAATTTATGGCCTAGAAAGGCTGATTTCTACTTATTGCAGATACATTTTTTTTTCAATTTTGGTTTGTGATTTTCCACAATGTACATAAGGCTTTCTTCTCAAACCTAGCTTTATAATTCTTCCCCTGCTTACTACTTTTCATATCAGGACACCTCGAAAACAAGTGTGTTGACTTGCCTATACTTTTAAAAGTTTTGTAGTCACGCGACCTAATTGAGAGTTCAGTTGCTTTGTGTTCTACGTTTTACAATTTTTGACACTTGTTCACTACATTTTTGCAAAGCATAAGTTAATGCAAGTTACGACAATTCTTATTTGTATTTTTCTTTAATCCACAGGTCAATGGTCAAGACCTTCGTAAAGCAACACACGAAGACGCTGTTGAAGCGTTCAAAAATGCTCATGGTATGGTTCATCTACTGTTGCGACGGGACGTTGCGATGGACAAGCGAAAGTGGAACATCGCAACACAAACTGACTGTTCAAAGTCCTGCGAGTTGACGGATTCGGCGGTAATGTCGTGTAGTGAGGCAGAAGAAAGCCTCCTTTCGGTTTCGGGAAATAGCAAAGCCGATGGTCCGGCAAAAAGCGATCTTTACGACTCTGCTTACGACACATTACTTACGCAAAGATCATCGCGAAGCCATCGAACTTATTGCATGGATGGGTCGGTTTCGCCTATCGTTGATGCATTACAAGAACCGAAAGATGTTTCGTCTGAAAGTTGCGACGATGTCCGAACTATTACGCCTTCCACCGTTATCAATGGATATGGAAATACGTCACCGGGGGCCAGAGCGACAGCAACAGGAATTCGAAGTGGGTCAACGAGCACTGACGATAGCCTCAGTCCGGTGCATGAAGTTAAACTGAGGCGAAGCAAAAATGATGACAACTCAAGTCCGAGAAAGGTCATCAGAAGAAGCACGTATTTTTTGGTGGATGAGTCTTTAAATGGGTCAATATCTTCGATCATCAACAGTTTGTCCGAGGAGAGCAAGGTGTCCGTAGAAAATGCCAGTACTGTGACATCAACGTCGAATGACCTCGATATTGAATATGAATATGAATACGAGGTTTGTTTACCTGCTAATGAAATATAATGCTCTTTTTCTATACTCGCTTCACACATTTTTTAGTTTACTCATTAGAATAATTCCTTTCTGCTTTGCTAAATAATGGCTAGGTCCTCAATTAGTGCCCTTATACAAACCAAATCCTTCCTCTATATTTCTTTGCTTTAATAATCAACAAGGTCAGTGTAAATGAATTTTATTCGCACAATTCGTGAGAGATTTGCTTGCATTTGACCTCCTTGTTCCTTGAGAGCAGGGCGAAGTCACATTCTAGACTTGTTTGTTCCTTTGCTAGATAAAGCTTTTAACTTCACCGAGTATAGCTATTGACAAAGCAAGGGTCACTATTGTCAGCTCAATGGAAACATGCCAAGGATCATACCCCTTCTTGTAAGAGTTTCGTCATTTGAGCTTTGACGTTCATTATGAGTTTTTCATCACGATGAACCATGTCTTTCTTGACAATAAGCACCATAAGCACCTGACGGATAAAGGGGTTGCAAGCCAGAATAATGGCCTTCTTAAATCTGAGAGGCATTTTTAGAGTAAGGGGCATTTATCAAGTGGCATTATCCTTGCCGAGGTCCCTGTTAAGATCCTATGAACTATTGAACATTTTAACACAGTTCAAGCTTAGTTACTGCTCACCTCAATATGCCAGCTGTCTGTTTTTAACCCATTCCGACATTACAATGAAAAATCCTATTTTTGTTAATGATACAATCGTAAGCTGGCCGTTTTAAATGATCTTTTTAGCAGCTGAGTGTAAAATTAGAATGACTTTTCATTCATTCAAACATGTTCATTGTTGATGTATTGTAGGCAATCTTCTTCTCTTCTCAATGATGAATGTTTGTTCATGTTCGCCTCTTAAACCCTTCTTTCTTGTCTAGCAATGACGTCACAGTTTATGCTTCTTTAGGCATCTGAAGACTGTTCATCCTAATTGTGACAATAACACAATTCTTTGATATTTATCCGCACCGAATTAGCTTATTGTCTGACTATTATTCGCAGTGGCCCATCTCACTAATTATGTTAATTATTCGCAGCAGATGATTCTGTATAAGACTTTTTCTTGCTTTTTCTATGCAATTTTGAAAACACGCAGACCACCCTCTCTGACAACTACCAATAGTTTGGTATGAAGCCACTGTGGTGTCCCATTATTGCTAGCTAAAATCACCCTTGTCTTCCACAAAGTTTGCAGTGTCATTTTGACAAATTTGTCTGCAGTCGTTACATTCTCTTTTTCTTGTTGTTATTTAGAGCCCTGGAATATAGACTAACATCAAATCTCATCATTCATCTAAATTCACTACGTTGGCATTTGCAATCTAGATGCCTCGCCTCATATCTCTTGCAAGCAGATGCACATGTGCAATAATCTTAGATCTCTATTTGCATTGGCGGCCATTTTGAAGTACCTTTGCCTCTGTGTTGATGCAGTGTTTTTGAAGTGCAAGAATTAACGGCTGTTTTGTGTCCATGGCGACATGTGTTATGGCTTTAAGTAAAGACCATTTAATTCTTAAAGATTTGACATGGAATTTAGTAATGTCATTGCACCCGAGGATATGCTTCAGAATTTTGGCACTTACCCAGAAATAAGTCCTGTGGCTATTGGCTTTTCTTGCTTTTCTGTATTCAAATAATTCTTTTTCTTTTGGAGTTATTTGCACTTCTTTTCTCTTGATTTCGTTAAGTTTGCACTAAAACAGAGGCAAGAATCAAATGAAACAGAAGACGGAAAACGGAAATGTTATCCGTTTAGCCCGTCTCATGTTTAGACCTATCTGCTGGTCTAGAGGAGTAGCAAAAGTTTTGTTGACACCTAGAGATTTATTTCAAAAAGGTTGTTCATGGGTAATAAGAATGCAGTTGACGTTGGCATCGAGGGTTTCCATAATGCCTTGTACATTTACCCAGTCGTTTCAACATCTGTTATAAAGTATCGAAATACCCCTATCCGTTGAAAAGTGTCGGAACACCCCCACCCCTCTGCCATAGATAAATTTTTCATCATGGGGGTTCGTTACTGATAGTTTTATTCTTGAAATTCTGATCTTTATCCTTAGTTACACGAATTGTTGCTTTTCCTGCTGACATTCTAACTCTCAAAACAACATTTTAAATCCATAATGGTCAGCGTGGTTGGCGGTTTTTATTTACAACACTTGAATAAATAAACCCGCAGTTTCTAAATAGAGGTCTCAAAACATAGCGTTTAAAACACTTGATGGTTTTTCATTGTGGAATTTATTTATTTCTACTGTCAATAAAGTGTATCTATTTATATGCCTCTATTTTACATAGCTTATTCTTCGATATTGTATTATCCAACTAGTGTGGTCGTTCTTGAAATATCTTCCCATGCTTTTTAAATCCTCGCGTTGTGTTGACCACCATCGCCATATCAGCACAGGCACACTGGAGAGAAGACCCTAACCTCTCAACTAGTCCCTCGGAATCCAAACCCTACGACGTCAAAGTGTAAGAGTCCTGATTTTGTCTTGCAGGAGATCATGTTGAATAAGATAGGCAAGGAGTTTGGCATCTCTGTTGGTTATGGTGGTGAAGAAGATGAGCTTGGCGTTTATGTTCTAAGGGTAAGCATCTCCTGAAGATATTCGTATTTTTTCTTACGAATCAAGGCCAGTCGCAATACAGTGCCTAGAGAACGGTATCGGATTAGCATTGCTTTAAGAACATATTGTTTGCTCTGGGTGAAATGCGCGCACGGCTTTCTCTCTTCGTCTTTGCTAATGAGTAAGCCGCCTTTTAGTTAGACTGTTTGACAAAACCCTGAGCAAACAGCAAACAGCGAAATTGGCTTAATAATTACTTGTGCTTAATCTTGCAGATGTCTCGATATCTTAGACTCAATATACGTCCTCGAACCGTCTGGCTCTCTCGGGAGCCTTGATAAGCTTAAAATGCGATCCCTTACACACACTCGGTCTTTAACTTCAAAAGATAGCTATGGATTTCTCCAGCGATCTTAATTTCAGGTATGGTTTTTTAAAGCAAACCCATCTTGGATCAAAAGCTAATTTATGCCAGAGAGGAAGAAGGCTCAAGCCTAGCTTAGAACTAAAAAGAGCCGAAACAAGCCTGCTTTTGATGTGTCTCAGTCACCTGCACCAGGTTCACAAACGTTTTACCAACATTTGCTCACGTTCATTTCAGTCATTACCGTGCAAAGCACACGTCAGTGTAATGAGAGCACACTTCTATCAAAACAAGAGATTTCTCACCTTAAATAAAGCAACTTTTTCAATGCCTAAGCATTTAGCCATCGTGAAAAATGTTTAGCTTTTTTGTTCAGAACTGATAATACATTTGTCCGAACAAGGAATTTGTTTTTGTGGACATGGAGCTGCGGTAAAAAAGATCCCTTGTCCCTGAGAAATATTTGATTTAAGTGAGAAAGCATACTTGATCAACCCACGTTAGTCTAACCACCCGCTTCAAGTTTCTAGATCCTCCATGTAGAATTTGATTTTACTCTTGTGCGACCTCTCCTGTGGAAATTTTTGAAAATGAGAAGGGGTTTTAAGGCAAATCAGATTCTGGTAAACTTTTCATTGGATTCGCGTTAACCTTGTCAATGTTTCGACCACAGATTGCAATCCTAGATTATAAAGCCAAGGAAAACCGATTAATTTTACATTCTGAAGAAAACAATTCGATAAAAAGTTCGATATTTTCGTCATTTTGGTATTTATATGTCAAGAATGCTAAGTCCATCCGTCACTAATTGCTGTCCAATATAAAGCTTCAAAGTTGAAAGGAATCAAACTTGGTTTTTTGTTTCCTTTCTGGTTCTTAAATGTCAAATGTTTGAGGCCATCCATCAGTTTTTAAGCCTCAGAGATTGGGGCGCTGATTAAATGGTATTACAAATTTGAAAATATCGACCTCTAGGTTTCGTATTCTGCGAGTCGGTGGGTAAGGTTTCAAGTCAAAATTACTTTGAGGGCAACATCGACGAAATTATGGATCAAAACAAACCGTACATGTATATTTTGTTACTGCCCTGTGAATGGATGTTCTGTGACGTTGTTGAACTTTATTTGATTCTAGACAGATTAGACCTAGAATACATGGTGGTCATTTTCAACCCATAAAGAGTTTGTGTAGCCAAATGTATCACAAAATGCCTCCTTTAATGTAGGTTAATTGCCGGGTCACAACTGCAAGGTCACTTTCGTGTTTGAATGGTTGCATTCCATAAGGAACCAATGTTGTCTATAACTCGATCCCTGATTTATTAGGCATCAAGATTTGGGAATCATAAAACTGTTTGAATCACCTATACTTGGCACCTAATTTTTATCAAAGAGAGCATATAGTCGAAGTAATCCCTACTCTAGAATAGGGCGTAACAGAAAACAGCAACAGATTAAGGGCTATATGTCACATCACACCTCCTAGCAATCTACATGCCTTGCAATACTTTTTCAGGCACATATAGACGAACATCTCTCTCCCTCTAGCCATCGATCTTACATATCAAGTAATTTCTATTCAGACAGGCATGGGGGCTCGTGCATCCTTCAACTGCGTTAATCCCACCCTGCCCTGTATCATACGAAGATCCTGTTCAACTGAAAATGCCTTTACTTTTTAACCAACACTGATAGTAGAAAGACTGATTATTCATTTGGAAGTAATTTAACCAACGTGTTCCTTATCCCATATCAGACCTTTAGATTCTGTCATCATTTCTGTGGCTCTTGTTGTTTTTTCTATCATCCACGGTTACTTTTGGGACTATACCTTTATCTTTGCAAGAGTCGACCATCTATAAGAACTTTTGCAACTGTTTTCGGTATTGAGTGAAGAAGTGATGTGGCTGTTAGAAGAAATTATACAGACACTTCGAGCAATCATTGTGAAAAGGCTTTTTGGCATTGACTGTTAATCATTTCTACAAATAGATAATCCATTCTTAATATACTTTAGACTTGGTGCAATGTTTTTTTATATTTGTGGCAAGTAAAAGCACTCGACTTTTACAGAGTTAGGCTGTTGATAACTTTTTATTTTTGAATAAAGTTAGATCATTTCGGGTTTACCCTCGGGCTTATCACTGAATTTTGTATAATACCCCATCGTTTTCTTGTGTGTCAATTGAATTCTGCTTTGAGACATGAGATTTGAGACTTCCATATCTTTAAGGCGTTGACCAGTTTCAAAATATCTGCCCACATTTCACGCAGAAGGTTTTTTTGCAATGACATGTTTAGAATTCACTAATGCCTTGAATTGAGACATCAGTGCCTGCGGTCGATAAGCAAACACAATTCACCTCGAAATATATTTTCCTATTTTGCATTCTCTTTTCCTCTTGTTTAAAATTCAGTCGTTAAGCAGCTATGAATAAAACCATGAGATATTTAGCATTTTGTAAGAATTTGCAGTAAAATGAATATGCCTGAATTATACATCCACGTTCAGGACTTGCAAATCTATCAACCCCTTAATCTACGAAACTTGCGTGCTCTTGTGATATTGCAAATTTATTACCTGTAAATTGTCTCTCAAAATTCACAGCATTCGTTGTGGAATAACGTGTTTAATTGCCTTTGGATATAAATCCATCTTGAGGCATTAGCAAGTCGTATCTCAACCATCACCTCGCTCCTTGTCCCACGGAATGTGTCCTTGTCCCGCGGAATGTGCGCCGATTAGCTATCAGATTTTCATAGCTTTGGGGTTTGAAGCCTAATACAACTAGACAACGTTCTCTGAAACAAATCGTGTTCTTCTGTTGATAATCATCTCCCCTAGATACAAAGATAAAATTTAGATAGCATGACTATAAGCTTATTTAACTCCGTGGGGTCTTATTCCCTGTTAACTTTTGTGTTACAGTTTATAGCAATTTTGAGTACTGTTCTTATCGATTTCAATTTATTTATTGTATGCGAGTAACGTGAGCGATTCTTTTGAAGGTTGAACCTGGATCTTCTGCTGAAGTTTGTGGAAGAGTGATGGTTGGGGACCAAATTGTTCAGGTAAAACTCAACTGTTCGATTGCTATTTCCAACTGCTGCCTAACACGTGACCTTCTCATATATCCGTATCGTAAATACCCTACCTGGCTAGATTTTCATCTGGTCAACCAATTATGAATTGGGTACCAGGCTTTTTAAGCAGGGGATTAACCTTTTACCAGAACGTAAGACACCTCTCGCAGTAGTCTATCTTTTGTCAATAGGACCCATCAATGTCACTCAAGCTCGAAATTTCAAGTTTACAAAAAAACTTGAACACCATTTTGGGTGAATCAAGAACACCATTTTGCGCAATGAGCATTACTTTCCTATTTCAGCCGAATCCGAAGGGTAATTCACTATTGCGCGTAGTCTACGAGATTTCCACTAACACAAAGGATTTCCAGCGACTTTCTAACGAAACAATAGGGTAACCATAAAAGGTGTGTGAGATTTACATGGAGTGCTTTGGCCCTCGAAATGAAGGATGACCCATTTCATTCTGTTCGAAATCACAAGGAGAAAATTTCTTAGCCCACGTAATCTAGTGTGTAAATAGTTGCCTGGTGTTTCTGGGACAAGATAACTTTCCAATTAGTATTGTCATCCTTCACATAAGTTGTTTGACACAACGCAGCACTTCCTGGAGTTCGTCTTCTAAAATGGCCAAGTGTTGCGCTTGTTATTGTGTCTCTGTTAGATGTATTAAAGCTTCATGTCAAATTGTGAGCCCTTCAAGCAATATCGTCTTTCCGAGAAATTTCATTATCCGGAAGCTCTGTGAAGTGCCATTTTTGCGCCACGTGATCATAAACTTCTCTTGAGCCGAAATCAGCAAGAGACCTTGTTTTGATAGGAAAATAAAAGACTTTATCCTTTGATAACAAACAGCAGGCTTAAAATCATATGCGAAGTTATTTTGAACTGGTCACTGAAACAAAGATGAACGTTTTATTTGCGTGGATGAAAAGGGTATTTATTTCTCTTCTATTGTCAAATCTGGTTATCTATTTCAGAAAAAACTTTTTGGAAAATTATTTTATTGACCTGGCCTTAAGCGTTTAAACTCATTGCATCTTCAGAAATTTGAATACGACTAACGTTTCCTGATTTTCAGCTTAAACATGCTTACTTGATAACTTTCTTAGCGCCGTAATTTTTTTCGATTCAGTAATGTCGATTGGATTATTGACTTATTCACAGGAATACTTCAAATTTTTGTTATTAAGTGTTTCTGTAATGTCACGATCGATTGCCTATTCATGGCTTTGGATTTCATCCTGACAAAATAACCACAAATGGAACCCGTTTAAATTGGAATTGAATTTACTGGATAGTTGTTAATAGTTCAGCTTTAGTTAGCAGTTAAACGTTATTCTTTTTTGACAGGCAGAACGGGCTGTTTTTGATATTAACTTAATCCAAGGGAATACGATATTTTTCATAGACTGTTAAACTTTGTGTCGACGAATTGAAACAAAATGTCATAATTTAGTTGATAGTATATGAGAAATATGAAGCCTACACTTAAAGGTTCCATGCCCTTTGTTCCTTTTTGATAAGTTTCTGTTGTGACTTGCTTTAGTAGAAGCCTTGCACCTTTATCAGTTGCAAGATTACTTTAATTCTTATTATTTGTAATCGCTTTACTTATTGTGTTCCGTTTTGTCTCTACAGATAAACAGCTCACAAATTCGAACCGTGAAAGAAGCGAATAGAATTCTCCAGGAAAATGATGAGATCAAATTGCTTGTGGCTCGTTCGGTCACAGAGGTTAGTGTGCATTGGTTACGTACTTAAAGCCTTGAAATTTAGAATCATCTGTCTCTAGTTTAGTGGCAAATGCCCCCAATTAAACCCATTTGCTAGGGATTTGCCAGGAATGATATTGAACCATGTCTCCAGAACCAAGACGCGCATCAATGGAAGTTGCCATATTGTAGCAAAACGTTGGCCTATTAGAACTTTTGGTTGTAAACATAGGGAAACTTATGGGTTTTGTTCCTCTGTATTCAGACCATGAAAAGCTGAAAAACGGTCATAAAAACACGTGCTATGTAGTGAAACAGATACTCGTTGTCACGCTTTGGTTTTTTCTTAATGATTGAACTACAGACTGGCTAAATTGTCTACAATTCCTTTTTGTGCACCTAGGCGCATATTTTGAGACTGTACCACTCAATATAACATGCTTTGGAAATTCCACTCCGGTTGAAACATTATTTGCAATTTTCACCAATATGATTGATTGCCAATATGCATTGTTTAGGACTTGGTTTTTATGCAATGACAGGCTATAAAGCCAAATTTTTGCTGGTGCCAATTGTACTGTTACCTTGTGACATGTTGTCTCTGACGTCATTAAGAACTTGCGAGTCACATGTCTTACGTGATCTCGGAGTTGCTTGCGTGATTTGCGAGCTACAAAATAAGCCTCTGCAAAGTCAACTGCGACAATGAAATGACTGGGTGAACACCCGATTGAGCAGGCTGCGGTCTATAGTTATTAATTAAAAATAGTCTTAAGTGTTTGATAAAACCTGTGGTAGACGTGATAAAATTGATCTTTGCCTGATTAAACGAAAGTTTAGGACATTTCCGAGTGCCTTTAGACCCCATTCTGAGTAGCACATCTTATTCTGTTTCCTGCAATGACCACAGCAAGATATACTTTCTAGATCACGAAATTGTTTTCCTAACTCCATAAATACTTGTTGAACACATCTGGATTTGCACCAAAGTCGAGCAGCATTGAAAATAGAAGGATTGCCAGCCCGTTTGAGTAAGAAATGAACGACCACAATTGTCAACTGTCGACTAGATACAGTGGCGTTTGAAACTTTGTTTTTGAGCAAAAAATTGTGGTGATTGATAAGATCGTAAGGTCATTGCTAGGGTCGAGAACTCCTACTGACACAATTATAATACACAACATTTGCTGAATTCATTTGGTTTAGTAATATCAAGTTATGAATTTATGAGAAATTAGTTTTCTAATCAGCAAGCCGCGCCTAATGAATCTTATTATCATTTCAATATTTCAGTGATTATGTTTATCTGTCAGGATATCCTTTGGCGACTGGTCGATGTTTTTCTATCCTGTTTTGCTGCTAAAAACGGCTGCCTCTTCACACCAGTTTCTGTTTTCATGTCGATTATTCTAAAATATCACCAAAAGTAAACAGAGCTCTTCCTATGTCCCGTAAAAGATTTAACCTACCCATTATTTTGACATTCGGGGCTGGGTTATCTGTTTGGGTTAAGTTTACTCCTACAATGTCTTTCTTCTATTTTAGAGGGATCGCTTGTTTCCATACCTCACTTTTTTAAACAACTTTAAAAGGCTGTAGTCAAATGGCTTCAAGTGTCTTTATTATCGTTGAAAAAACTCTTTTTTGCATGGCGATTTTTATGAATACATGTATAATCCAAAAAACATGTTATTTTGAAAATTGTAATACAATGAACAAAGCTATAACTATCAGTTTGTTAATTATTGCAATTATTTGATTAATAATGTTTTTCCGTGTCTCTTTGTAGGTCCATGATCAAATTCCAAATGGTTTGAAATCTAATTCCGTAGAAAACCAGTTAAATACTTTAAATGAAGCGCAAAATGAAATGGATTTAATATCAGATACAACGGAAGGGAGCACAGTGATTGAGCCTATTGACAGTTCATCCAGCGAACGGGCGTGCTCTAACGGGAGCCCAGAGGAGCCTGGATCACCACAGGCGCATAATATGACGAAAAATTCCTGTTTAGTGCAGGAAACTATGATGGATTGTAATAAAAATTTGGAAAATGGGAATAAAAAGCAAGAGCGGAAAGTTGAGCTGAAAGACGATGTGAAATTGACCTTAAAGGACTACGTTATGTCGCGATTGCGCGGTCACGAAAAAATTAAATCAAAAAGGGGTGATAGTGACAATGCATCGTTGCATGATGTTTCAAAAGACAGGACGCTGGAACGTAAAAATGCAAAGGATTCAGACTTAGAAACGCCTAAGTCGCAGCGAAAAGACTGCCAAAAGAACAATAGTTTGAGTCGCAAACAAAAGCTTGTAAATGACAGTTGCAGTCCGGTTAGGACTTCTGACTGTTCTACCGCGTCTCCAAATCACGTGATGCGACAAGGCAAGCCAATGAGATCTGCAATGAGAAAAGAGTCGATGAAAAACAAAAGCCCTAAGCATGTGCGCGTGGATACAAAAACTGATTGGACTGTTACTGAGAAACGTGTGTGGGAGGAATTCAAAATTATTCAAAATATGGAAGCTGAAGAGGGCAAAGGTCAAACAGGGCTTGAGGCCGAGTGGAAAGTTCGAAGGTCAAAGGACGGCAAACACATTTATATTCGTAAACAATCGAGTAAACCAAATAAATCTCGTTTTTTAAAAGAAAGAGCTGAAAGACTCGTAGCAGAGAGGACGGGAATAACTACGGACGATGACGCAAACACGATTTATTTAGGAAAATTCTGGAATAAGGAAGAGCGTAAGCGACAATTATTAAGGCACAGGCTGAAGCGTGAAAAACTGTTAGAACGCCAGACGGCGAAAAATTCTGTGCCCCCAAACCCAATGGACAGTGTAATGGCTGATATCGTACAGAAGCGAATGACAGCCCCGGGTCATGTTTTTGATGACTTTTTAACAGTTGAAGAGATATTAACCCAGAGAAATAAAGACGGATTTCTGCAAGGGCCTATTCATGTAACAACGGTATAGGCGAATTATTTACCACTTAATTTCGCTCAATTCATGCGATGGACGTTTGAACAAGTGAAGAAGGACTTTTGTTGTTTTTCTTTAACACAGAAAAATCCAGAAGGGACAAGTTGCAGCTCAGTTGAGTACCTCGGTGGTTACCAAGCGACATTACTCAAATCACGAAGTCAGTGTTTCTGCCCGTCTTTGGTGTTACCCAACCGCGGTTGTTTTCCGCGAAACCTCGAATGCAGCTTTTTGGAAGGAGTTTGTTTATCCCATGAATGAATTGTCATTGGGTCGGTAGCAAACAGTCATTCACACGCGGGTTGGTACCAAACAGTCATTCACACGCGGGTCGGTACCAAACAGTCTTGTGTTTGCCGCAGACGCACGGGATTTTGTTGAAGCAAAACTGGTTCCTTGTTGTTTTTAAAACATTGTTAAATTATGATGAATTTCTGTCTTATTTCCTATATTCATTATATATATAAATATATATATTGAAATATTTTTCTTAATTAAATTGAGCTTGTAGAAGGGTCTTGACACATTCAACTCAATATGACATATGACATTCAACTCAGAGACATGCGTAATATCCCTCTAAGAAAATTTTTCAGTCGACGCCTTTTCATCAGAATTTGTTAAATCCCAGTGTACTCCTACACTCTCTTTGGAGGGTTTCTAAAGCGTCTCAAGACCGTTTTCCTGTGGGTGTATTGAGGTCAGCCCGTTATCATTGTGGCTCTAGCTTTAAATGTGTCACGAAATAGAATATCCACTACTAATGCGGATATGGGTTGTGAGACGTCGCTAACGAAAGATGTAAGGGCATTAATATAGTAATAGCTTGGGATAGCAATAATTCGTAGGACGTTTGGAGAGCAGCACGATTCATTTGACAAGGCTTAGTGATCAGTGCATAAATTAGTTTGTCACTAAACGCGAGAAATTAAATTCTAATGTATTGTTGTAGTCTTAATGTTGCTTAATTCTTCTTTTGTTAACACATAAATGACGAAATATAGCGAAATTATATGTAAATAGCGACGCAAAATTTAACAACTGTTAAGATCCGTATACGATTCAAGCCTGTTTATTTCGATTCAACTTCCAAGTTCTTATTACGGCCAACCCGTACTCCAAACTAATCGTCAAAAAGTAAGGCTATCGCATTAGCGAAAATCACTATTTTTGATGAATTTTTTTCAATAAAGTATCATCTCACTACAGTATTTGCCTAAAAAGGCAATGTAGAAAGTTCTTCCTACTGAAAGGCAAGACTTTCAGGCGTTTTTTTCCTTGTTTTTATACCATTGATATTTTCGTCCAAAGGTAAAGCTATAGGATTAGCAAAAATCACGATTTTCGATGAATTTTTTCTCAATAAATACAATCATGTAAAAACAGTATTTGCCTCTAAGGGCAATTAAGACTGTTCCTGCTGCTCAATGGCAGTGATTTCTGGCCTTTTTCTTGTTTTTATCTCCGTGAAATTTTCGTTAAAAAGTAGGGCTATAGGTTTAGGAAAAATCACGATTTTTAATGAATTTTTATTCTAATAAAAACAATCATTGAAAGACAGTATTGCCCTCTATGGGCAATGTAGACTGTTCCTCTTGCTCAATGGAAAGGATTTCTGATATTTTTTCTTGTTTTTATTTCCGTGAGATTTTTGTCCAAAAGTAAGGTTATAGGCTTAGGAAAAATCACAATTTTCGATGAATTTGTTTTCCAATAAAAACAGTCATGTAAACACAGTATTTGCCTCTAGGGGCAATTTAGACTGCTCCTTCTCCTCAATGGAAGGGATTTCTGATATTTTTTTTTATCTCAGTGAAAATTTTGTCAAAAAGTAAGGCTATAGGCTTCGGAAGAATCACAATTTTTAAAAAAAAATTTTTTCAATGAAAAAAATCATATAAACACAGTTTTGCCTCTAGGGGCAATCTAGACTGCTCCTCCTGCTCAATAGAAGGGATTTCTGATTTTTTTTCTGGTTTTTATCTCCGTGAAATTTTTGTCAAAAAGTAAGGCTATAGGCTTAGGAAAAATCACAATTTTCGATGAAATTTTTTTCCAAAAAAAACAATTGTGTAAACACAGTATTTGCCTCTAAGGGCAATTTAGACTGTATTCCTTGTTCAATTGCAAGACATCCTGCCGTTTTTTTCTAATTTTTATCATCGTGAAACTTTCCTCAAAAGTAAGACTATAGGCTTTGGAAAAATCACAATTTTTAAAAAAAAATTTTTTTCAATAAAATCAAACATGTAAACACAGTTTTTGCCTCTAGGGGCAATCTAGACTGCTCCTCTTGCTCAATGGAAAGGATTTCTAATATTTTTTTCTTGTTTTTATCTCAGTGAAAATTTTGGCATAAAGTAAGGCTATAGGCTTAAGAAAAATTATGATTTTTGATTAATTTTTTTTCTAATAAAAACAATCATGTAAAGACAGTATTTTCCTCTAAGGGCAATTTAGACTGTTCCTTTTGCTCAATGGCAGGGCTTTCTGGGCATTTTTCTTGTTTTTATCTTAGTGAAATTTTTGTCAAAAGTAAAGCTATAAGCTTAGGAAAAATCACGATTTTTAATGAATTTTTTTTGCAATAAGAACAATCATTTAAACACAGTATTTGCCTCTAAGGGCAATTTAGACTGTTCCTCTTGCTCAAAGGCAGGGCTTTTTGGCATTTCTTTCTTGTTTTTATCTTAGTGAAATTTTCGTCAAAAGTAAGGCTATAAGCTTAGGAAAAATCACGATTTTTAATGAATTTTTTTTGCAATAAGAACAATCATTTAAACACAGTATTTGCCTCTAAGGGCAATTTAGACTGTTCCTCTTGCTCAAAGGCAGGGCTTTTTGGCATTTTTTTCTTGTTTTTATCTTAGTGAAATTTTCGTCAAAAGTAAGGCTATAAGCTTAGGAAAAATCACGATTTTTAATGAATTTTTTTTGCAATAAGAACAATCATTTAAACACAGTATTTGCCTCTAAGGGCAATTTAGACTGTTCCTCTTGCTCAATGGCGGGGCTTTTTGGCATTTTTTTCTTGTTTCTATCTCCGTGAAATTTTCGTCAAAAAATAAGGTTATAGGCTTAGGAAAAATCACAATTTTTGATGAATTTTTTTTCAATAAAAACAATTATGTAAACACAGTATTTGCCTCTAAGGGCAATTTATACTGTTCCTCCTGCTCAATGGAAAGGATTTCTGATATTTTTTCTTGTTTTTATTTCCGTGAAATTTTTGTCAAAAAGTAAGGCTATAGGCTTCGGAAAAATCACAATTTTTAAAAAATTTTTTTTTTCAATAAAAACAATCATGTAAAGACAGTATTTGCCTCTAGCGGCAATTTAGACTGCACCTTCTGGTCAATGGAAGGGATTTCTGATATTTTTTTCTTTTTTTTATCTCCGTGAAATTTTCGTCAAGAAGTAAGGCTATAGGCTTAGGAAAAATCACAATTTTCGATGAAATTTTTTTTCAAATAAAAACAATCATCTAAACACAGTATTTGCCCCTAATGGCAGTTTAGATTGTTTTTCTTGCTGAAAGTCAAGACTTTCTGGCCTATATTTACTTGTTTCTTTTCAGTAAAATTTTCATCAA
Organism: Rhopilema esculentum; assembly: GCF_013076305.1. The sequence goes on along the minus strand of NW_027019809.1, from coordinate 5,605,037 downwards.
AAAGTAAGGCTATAGGCTTAGGAAAATTCATGATTTTCAATGAATTTTTTTTCAATAAAAACAATCATTTAAACATAGTGTTTGCCTCTAAGGGCAATTTAGATTGTTTTTCCTGCTGAAAGGCAACATTTACTGACGTGTTTTTTTCGCTTTTAAATCAATCAGAGTTTCGCCAAAAAGTAAGGTTTATAATCTTAGGAAAAATCACGCTTTTTTATGGCCTCTTTTTTCATAACGTTTATCTTTGCAAAATTTACTCCACAAAATTCAAACAAACTGTGTTTTTACTTTGAAATGGGATTTCTTTGTGCTAATTTCTAGGTTTTAGCCTACTGACATTTTTGTCAAAAAGAAAGACTATACTATAGATTTAGGAAGAATCAAGAATTTCGACGGTCTCTTCTTTCCATAAATATTTTTTTCGTAAAATAGTACACGCCTGAAAAGACCAGATTGGTTTTACACCATAAAGCGAGATATTCCGACACCAAGTTCTATTTTATTACAGACTAAAATCTTGATTATATCCTACACTATAGGTTTTCAAGATAAGTTTGGTTTGTTTATATCAGTAAAAACCTTCTTCTTAACATTTCTATTCTTGTAAACGGTCAATTGGATTAATTCCATACCTAGAAATGAAACTCACTTTCGACATTTCATGGGTTCCCCGAAATAAACATTTGCAATAAAGTATGTATCTAGCTTAGGTAAAAACTACAATTTTCAAAGGTTATGTTTTCTATAATTTCTTTCATGCAAACATTGTTAAACACTTGCATAGACCATTTACGCTGTTTGTGAAGTTAGAAATAAGATTTTTATGGTTCCTGTTTATCAGTTTTTTCAACTGATCTAATCAACGATAAAAAGGTTTAATTGTGTCAATAGACTATTAATTTTTCTTTAGTCTGTTTTGAAATCGATTGCTTTGTGTATCTTCATGACATTTCTTAGAGAAGTATTTTCAACATAAAGTAAGTCTTTGGCAAGATTAACGGTTTCAAAACCAATTAGGTAGTACCAAGATACTGGGTATATGTTAACATTTTATATTTTTGTTGCCAATCTCTACGTAGAATTGCAAAATATAAACCAGAAAAATGTCACCTCTTCTAGAAAACTAATCGATTTTTTTCAAGGAAAATGCCTTTTCTAATAAGGAAAGTTTCCTTACAGCACCAACGTTGGTTTCGTTTTATAACTATGGAGTTTATGCTTTTCTACAGTATAAAATCTTTTAATGCAAGTAGTTTTAATGCTATCATATTTTAAGTTCTATTGCAATTTTTATAGACATTTAAACTTTGATATATATGCAGATATTTTTTTTCAAATTTTAGAGCAATAACGAATAGACTAATAACATAATTTCTATGTTATAAGAGCTTAAAATTTTAGGACAAGGATTATTACTGCATTATCTGGTTAAATTCTTCAAACAATGGCAAACCAGGAGCTATGATCACCTTATTAAATCTGGTGATTTGAGCACTTCCTTTCAATAGATTCTCTTAAAATCCACGTTATAGTAATTAATGAGGAATGTTTTTCCTTTAGTATTGGGCAGATAAAGCCACAAAGTTTGAGTAATCTTGCCGAGCGCAAAAATCTTACTTCATTGTCTATTTTTGTGTTGCATTTTTATCAAAAGATCAAATCAGTTAACAAAAAATGCTTTCCTATTTTCAATTACTGTGCAAATTGCTATTTTTAGATAAAAAATCTATATATAGCTAATGTAGGGATATCTGTAGGAAAATCCAGGATTTTTCAAACCTCGTATAAATTGAACATTTTGTAATCATAACGTTTTGAAGATCGCCCAACCGTTACAATTTTGTTGATTGTATTTGTTGATAAAATGTTGATAATCTGTAATTCATGCTAGTTTAGTAGTTATTTTTTATGTTGCAGATGCGTTTGCTCATTACGCATCTCAGTTTCTCAGTGCCTTTTTATTAGGTCACAGAATCTTAACAAGAATTCAAGCCGATTTGCAGCTAGTTTTTCAATTAGCAGTTGTAGACAGTCTTTTTTATACTTTTTGCAAGCCATTTCTATGTTCGTTGTTTCAAGCATAGTGCTAAAAATTTAATGAAACGCCAAATTTGTTTTTAGAAATGATATAACAAATCAAACTGTGAATACACAAAAATCTCAGAGCTTGAAAAATTAGGAATAATAAATGATTCCACATGCAACTCTTGCCCCAGCATTCCCTGTTTTTAAACTTCCAGCTCTTTGACTGCCTTCTCCCCTACCAAGGTCATCTTGCATTGCATGCACCTGAAATCAACGGACATACAGTCGTCACCTGCTGGCTAATATCAAGAAACAATTCTCGATAACCAGTAAGGTAGCCACGGTTTCAAAGAAGAGAGCCTATTGAGGTTTTCATAACGAGATCTTACGCCCTCCAGGCTAAGATGACCTCAGTCTAGGCTAGAAATGAGATATGCATCCTCTTTAAAGGTTTCCATTCCTAGAATGGGGGGAGCTTTGGTTCCCCGGCTCCTCTTATGCTTACACTAGGATCCGCACCACCGATCGTAATCTGGCAGGGGGGGGGCAGAGGAAAAGAATTCTTCTCGTACCACATGCTGGAACCTTAACAAAACTGTTTTTGCGCCTTTTGGTGCGTTTAATAGCTGCTTAGCATATCGCTATCAAGACTTACCTATATAGCAGGAAATTATCTAAATGCTTATCTACATTTTTGGTGTTCAGAACTGGAAGGTTTAAAGTTGCTACTCTGTGTCTGATGGACAGTTGCCTAAGGATGGCATTAAATGTGAAACTCGGAGTAGGAACCTAGACCCGTCCTGTTCTAATACATCAAAAGCGTGCACAATTTCAATTACATGTTAATCTATATAAAAACCTGTGCAAATTTCAATATCAGTCATTGCAACACCTTCGGCCTTGTGATGCAGGCCCAGTATGGCAATGCTTTTAAGCCCAAAGTCAAGGTTATCTAATATATTGTTCTGTCGCTTAATAAAAATATATAGAAAGAGGCTGATGATTCTGACATAGCAAATTCAAAATGATTTATGTTGGGTAAATGATAGAATTGTTGGGGTAGGTTGACGATCGGTCCTCTCCTTCGTAAAGTGGAATAATATTACAGGCAATCAAGAAGCAGCACCACAAATACCCTATGTTGCAGATTCTACTGAGAAGGCATTACCAGAAGAAGAACTTGAAGGGATGTACTTTACTCCTCCGTCGAGTCTGTAGTGAAAACTGTTTCTTGGACTGATTCAAATGAAACATAGACAGCCTATCTATAAATAGCATTGTAGAGCAGCATAATAAAGAATACATACAACAAAGGCGCGTCCTGCCACTGAGTACTTGCCAACGAGGGACACCATCTTGTCTTCGAATGTCAACCGAACTTCCCCATTCGAATCAGCCTTTACATTTCCAAGATCCCCAACATGTCTAAGTAATGAAACAAAACGTATCTTGAAAGATAATGCTATTGGTGCTATTGGTGCTGCAATATAAGGCCCAGTCTTGAATTAGGCCCAGATAAAAACAGACTAGATTTTTCCGACTAAAAGTGCGTAGATGAATTACATCGTCAGAATGCTATTGGAAATATAACCTACATTTTTCATGGAATGCTAAGGAAAACAAATATGTAGATGTTTTTAATTCCAAAAACCTAATTATTTTTCTTTTGGTAGTTAATTTGTTTTTGCAATTTTTGTGATCAAATTTTGAAAATCATCTAAGCCGAGGGGTATCCCTCCTTTAATAAGTTACATTGAATAACATGAAATGATTTTACGAAAATAACAAAAGGTTCATTGTGTGTTAGATACCTGATAATATCGTCTTTTGCGCCATGATTTACTCCAAATGGATTGTAATGTCCACCAGTGCTCAAACATCCTTTAATAAAAATGAGATGTGCATTTAAGAGCTCTACATATCAAGATGGCAAGGGTAGGAATGGTGGGCGGAAAAGTGGGTGGTTGGAGGGAAAAAACTCCACTCAAGTAAAAACTGTAGCAAGGTTGATATGGTAGGGATTGGAAGAAAACAGAAGAACTACCATCAAGTAACCAACTGTGCAGTACCGTAGCAAGGGAGGAGGGGCAAGAGTGGGCGGATGCCACCCCCCACAATTGCAAAATATCTCTTTCCCTTGCTCACCTCACCTTTGCCACCTCACCTTTGCTACCCCCCCCCCCAATCGTACCCCCTGACTACGCTACTGCAACTGTGGCAAGGGTAATGAAGGTGAACATGGTTGAATAAAGGAAAACTATCCTCTAGTATCCAGTCTAGATAGTGTAGGGATGCTAAGGAATGGCTAAAGATGGAACAACTACCGCCATGTAACCAACTGTGGCAAGGGTATGGAAGGTTAGAGGGGGCTGGTGGTTGAGAAAACTAGGCATTACATGACACGACGTGGTATACTTCTACATGACATGAAATGACATTAATTAGAGACATTAATGGGGTTTCAAAGGGTGATGTAATTAAAAATGCTGTTTTTCAGAATATTTTGATCAAGTTTAGTAGTATGGAAAAAACCATGGAATACTAAAATTTGTGAAAAACGATGTTAAAGATGGGTAAGATAAGGTAAGTAAAAGATTAGATGTTTGCTAACAGGTTACTGCTACTTTTGATTGGTTCAGGAAGTTACGATAAGAGACCAAATTACAGTGAATTGATAGGGGAAGAGCCCTCTCTCGTGTTCCAGTATCGCAGCGCATTAGTAATTCGTTCCAACGATTTTGCATAACTACAGGAATTTCATGATGCCCCTTTAGGTAATGTGGTCAAAACTCTGAAAGTCTAGAAATGAATTTTAGTGACGTCACCACATTAGAGCTCTATATCATCTCATTTTTCATTAACGCTTTTTATTTACAAAGAAACCTAAACAAATGGTCTTCAAAAGAAGGGTACAGATATGCGTTAAAAAGACCAATTTTCCCTCCAATGATATGAAGGTAGAAATCAATTTGCTTAGCTGTGTACAGACCTCTGCTGTGGATGTCTCCTTTGTCGTGGATGTGAAATCCATGAACTGTGTTTGGTTGAAAACCCCAGAGCTTAACGGTAATTGTTGTTTCACCTCCGCTGGCCTGAAAAGTGATGCAAATAATACTGAAAAAGCAATCAAATGATTGATAAAATGAAAGTTTATCTTTTTCCAACTAGAGTCTCTAGTAACTCGAAAGAAATTCGCAAACAATTATTCAAATGTTCACCAACGTGAATTTTTTTGATTTCACCAAAACGTTTCATCTTCAATGTCGCTCTTGTGAAAATAGCTGTATCTGGTGTAGAGTGGCCTAAGGCTTATTATTAAGACGTCAGTGGGTATAATCACATCGGCTGTTTCTGGCAATGCTACTAGTAATGTCAGAGATAAGACATTGATTCATTCGATATAAAATTCCTGTATATCACCTTTAAAGGCCATCACCTTTTAAGGCAATCGACAGATACAAAAGTTAAGCCTCCGTCAATCAAAAATAGCAAATCAATGAGCGTGTGAGTGAAATCAAACTCTCTGATGGGCAATTTTTGATTGAAAAGTGGTTTGAACCCTTTATCTGTCGATTGCATTGAATGCAAGTTGAAAGGAAATCCTTTGCTACGATATTCTTCATTCCTTGTAATATCAATTCCACGAAAGCTTCAAAGAAAAATTTAAGGCCTCGAGCCGTGGCGCATGGCTCCCATGATAAAAGAGGAGAGGTTTTGGTAGAGACCTTCTGAAAGTTATATGCGGCAACGCCCAAAACACTTTTCAAACGCAAGCAAAAACCCATTATGTTGGTGTTTTGGGAAATACCCGAGAACTAGCAATCGAAACGAGAAGAAACAAGCACTTCAACATTGCCTGTGGGGGTTTGAGGGGTTTGGGGGTTTGGGGGTTGGGTAGTGTATTTTTTCAAAAAGGCTCCAATTTGCCAGCCAGTCTAATAACTTCTGGCCAGGGTTGTAGATATGTCTTTTGTCTAAAGCAATCAAAAATTGTTTAAATTTAGCAGTGCAAATATTCTTTTATCAATGTTGAAATACCTTTTGCACCATTTCCACCTTTCCATAGACCTTGTAAGAAAATACTCGCTTGCAGTCTGGTGTGATCATTGATGTTGCTTTGATAGTAGCCTCACCTAAAAACAAAGCTTGTTGATCATATATCATCCTACTTGATCGCCAGCAACGTATCAGTCAGTTAAATTTGAATCTTAAATCGTATTTTTTGTATTTTTATTTTGTTACCTAGCATCCAAGGTAGTTTTAGGACATCAAGAAACTGTGCTTATCGAGCAGTGTCTTGTTCGTTTCTCTTGATGCGACCACGCCTTGTGATTCCTAAGCCTGGAAATACAGAGAAGTCAGCGACCCTAACCACTCACCCATCCTGGCACTTCGTTAAGGGTTGATTAATCCACTCTAAGTACCTACACTTGACTTTCCATAGGTAACTGCAATCTTGCTTTTATGCTCAAGGAGCAGTTTATTTAGCTTGGGCACAAGCAACAGTAGGGTTTCTTAACTCACGTAAACTTGCGGAGAAGCCGACATGTACCTGTGCGGAGGCACGAGAAATGCAAAGAAAGCAAATAATAATACTCTTTGAGTCTTTAGCAACTATTTCATACATATAAAAACATACCTTACAAGAAAGTCGAGGCTTAACTTGCAGAAAAACGAGAACATCGTAAGAAAATGATAAGCTTCAGTATTAGTCCAGACCTGTCAACTCTCCCGGTTTACCGGGAGACTCCAGGTTTTGGTTGCTTTCTCCCGGTCTTCCGTTTCTTATTATTTTCTCCCTGTTTTTTTTTCTTGTCTTATAGCAGAGATGTTCTTATAACAAAAATGACTGAAATGATTTTCTTCGTGACAAAGTTTTTTGTTAGTGTTACAAAACGAAAACGTTAAGAATCATCAGAAAGACGCTACCCATGATAATTGTCCAACATTACTTTTTGCAGGTTGTTGTTTACAAAGTCAAAAAATTCCAGGGATCTCCCTGTTTTTGGCCACATCTCCCTGTTTTTCTCAATTAAGAATCTGAAATCTCCAAGTTTTGAAAATTTAGGTTGACAGGTCTGCAGTATGAAAATTAGAAGAAAAAGCCCATGTTAACAAAACGGATCAAATGGTATGGAAAACTGTTATTTATTTGTCTTAATAACCATTCATAGTATTTAGTTGCTCAAAATCTTATAAACACCCAGGTCTTATATTAACGCTTAAAGCTTAATAGGCAGCGCGTCGTAAAATGGCCATTTATAAAAAAGCCTCACTGCTCAAGATAGCAAGCTCATAACCATAGATTCGTGGGTAAGTGAGTTGTAACCCGCAAATGCAATTGTGTTGTTGTCTTTTTTATGGTTGAACCATAACAATATGATTGCACTCTAGACTCATACAACACAGAGAGGTCTCAAGATGGACGCTGCAATGTGGAATCAACGCTGGGCTGGAGAAACTCGATCCAGTCTTTTTTTAGATCAGTGTTTGTTACTAAAACGATGGAACGAACTCCCAGCGTCCAATGCAATGAGGTGGATAGTGAAGAATTGCTCCGGCTTTTGTGAATACAGAAGCATTACAAAGCAAAGACGCCGGATCAGAACAAAATGGAACTAAGGGCATGTGACCCCAAATTCTAAGAAAATGTCTCCCAATTTAGAGGGTTTGGGAAATTGCCCCATCTTCTGAGACCTAGTGACCACTCCTACCTGTGCCCCTTAAACACTGAAGTGCCTCTGTCACCCATGTTTATCCCGTCTCCCTTACATGATCTTTGGTTACATATAACTCAGTAGCTATAAATGCTATTGACATACAGACACATACCTTTAGCCAAGGCTATTGCCATCAACAGGGCAACGGGTATTGCCAAATGCGATAACATCATTGCAAACGTCTGACCTACAAAAGGCAGCAACGTAAAGATGAGCTTCTGGGAAAGAAATGAAGTAGTAGACAGAAATAATGCGTGACTTCAATATTGTTAGTTATTTATAATTAGAGGTTGTCAAGAGCAGTAATGAGTTTTTATTGAATAAGAAATGTCTTGAAACACCTTCATTGGCAAATGTGGTTTCTTTAAAGTTAAAATCGATATGAATGGTAGGTAATTAAGTGAAGGGCGCACATGTCCGGCACAATATACAGAAAAATAAGCAAAAGGCGAGAAAGATCGTTAAGCAGAAGAAGTGCGTCGCAGACTATCGCAAGACTACAAAAGCTTGTAACTTATGAAACAATAAAACCACGTTCCATTCTTAGCTTTCAACATACCTGTACATTTTTTTGTATTTCCAATATTGCTGAGGAACCAACTTCATAGCCTTGCCTTCCCCCCAAAAAACTTCAGTTCTTTTAGGGCTAATCCAACCCCCCCCCTCCCCTCCCCCTCCCAACCAAACGCTGTATCTCCGTCTATGTCAAAATATGTTGAGAGCGTTGCTAAAACATTGCAGAAAACTTTGAGCCATTGCAGAAAGCCAGAGGTGAACTTATTTAATCACCCTAAAAGGCTTGTGGGAGGGGTACAGAAGAAGGGGAGGTGTTGGTCGAGCAATAGATGATAGATTGCTATTGCCATCTGTGAAAAAACAGGCAAGCCGAAAGCATTTCAAGGGGCCTAGAGCAAAAAAGATAGGGCCCGTGATGAGGTTATTAAAACTGTGATTGCTATGGTTGTTGTAAATATGATGAGCCTTTTGGGTCCCTCTCAGCTCCAGGACTAGGACAATCTGGCTCCTGTCCCCCTCCCAGCATGCCTAGGGGCAGATACTCCTAGTCTTTGGCAAAATACCCCTTTTTGGCGAGGTATTCTCTGTAGAACTTTTAAGAAAACGGTCGTTCTTCTTAGACGTCCTGTCCCCCTCTTTCGTCCATTGCCACTTGAAGGTTCTTGCGCAACCGGTATTCCTAGCGGCATTATTACAACATATGAACAGGAGCTTCAATATGAGATACTTTGAATCTGGTCACCTGCTCGAACATAATTTATTTCTAAAGAAAGATACCATTGTTTCAAAACATGATATAAACTACGACCCCAGCCGCAGCCGTGACAGAAACAAAGCCTGAACAAATGCCCGTCACCCCCCCCCCCCCCACCTTCTCCTCCTCCCCTCTCCACCCCCACTCAGAGCTTGAGTCATGCATTTTTGTGGCAGATATCTCGGAAATCGACATCAAACTCAGGGTAATGGGAACAAAATCTCTGCATCTTCTCTCAGGATTGTGGGCAACTGAAAAATTACCCTGGACATTAAACTAATTACAAGACTTGAGCAAAATAATTAAAGAAATTAAGAATTAATTATAACGATAAAGAGGAAGACCTTTAAGTTGCAGGTAAATCTTTCTCATTCCTGTGTACCTTTGTTTAACCATCCCCTTATCGAAATTGGAGAGGGATGTTTCCTCGTGAACACAGAAATACAGAAAAGAAATGTGTAACTTAATCCACAATTCCCTTGAATCATTAGTAGAAAGAACAATACGTGGGAGGGAATGTCTTTACTTCCAGTCCCTACCTTAGAAGGATTCTTACGATGAGGTAAAATGGATGGTCGGGTAACGGAGCGAAAGCCAGATTACCCCTGATGCACCTGACCCTATACCACTCTCAAACAAGGGCGGGTACAGAAAAACCCCGCACGGGGGGGGGGTCGAAAATGCAACCTTGTTTGCCCCTGCGCAGCTGCATTTTAGCTTTACATCAGGTTCCTTGTAATTATTTATAGATGCAAAGTTTTTATGTCAAAAGGAAGTTCTGTTTTTTTTTTAAACAAAACGCCTGCTAAAAGCAGCTTGACAAATAAAAACGACCAAGTTGTGTACGACGTTAATCTTAATTATTCCTAGCCATAGAAGAGTTTGGCAATTTATGGTTGATCAAATTTTCAGGCTTCTTATTGGGTAGTTATTTTCCATTGCATAACTCTCCGTGTATTCTGTGAGTTTATACTCGAAGGAGACGCCTGCCTACCATTACGGCTCCAGGTTTTCATACCAGCCAAGGTCCAAACAACATTACGTAACAAACTGGACACAGGGGAGCAAATTCTTTGCTGTATTCAGGACAGTTGTGGCAATGTGAAACAAAATGTTGAAGCAGATCTGCAGATAACAATTATCTATATCCATTATCCCAAGTTTCCACAACTTTGAATTGGAATCTTTCATAACTTCGCTCCTTTCTTTCTTTACTGATGCTCAAGTTATTCATTTGAGATTATATAGATATAGTAAGTTACAGTTTTTCAACAGGACCTCCACCGGGGGTCGGGTTGCTATGGTCCCTCCTTTTTCTTTTAGCTAATTCAGGAGTTTAATTCACAAAATCAAAATCAATTAGTTGGTACTTTACATTACCTGAACCCCCGACCAAACCCCATTCTTAAACTAACGTCGCAAGTCCTATTACATAATTAAAACATGACATCGCAAAGGTCATGTTTATGTTTAAACTATTCAGCGCTAGAGCAAATAAGAGCAAGTTTTACAACTTGTGTCTGGTTATCTTTGGCTTCTTAAAAATGAAAATAATTTGGTAAACAACTTACAGAATTGTTTCTCCACTTGCAGCCTGTGTCTTCTATCGGGCGACCAAAACGCAACTGATTTGTCGAGTCTCTGTCTAAACATGTAATACCGCAGTCACGTGGAATTTTTGTATGCAAATTTCTGTCCGCTTTGAAATATCACCACTAGCCTCTCCTACGCAAAGGCCTTCAAATTGCTGTGAGGCGAATAAAACTAGAGAGGTGAATATTTCCAGGTACCATGAAAATGGGGGCTTGAGGCTTATGGCCCTAGCATTTTTCCAAATAGTGTTTAAAATGATGTATTAATAATATTGATTCTGGCCTTTTGCATGTTTAGGAGCTCAGAAAAACTTGTTAGCCCACCAAAACCGTAATATGATCGGCAGTTCCTGGATCTACGCATGTCCACTATTTGGTCTACTATTCCTGCCCTTGAATTTATGTCGCTCTGGTACCAACGGAAGTAGAAACGTTACATTCATAACTCGTGTAGCAAAAACAGACAGAAAATACTTCTACCGCGTTTTGGGGGGAAGAGGCAGGATGAATTATGCAAGCCGTGACAACAAATGCGCCAGGCCAGCAGCATCCTACGGTCCTACTTCAAATTCATATGAATTTAGATAGCAAACAAAATTACTTACTTATCGTATCAATGATAATTTAGGTTCAGCACCTTTTAGATCAACATGATTATAATTATGTCAGCATCGTGAAGGGTGAGATATTAAAGGTTGAAGTGGCATTAGAAAGCAGTAAGCAGCGTGATTGACTGGCACCTATCTGGTCCAGCCAGGGTACCAGTGTCACATAAATTCGAGTGCACAAACGGCAGTCGGTTTTTCCACTTATCTCCTCAATTTCCGCCCTCGAATTTACATGGCCCTCTTACCAAGGGTACTTTCTGGCAATAGTCGTCCATAAGGAGATTCGTGTCAAGATTCACTGGCCAACTTCGTTGTGCCCCGGGTCCCCGAGCGTCAAGCGTCAAAGCAAGTGGGGCATTGAGGCACGCTTGACGTTCTGAAACCCAGGGTAACTTCGTTGTTACTAACATATTCTGTCAAGTCTCTATCGGTGAACGCATCTCTTTGTGTTTTCTTACCTGTGCCAGTCAAGGGTGGCCGTCCTTTTGGAAGGGCAAGCCAGCGTGAGAGGGAGGGTCTACAAGAACCGCAAGGTTACCCACCTTTGCAACGCTTGCGTAAGTCCTCGAAAAAGCCTAGGACAGAGGAGGTAAATCAAAGGAAAATTGAATCAGCGTAAATCAAATTGAAATGCACACCAGATTCTACGAATAATGTACCTAATGAATTTTGAAAATGAGTGGATTGCACAAATCCCTTTAAAGAGAATCAACGGATATAGAACAGGATAACTCCAAGCTATTCATTTTAACCAATCATAATATAAAATCTCTTTGTTACCAAATTTAATTTCTATGCAAATTTAATGGAATAGAAAATTATTTTTAGAACAACCTGGCTAAATTCTGTTGATTCTCTTTGAATATCTATTCAGTGCACCGAGTCCAATCATTTCTTATTTTTATTGTAATGTAGTTTTTCATTTTGTATATCATACCTTTTCTCTTTACTGAATAGATATCGTGCGTAAATAAGATTAAAATGGAAAAAATCATGTTTCTTATAAAAATACCCGAATTTCTAGGTTGAGTATTAGAGTCATGTTGAATTTGGTAGTCATGTTGAAATCTCTTGCCCCCAGACCCCCTTTCCCCTTTAGCTTCTGTCGCTTTCTTCTACACTCTTTTATCAATACATTAGCAGTAATATAGTTTCAAAGAATAACCAGGCTCAAAGTCATCGAATTTTTATAAATATTATAAGAATTTTGATCAGCGTCGGCACGCATATTTGTGTCTCGTTTTTCAGCAGTTGTCTGTTTTGAGTGAGTGGTGTTCCCCTTAAACGATATCAGCTTTGAAAAAAGCAAGAATTCTTCAAGAATATATTTAGGCTCAAAACAAAAATTTCTTAAGAAATTTCTGAGGCTGGGCAAAATTTATGGCATTCTTATCAGGGAGTGTATAAGAATATCCTACTAAAAATGTATTTAAGAAAAAGCAGGGAACGGGTAGAAAATAATTATATCGAGTCCCTGTCCTTGTGTATATGGCATATACACAAAGAAATTATAAACAGTTTGCAGGCAATATCGAATACCATTTTTAAAAACTTTGTAGAAATATTTTGCTTAACAATTTTATTTGTATTGGTAGCAATAAATAGTGTCCCGAATTAGCACAGTATGCAAATTACATAGAAACTGTGATAAATTAAAAATTATAATAAAAAACTTGAAAATTTGATTGTGTAGTTGGTGAATCGTATCAAAAAAGATCGAGCTAGCAAGGGCAATTTTCACATACTTATTCCTGCATTCACTCCAATATGTCATAAAATGGCTATTTCTTAATGCATTACATATAAAATTTTCGAAATATGTGTACTACTCCCTAATGATAATTGCCTATGAAGGTACTTGGGACAGAAACCTTTATAAGAGGTCTTCAGAGGCAGACCCACAGTTTCTCACTGTTCTTACGTAAGAACGTCATTTTTACTTGAAAAATATATCTATAAAAAGTTATCTATACTTATATATAATATCCAAATATTTGCATGCGACAGCCAAAGACGCTTAATGACTGCTTTGTCTGTATGTGACTAGGAAACAAAGTTTGACACTCTTCCATAGAATGAGAGAGAAAAGTTTGAAAAGTAAAATGAGAAGAATAAGATAGTTATAGTGACACAAGTATAGTTTAAGATAATAAAATATCAAAGAGAGTAACATTAGGATTTTTCACATTTCCCCCTCTCCCTACTCTGTGACTCTACCCGTGTAGAAAAAGCGAGAAAAATCAAGTTCTGTAAGAGAACGATAAAATTTGATCAAATGCAAAATTTAACAGCAATAAATAAATGTTAATCAGCTTTTTTCTTTTCCTCTTTGGCATCTTTGCCGGATTTTTTGAACATGCTTATTATATCGACAAAAAGGAGGCTGCCACCAAAAACAAGCGCTGTCCCTGCCCAGTGATAGATAGTGAATGGATTTCTGAAGTAGAAGATCGAGATGAGAAGGCTGATGAATTTCCTTAGAGTTATGACCAAAGTCACTGTTAATGAGGTGTATTCGACAGTTAAATCGTAAACACTGCGAATGCAAATGTATCTGAAAGCTTTGTAAAGGATAACGAAACGAAATTCGATATAGGAGGGAATTAACCTGGATGTCAGAGTCCTCTCAATTTAGTCTCAAAAATATAAAGTCCTGGATGTCAGAGTCTCCATTCAGTATTTAAAGCTAACCTCAGAAATATGTATCTCAGTGGGGATTGGCAGGCCCTCCGAGAGCCGGGGGGGGCAAGGGGGCACATGTTCCCAGATTGTCATCACGGCTCTATCTTTCTTTCTGCCCCATTCCCCAGGCAAGCTCTCAGCGGGCCAGGAAATTTGGAAAAAGAGAAAAATGAAAAACCTTTACCCTGTTTCCTACCCCTCCTTTACATCTACTGATTCATCGCCACCACATCGGCCAATTATACCGAATCGTCGGCTTTCGAGGCACGGGTACACAGGGAAGAGGAGGAAAAAAGCAGATAACGATCTTTATGGTGAGCACCATTCTATATCTAGATCTTGACAAAAAGATGTGCAACATTGATTGTTCTATTAAGACCTGTTTCAAACCTATAATGTACTCAAAGCCTGTTTTTACCCACTAACAAATCAAAACCCCCAAAAACCTGATCACAATCTGCTGTGAATAAACTTCTACAGTGAAATGAAAGGATACTGTGTGATTAGGTTACCAATAAGATACAACCACATGATTGGTATACTGATGTCAATATATGGGATTAGCACCGGATCTGAAAAAAACAAAGTTTAAGTTATGTTAGAACATAATCAACATTTCATATCTAGTCTTTTAACCACAAAGCTGTGGTCAAAAAAGAAGGCTGGACTTTCCTTAGGCCGTTTTTTGAGCGTTGGGGCATTTTAAATAAAGTATCAAACGAAGATTACAGCTTGCTACG
>NW_027019809.1:5190963-5582854 GCF_013076305.1 Rhopilema esculentum | reverse complement strand
CCCCCCCCCCCCTCCTAAAACAAAACGCTGTATCTCTGTCTATGTCAAAATATGTTGAGAGCGTTGCTAAAACTTTGCAGCAAACTTTGATAGTGAAAAGCCAGAAGCGAACTTATTTAATCATCCTAAAAGGCTTGGGGAGAGGGGTACAGAAGAAGGAGAGGTGTTGGTCGAGCAATAGATGGAAATAATGCTGTTGCCATCTGTGAAACAACAGGCAAGCCGAAAGCATTTCTGAGGCCTAAAGCAAAACAAGATATTGAAACTGTGATTGCTATGGTTGTTGTCAATGTGATGAGCCTTTTGGGTCCCTCTCAGCTCCAGGACTAGGACAATCTGGCTCCTGTCCCCCTCCCAGCATGCCTAGGGGCAGATACTCCTAGTCTTTGGCAAAATACCCCTTTTTTGGCGAGGTATTCTCTGTAGAACTTTTAAGAAAACGGTCGTTCTTCTTAGACGTCCTGTCCCCCTCTTTCGTCCATTGCCACTTGAAGGTTCTTGCGCAACCGGTATTCCTAGCGGCATTATTACAACATATGAACAGGAGCTTCAATATGAGATACTTTGAATCTGGTCACCTGCTCGACCATAATATATTCTAAAGAAAGATATCATTGTTTCAAAACATGATATAAGCTACGACCCCAGCCGCAGCCGTGACAGAAACAAAGCCTGAACAAATGCCCGTCACCCCTCCCCCTCTGCATCTTCTCTCAGGATTGTGGGCAACTGAAAAATTACCCTGGACATTAAACTAATTACAAGACTTGAGCAAAATAATTAAAGAAATTAAGAATTAATTATAACGATAAAGAGGAAGACCTTTAAGTTGCAGGTAAATCTTTCTCATTCCTGTGTACCTTTGTTTAACCATCCCCTTATCGAAATTGGAGAGGGATGTTTCCTCGTGAACACAGAAATACAGAAAAGAAATGTGTAACTTAATCCACAATTCCCTTGAATCATTAGTAGAAAGAACAATACGTGGGAGGGAATGTCTTTACTTCCAGTCCCTACCTTAGAAGGATTCTTACGATGAGGTAAAATGGATGGTCGGGTAACGGAGCGAAAGCCAGATTACCCCTGATGCACCTGACCCTATACCACTCTCAAACAAGGGCGGGTACAGAAAAACCCCGCACGGGGGGGGGGTCGAAAATGCAACCTTGTTTGCCCCTGCGCAGCTGCATTTTAGCTTTACATCAGGTTCCTTGTAATTATTTATAGATGCAAAGTTTTTATGTCAAAAGGAAGTTCTGTTTTTTTTTTAAACAAAACGCCTGCTAAAAGCAGCTTGACAAATAAAAACGACCAAGTTGTGTACGACGTTAATCTTAATTATTCCTAGCCATAGAAGAGTTTGGCAATTTATGGTTGATCAAATTTTCAGGCTTCTTATTGGGTAGTTATTTTCCATTGCATAACTCTCCGTGTATTCTGTGAGTTTATACTCGAAGGAGACGCCTGCCTACCATTACGGCTCCAGGTTTTCATACCAGCCAAGGTCCAAACAACATTACGTAACAAACTGGACACAGGGGAGCAAATTCTTTGCTGTATTCAGGACAGTTGTGGCAATGTGAAACAAAATGTTGAAGCAGATCTGCAGATAACAATTATCTATATCCATTATCCCAAGTTTCCACAACTTTGAATTGGAATCTTTCATAACTTCGCTCCTTTCTTTCTTTACTGATGCTCAAGTTATTCATTTGAGATTATATAGATATAGTAAGTTACAGTTTTTCAACAGGACCTCCACCGGGGGTCGGGTTGCTATGGTCCCTCCTTTTTCTTTTAGCTAATTCAGGAGTTTAATTCACAAAATCAAAATCAATTAGTTGGTACTTTACATTACCTGAACCCCCGACCAAACCCCATTCTTAAACTAACGTCGCAAGTCCTATTACATAATTAAAACATGACATCGCAAAGGTCATGTTTATGTTTAAACTATTCAGCGCTAGAGCAAATAAGAGCAAGTTTTACAACTTGTGTCTGGTTATCTTTGGCTTCTTAAAAATGAAAATAATTTGGTAAACAACTTACAGAATTGTTTCTCCACTTGCAGCCTGTGTCTTCTATCGGGCGACCAAAACGCAACTGATTTGTCGAGTCTCTGTCTAAACATGTAATACCGCAGTCACGTGGAATTTTTGTATGCAAATTTCTGTCCGCTTTGAAATATCACCACTAGCCTCTCCTACGCAAAGGCCTTCAAATTGCTGTGAGGCGAATAAAACTAGAGAGGTGAATATTTCCAGGTACCATGAAAATGGGGGCTTGAGGCTTATGGCCCTAGCATTTTTCCAAATAGTGTTTAAAATGATGTATTAATAATATTGATTCTGGCCTTTTGCATGTTTAGGAGCTCAGAAAAACTTGTTAGCCCACCAAAACCGTAATATGATCGGCAGTTCCTGGATCTACGCATGTCCACTATTTGGTCTACTATTCCTGCCCTTGAATTTATGTCGCTCTGGTACCAACGGAAGTAGAAACGTTACATTCATAACTCGTGTAGCAAAAACAGACAGAAAATACTTCTACCGCGTTTTGGGGGGAAGAGGCAGGATGAATTATGCAAGCCGTGACAACAAATGCGCCAGGCCAGCAGCATCCTACGGTCCTACTTCAAATTCATATGAATTTAGATAGCAAACAAAATTACTTACTTATCGTATCAATGATAATTTAGGTTCAGCACCTTTTAGATCAACATGATTATAATTATGTCAGCATCGTGAAGGGTGAGATATTAAAGGTTGAAGTGGCATTAGAAAGCAGTAAGCAGCGTGATTGACTGGCACCTATCTGGTCCAGCCAGGGTACCAGTGTCACATAAATTCGAGTGCACAAACGGCAGTCGGTTTTTCCACTTATCTCCTCAATTTCCGCCCTCGAATTTACATGGCCCTCTTACCAAGGGTACTTTCTGGCAATAGTCGTCCATAAGGAGATTCGTGTCAAGATTCACTGGCCAACTTCGTTGTGCCCCGGGTCCCCGAGCGTCAAGCGTCAAAGCAAGTGGGGCATTGAGGCACGCTTGACGTTCTGAAACCCAGGGTAACTTCGTTGTTACTAACATATTCTGTCAAGTCTCTATCGGTGAACGCATCTCTTTGTGTTTTCTTACCTGTGCCAGTCAAGGGTGGCCGTCCTTTTGGAAGGGCAAGCCAGCGTGAGAGGGAGGGTCTACAAGAACCGCAAGGTTACCCACCTTTGCAACGCTTGCGTAAGTCCTCGAAAAAGCCTAGGACAGAGGAGGTAAATCAAAGGAAAATTGAATCAGCGTAAATCAAATTGAAATGCACACCAGATTCTACGAATAATGTACCTAATGAATTTTGAAAATGAGTGGATTGCACAAATCCCTTTAAAGAGAATCAACGGATATAGAACAGGATAACTCCAAGCTATTCATTTTAACCAATCATAATATAAAATCTCTTTGTTACCAAATTTAATTTCTATGCAAATTTAATGGAATAGAAAATTATTTTTAGAACAACCTGGCTAAATTCTGTTGATTCTCTTTGAATATCTATTCAGTGCACCGAGTCCAATCATTTCTTATTTTTATTGTAATGTAGTTTTTCATTTTGTATATCATACCTTTTCTCTTTACTGAATAGATATCGTGCGTAAATAAGATTAAAATGGAAAAAATCATGTTTCTTATAAAAATACCCGAATTTCTAGGTTGAGTATTAGAGTCATGTTGAATTTGGTAGTCATGTTGAAATCTCTTGCCCCCAGACCCCCTTTCCCCTTTAGCTTCTGTCGCTTTCTTCTACACTCTTTTATCAATACATTAGCAGTAATATAGTTTCAAAGAATAACCAGGCTCAAAGTCATCGAATTTTTATAAATATTATAAGAATTTTGATCAGCGTCGGCACGCATATTTGTGTCTCGTTTTTCAGCAGTTGTCTGTTTTGAGTGAGTGGTGTTCCCCTTAAACGATATCAGCTTTGAAAAAAGCAAGAATTCTTCAAGAATATATTTAGGCTCAAAACAAAAATTTCTTAAGAAATTTCTGAGGCTGGGCAAAATTTATGGCATTCTTATCAGGGAGTGTATAAGAATATCCTACTAAAAATGTATTTAAGAAAAAGCAGGGAACGGGTAGAAAATAATTATATCGAGTCCCTGTCCTTGTGTATATGGCATATACACAAAGAAATTATAAACAGTTTGCAGGCAATATCGAATACCATTTTTAAAAACTTTGTAGAAATATTTTGCTTAACAATTTTATTTGTATTGGTAGCAATAAATAGTGTCCCGAATTAGCACAGTATGCAAATTACATAGAAACTGTGATAAATTAAAAATTATAATAAAAAACTTGAAAATTTGATTGTGTAGTTGGTGAATCGTATCAAAAAAGATCGAGCTAGCAAGGGCAATTTTCACATACTTATTCCTGCATTCACTCCAATATGTCATAAAATGGCTATTTCTTAATGCATTACATATAAAATTTTCGAAATATGTGTACTACTCCCTAATGATAATTGCCTATGAAGGTACTTGGGACAGAAACCTTTATAAGAGGTCTTCAGAGGCAGACCCACAGTTTCTCACTGTTCTTACGTAAGAACGTCATTTTTACTTGAAAAATATATCTATAAAAAGTTATCTATACTTATATATAATATCCAAATATTTGCATGCGACAGCCAAAGACGCTTAATGACTGCTTTGTCTGTATGTGACTAGGAAACAAAGTTTGACACTCTTCCATAGAATGAGAGAGAAAAGTTTGAAAAGTAAAATGAGAAGAATAAGATAGTTATAGTGACACAAGTATAGTTTAAGATAATAAAATATCAAAGAGAGTAACATTAGGATTTTTCACATTTCCCCCTCTCCCTACTCTGTGACTCTACCCGTGTAGAAAAAGCGAGAAAAATCAAGTTCTGTAAGAGAACGATAAAATTTGATCAAATGCAAAATTTAACAGCAATAAATAAATGTTAATCAGCTTTTTTCTTTTCCTCTTTGGCATCTTTGCCGGATTTTTTGAACATGCTTATTATATCGACAAAAAGGAGGCTGCCACCAAAAACAAGCGCTGTCCCTGCCCAGTGATAGATAGTGAATGGATTTCTGAAGTAGAAGATCGAGATGAGAAGGCTGATGAATTTCCTTAGAGTTATGACCAAAGTCACTGTTAATGAGGTGTATTCGACAGTTAAATCGTAAACACTGCGAATGCAAATGTATCTGAAAGCTTTGTAAAGGATAACGAAACGAAATTCGATATAGGAGGGAATTAACCTGGATGTCAGAGTCCTCTCAATTTAGTCTCAAAAATATAAAGTCCTGGATGTCAGAGTCTCCATTCAGTATTTAAAGCTAACCTCAGAAATATGTATCTCAGTGGGGATTGGCAGGCCCTCCGAGAGCCGGGGGGGGCAAGGGGGCACATGTTCCCAGATTGTCATCACGGCTCTATCTTTCTTTCTGCCCCATTCCCCAGGCAAGCTCTCAGCGGGCCAGGAAATTTGGAAAAAGAGAAAAATGAAAAACCTTTACCCTGTTTCCTACCCCTCCTTTACATCTACTGATTCATCGCCACCACATCGGCCAATTATACCGAATCGTCGGCTTTCGAGGCACGGGTACACAGGGAAGAGGAGGAAAAAAGCAGATAACGATCTTTATGGTGAGCACCATTCTATATCTAGATCTTGACAAAAAGATGTGCAACATTGATTGTTCTATTAAGACCTGTTTCAAACCTATAATGTACTCAAAGCCTGTTTTTACCCACTAACAAATCAAAACCCCCAAAAACCTGATCACAATCTGCTGTGAATAAACTTCTACAGTGAAATGAAAGGATACTGTGTGATTAGGTTACCAATAAGATACAACCACATGATTGGTATACTGATGTCAATATATGGGATTAGCACCGGATCTGAAAAAAACAAAGTTTAAGTTATGTTAGAACATAATCAACATTTCATATCTAGTCTTTTAACCACAAAGCTGTGGTCAAAAAAGAAGGCTGGACTTTCCTTAGGCCGTTTTTTGAGCGTTGGGGCATTTTAAATAAAGTATCAAACGAAGATTACAGCTTGCTACGTAAACCAGTCTGTTGTGTAGTAGCTAATGATGGATAGGCAAAGCTGTTTGTGTTTAGAACAGCAGGACTTTAGTTTGTAACTTTAGTGACGCTTAATGACGTCACCAGGCAACAGTTCAGCTACATTTTTTTTATAAGAAGCAGATAATGTTTTGCTAAGGCTTGATGTTCTTATTTTTTCGATTATCTGAGGCTCGGGTGTCCTTAATGTTGTTTTCTTTTCAACATTGATTTTTCTACCTTTTCTACATGCAAAAACCCGCTTCTGCTAAGACCACTAGATAACAACTTTATATGACACGATGGTAGCATGAGAGACATACTTGTATCTTCTGTTAGCATGAGAGTGTATTTATGTTGCTCTTTTTGGCAAATTGAACACCAGTGTTCTCATAAATAGTCTTCTTGAAAGAGTGCAACCAGTTGAAAACAGAAACCTAAACTACAGCGTTAGTGCGACCGATAGTTCGATTGCTTTATGATTCGTCTCTTTGCCAATTCGAAAAAAAATCAAATAAAAAGTGAAAAGCTGAATGTAAAAGATCAAATTTTCTACTTGTCTTATCAACGAAAACTAACCTGATTGTGAAAACAGGACGCCATGTTTGTAAATATCGCTAGCCAATAACAAAAAGCCAGGCAGCGGCAAAGCATGCTGGGATTGGAGATAATAATGAAAATGAGGCAGGTACGCTGTATTTGAGTAACAATTTGAAATTCTTTTTTTGAAAAGATAGAAAATTTAACATTGAACTTAGTCGTGATATATTTAAAATTACCACAGAATGATACCGGAGTGATCTATTTACTTAAAAACACCTAACCGTTCAGAGTAAGCAACAGGCATTGCAGCTAGATCGAGAAAACATTGCGAATTAGCCTATTGTTGCCGATTGGATATGTAACAATAGGTCTATTGTGTAGTCTAACCAATGGGAGATCTAGTTGGCCAGTGAAATGATCGAGAAAACATTGCGAATTAGCCTATTGTTGCCGATTGGATATGTAACAATAGGTCCATTGTGTAGTCCAACCAATGGCAGTTTTAGATGGCCAGTGAAATGATCGAGAAAACATTGCGAATTAGCCTATTGTTGCCGATTGGATATATAACAATAGGTCTATTGTGTAGTCCAACCAATGGGAGATTTAGATGGCCAGTGAAATGTGCCGGAACATGGTGCCTTTAAATATATCTAGATCACAGGTTCCCAAGAGCCTGAAATGAACCACGATACGGTAGTAAAGATTGAATCTCAAGGACTGATATTCATTCTGAGTAAACGGAAAGAAGATGACACAACTGGAGACAGCATTGTGACTAAAGACTCATAGGTTTCAGTTATAGTTAAAGACTCATTGCTAACAATGAGCCTTTGCGCTACGCAAGCATCCCATAATGCATTTTCAGACAGTCTGATTATGGTTAATCCGTAGAAGTTTACTGCCATTGTTTAGATTGTCGCCTGGATAATTTGCCAATTTGCAAAGGCTCATTGTTAGCAATGAGTCTTTAAATGCTCTAAGTTATAGACAGGAAAACCTGTTGGACCATAGTTACCATCCATCAAAAGCAGGTTTCTGTTGCTTGAATACAACTTTGACCAATAGAATGTTCAAATTAATAGTACAAGATTTGGACCAGCAGAATGGGAATTCAGGATGCCTCCTTTCAACGATCAAAACATGGGACCGCGTTCTGTTTGAAAAAGGAGCAAGACTAAAGCTATTTGAAAAACTACTATTCTAATAAACAACAAGAAAGAAGAGAAGAATGCATTGTAACAGCCAAACATACCGAGTAAAACAGTGATTCCCGCGGATGCTTTCCATATTCCATGGCGATTTGTTCCTAAAGGAAAAAAAAATTCTGTTTTATACATAAATATCATATGGATGTTATCATCAATAAAAATCATATGGATGTAATCACCAAACATCAATATACTCAAGTCCACAAAAAAACTGTGCCTGATGCCAGAACATGCATTTCTGCTTGGGCAGGACAATAATGTTTCTGTTTAAAGGTCATGCTTTTCTTTCTAAAAGTTACATCCCAGATATTTTTGAAGGTAATGGACAAGATACATGCCTAGCCGTCACCAAGCGGGCGCAAGAGCGCCAATTGAGAAATTCGCGCACCATTCAGTTTGACCGATAATTAAACTATTTAGACCAATCAGATATCGCTTCGATTCCAGAACTTTTCAATCAAATGGCTGTGTTTCCGTTGTAGCAAAGCTGTGGCTGGAAATATTTTGTTCCCTGTTTGGTTTGTGCGACAGATATGTCAACAATAAAGGGAAATGCTTCAATTATCATCATTAACTTCCAGTTATTAACTCTTCTTGCCATTTTAGAAAGCTTTTCGTTCGCAGTTTCAAATGTCGTCCACTACCGCAGCTAGGCCAGCCACAGCGAGCAGCGTAGACCGTTAAGGCGGGAAGACCAATTACACATATTAGCCAATCATTGAGGGCACAGACGCCTTTAAGCAGAAATATTCCGATGTCGCATTGAAGATGTTAGATATCAATAAAAATGGATATTCTGAATTCTGTGACACAAACGTAAGGTAGTGCTATTTCATTAATATATTTGACATAATTTCAGGCTTACTTGCATAATGCCGAGTCTTGCTGAGACAAAGAGTGCGAACGTGAGCAAAGAAACGCCTAAAATAGGAGAATATAGTCAACAAAATAGTCAGTTTTCAGCAACGCACAAAACAATACAGCGAAAATATATCATAAGATAACATTGGATCTTATGAAATGATTTCACGTAGCTGTGAAATAATCAAGACCAACAAACAGCAGATCAGGAAGCTAAATGCTCCATGCACTATCAAAATTTTCCACCAGTAAGTATATGCAGTCTTCACAGGGCAGTTTTGGAAATGACTTTATCTTTCTTGGCTGTCGCCAGCCATGGATAATATAAATTGCTTATGATATATAGGATCATAAAGAATTTTGAACTCGGAATTAGACTATTTCTGTTGGATAAACATCAAGGCAGTAAAACAGAAACAAGCGTCACATACCAACCAGCCACCAGAAATACTCAACCGTATCTCCCACTGATTTCGTCTTTCCCTGAGAAGTCAGTACTCAATTAGATGAAATGCACAAAACAAGTTTGAACGAGAATGCAAATCTGACATTGTCAGTAAAAATAGAACTATTCTCTGAAGACAAATCAAAATTTTTACAGTCTTCACTTCTGATATTATAACGCACCAGATACCCCCTGGTATGTAACCAAATATAGACATAATAGTAATGAATCTAATCTAAAGGGTAATAGTAATGAATCTAAGGGTCATGTAAACAATTTAGCCTTTAAAAAGTGTACAAATCATGCTATTTCATGAGTTGAACATATTACGAACGAAGCAAATCATTAGACATGCACGTGTAGAACAGCATCAGTGGCTCAGTGGCAGCGCCAGCAACTTGACTGTGAGGGGTGGAACAAAATGAAAAATGAAAGGCCACGCCCCCAATTTACTGTGGGAAAATGGCTTTAGCAACAGGGATTGCCAAATTTCCAAAACTTTTAGCAAGATTCTTACGTTTAATTAAACAGCAATAAATCAAAACTTTTTGTAAGAACCTTACAAGCGGCCTTGGTGCTTTATAGACCATAGTTTTATTTCTCAAAGCAAAAGCCCAATTTTCCTAATGCCTTTGATTCTATTATGGCACCATAATAGCAAGTAGTTTTACCTCATTCTTCACAGAAAACAGAGTGCAAAGAACGATTCCAACAGTGATCATTCCAACAGCAATGAATTTAATAGGTGTGTATCTAAAAGCAAGCAGTTGATAAGAAGGCAAATGATTACTTTTCAAACTTATCAGGATATCCATACACAAGCATGATTATGTTAGCATTACAATTATGGTTGACTGTGATAACAGCGGTGTATGATGTTCAACATTGGAAAACCAACAATATCAAATACAAGACATGATAAAATATAATCACATTACAAATAATGACAATTATAGCAGTATGATGTATTACACTAAAAATAATTATGTATAGTACAATACAACTTTTAAATGCTATTTTCATAGGCTGTGCCTACTTTACATCTCTATATAAAAACCTTCAACTCAAGGGATGGCACGTTGCATTGCCAGCTGCAATTCAAGTGGTGCTAGCAGAAATAGAGAAAATCTAAACAGTACCAAACTCAATATTATTCTTCAGAGTGTCTAACATTTCTACCCTGCTAAGCACGATGGATTTCTGCATCATGACTTCATGTCTAATGGTTTTTAAAGGATTTTTGGAAAGTTGAGTGGCAAATACACACTTCTTTTCAGAAGATTCTCCATATAATGATTCTCTATACAATCATTACACAATTAATTGATGATAGCTTTGCTTTTTGAAGTCAAAAAATGTTAACATGAAAGAAGTGCATAAATAAAATCTGAATATACTGAATTAACCTCAAAAAGTCATCAATTGATTGTCATATTCCAATTAAAATTATTAATATTTTAAACTTATAATGATAATTAGCTCACTTTCTTTTCAGAATGATGATTCCTAAAGCCATATTTGCCATCAGAGATCCCTGAAACAAGTCATAAACATAACAGAGCTACCAAGGACATGCCACTTCTTGAAAATAGAATTACCAAAGCTTGCCTAGTTGCCAATACATTTCGAAAAGAAAAACAAAATCAACGTAACATAAGTGAAACAAATAAATCTCATGTACATAAATAAGATACTTAAAGCTGGCAAAAGAATCTAGCCTCCATACTTTTGCTATGCCTTGACTTTTGGCAGTTTTCAAGCAACAAAATTGAGCTGGAACATAAATCAGAAGTAAGGGAAGGAATAATTTAATTTCTATGTATGATTTGATGTATAATTTCTTCAGCAATAAATGGAAATTAATTGAGAAATTCTCAATGCAATTTAAAGTTTCCATGATCTATGTCAAAATTTGACAGGAAAAAGGAGATTTGTTTGAGATGGAAAGTAGTCAAGCTAGCTGGCAGTTTTCAATCCTTGGACTCAACATTTATGAAGAGAGGGGGGGGGGGTTTAAAATTTTCTTCAAGATTGTGAATGTTGAGATGAGAGTTATTGAGACAATGGTGTCTTTTTGATTTACTCACAGATCTGAATATCATATGCAGTGGCATTGGAATTTTGAAATTTAGAGCCATATTGTTTGTCACTCCAACCATGAAGAAGAGGGTCACAAGTGCAGCATAATTTCTGAAAAAAATAACAATCTTCATTCATAGAAATGCAATCATGGTTGCTTGCATTTGCTTGATGAGCTATAAATCAAGACTGTTTTTGAAATTTGCTAGGGAATATGCTTCCAAAAAAACCATGTAATAGCTAAAAAATACAAGCACTGTTTTGAAAGAATGTCTTTAAAATATATAATTAAACTATAAATAAAATAAAAAGCATTCACCCTTTCAAGTAAAATTTGTCATAAAATAATAAAGTATTCACCCTCATTTTGTCAAAATAGAAAATTTGAAAACTGAAATTGAATTTTTCATGTAAGTGCTTTACTTAGGTAAAAACATTTGTGGAAACTTAATGATAATCAGAATAAATCTGTAATACTTTACTTAGCCAAAATATCCTTATTTGAAGAAATACTTTAGTCAAAATACCTTAATACTTTAATAAAGAAATACTTTAATAATAAATTTTAGTCAAAATTATTGTCCACTGGCATTCTCAAATTTCAAGATAATCTTGACAAATTCCAAATTTTGGATTCAACAGAAAAATTTTCTTGAAAGAAGATACATTTTCAATTTGTACCTCAAGGGAACTTTTGGCTTCTCTGTACCAAACTTTGATGTAAAAATAAACCCCTGAATTGAAATCATCAGAAACTGGCAGAAAGTGACAATGTTTCCAGATCCTGGAGCATATCTAAAATAAACACAAATTATATGGTGGATGAAATTAAAAAAATAAGTTGGTCATTTAATGCTATGGGCCAAATTTGGAAGAAGTCCCACATATACCATTTCAGATTTTCATGAAAATTTGTGACAATGCTTGTATAAGATAAGATAAGAAGATCTTTGAAATTTCAGCATGATATCTTATAGCATACCAAAGATGTTGTTCTTCAAACTTTCCAGCTCTGATATGGAATTCTACGATGTGGAAATATACTTTTTGCAGGCTTTGAGGTCCTGTTACGCCTAATCTGATTCTGGTAGCCTTTTTAAATTGAATCTCATAAGCTTTGTGTCTGAGCATGTATCAGAAAAATTACAAAAAAATAATCTTTCACTATTTTGCCCATAATGGCAGCCTAAAATTACTAAAAATTTATTTCTGGGGGTGAACAATTCAAATTTTTAAGGATCATGGCTTCAATTCAGACTACTTAAATGAAGTAAAAGTTATTTTTTGTGCTTCTTTGAAAATAAACCTACTATTTTTCTGCAAATCAGAAGGTAGAATTATCATTTTAGAAATTATTTGGCTCTTAAAATGGTTTCGGCCCAAAGCTTGAAAAAATTTGCTGCTGGTTTGAGCCCCCAGAAAAATAGGATGCAATTTGCTTTGATGGCTGAAATTTTTTCACACTTGATGCTTACTATAATTCAATGGAATCAACAAAACAACCATGGGGACTCATTGGGAAATTTGAATTCTCCAGAATTGAAAACTGCTTAAATTTACAAAAATTCAAAGTTGAGAAATATAATAAGTTTATCCCAGTAATGCAGGACAACATCGTACATTACTTCATTAATATTTTGGGTCACAAGAGGTCCGAGTGCAAGCACAAGAGGTCCAACGTAGCTGCGAGCATATCCAAGTTTCCAGCCGCCAGGCCTCTTACAAAGCCTGGGGCATTCTCTTACATAAAACAGGTTAAATTCAAGTCAAAATTTATGGGTTTCAGTATGTTTATCACGATCTTCGAAATCTCCAAAGTCTGGTTCTGAATAAGGGTGGCAAGTTTGATTCCATTTTCCTTCTAAAAGTGGGTCGGGTTGGAGGAGGACATTTTGAATACAAAAGGGAAAACAAAATGTCATTGCCCTGCCATATTTATATGGCGGCGCTAATGCCTCGTGAAGGGGTGCCTTCACTGTGTACGTATGCGAAGAAAGGGGATGGGGTTTCAAATTCTTTTATTTTTTGCATATGTTATAAAATGGATGACCCCCAAAAGATAATTTTTTAAGTATGAGCTAAATCAAAAATAGGTTACTTACTTGATAAGATGCTCCAAGAAATAGACATTGCTGCAACACCCTAGAAAAACTAGAAGTATGGCCAGTACTGCCCGTTGCTTCATTTTGGAAACCTTTCTAACCTTTAACTCCTTGCA
The DNA here is from genome assembly GCF_013076305.1 of Rhopilema esculentum. The sequence goes on along the minus strand of NW_027019809.1, from coordinate 5,569,397 downwards.
ACATGTGAAAAACGCGGAAGAAAATAAGGCCAGCCCCTTGTTGCTACGATGCCATTTTGAAATGTGTGACTCAACCGAACATCACAACGAGGTTTCTCCAAAATGATACTTTTATAAGTGTGGCAAGTGTGGATATTTTTGGAAATTATCGCTACACCACTACACATGCGGTAACACTACACATTTGGTGAAATGTGTGTGTCTCAAACAATACGGGCGTGACCAAAACTTGAAATTCAAGATTTTTTATCAAGACAGTCTGATAGAATAAATTCGAAAAACAGCTATTCCAACAAAAATACAATTAGCCAATAGAATACTTTTCACATATGGTAGTCATGGGTAGACTACAGGATTAAACTCTCCCATTATCCCTGGCCTTATTTCATATTCTTATCTAGATCGACAAAATTGTGTTGTGTTTAATCTGCATGTCCGTCATTACCCATGGATGCCCGAAATTACCTACATGGAGGGATTAGCGCCAATTTCAGGAAAAAACAACAAACGATGTAAATGTAATACAAAAATAAATTCATCAGAAAATTTCCTTGCAGATACGGATTCCTAAGAACAAACAATGCTATCGAAAAGAATTAGTGGTAATGATAGATTGGCAAAACAATTAAAAGGTGTCCGACATTACTCATGACTACCCTAAAGAAAAACTCTATTTGTATTCATTCAGTTTTTCTAGCAATTAATGAACCGCTTGGTTCTTCAATTTTAATTCTACCAACAACATTGCTTATATTCTGAGCTTTAAGAGACCAAATCAAGTTATTTTTTTCCATCAACAAATGCTCTGGAAATCTCTAGCATTTACAACAGAAATTTACATATTGAAAATCTCTTGAAGAAATTCTAAATAGTTTTTTTTTATTTTGAATAGCCTAAATGGATTGCAATTTTGCTGCCTGCTTGACACTGCTCACTTTTTGTGCATACCCAAGATTTAGTTGAAAAGTGCCATACTTTCCATACTGGAGTAAGAAAAGGAATAATATATGCATAATTCCTGTCACCAGTCATGTGTAGTATTAGCTCTTAATGGCTTAAAACCCACATAGTCGAGCTAATAAAAATATCAACATGCCCCAGAGTGCCTCTGCAGCTAAAAAATTGATTTATCTTTCAATGACTTTGCTACGTCACAAAGAAATTTAGAGATAGCTACGTCACAAAGAATGATGTTATAATAGGTTTAAGTTAACGATGGACCTCTTTACGCTCTTATTGACCACATTACAAAATGTCTTTCGCCAGGTTTTACTGCCTTTGAAGAAGGACGTTATGTTTACGAACGAAAATGAGTAACAGAGTTAACCCAATGACGAAAAATTTCTTTGCATTTTGAAGTAAGTTTCTTTTTCAATTGGTGGAGTAGGCCCTTCAAAATATGGACATTTTTTGTAATTACAAACAATGTTTGCAGGAAATATATAGGTATCACCAAGCTACTATCGCCTGTAGCCATGCTTTCGGCCTTGCTAAGATTGTTATGTAAACTCCGAGCATCGTTTTTCAATTCACAATATATTTTGGCAACAGTAAGCAAGGCCGTCTTTAAAGCGGTTAGAGACGAAAACAAGCAAGGCATTTAAATACCTCTATTCGAGCATTCACTTATGCAGCATGATAAAGACAATAGAGGTTCCTGTCGGCATAAGAGACCTAGAAAAAACATTCAAGATGCAAAGGGAGACGAAAAGTAGATCCGGTCTACTTTACCTTGTGCAAATAGGCGAGTTGCTATCCGTTTTGAAAAGATGGCTTGTTGATTAGGGATGTAATAGAAAAGTTGCATGTCCTGACCAAACTTTACTTTATTGCATTGAATAGGACAAAAACATCTCAATGTTTTCCACAGTTATAGCAGTCTGCTCATGATCTTGGCCCAAAAAATCTTGCTGCCCATTTTTGAAGCCTAGCAATTAAACAATCTACTGCAATATGACAGAAAACTAGCTTCCTAACACTTGCGAATCAATAGTTGCTAGGGAAAATTGATCATATCATATCAAAGCTATATAGCGGTAAACACTGAATGATACAATTTAATTTTTATCCTATAAGGTTAATTGTTTATTGCTTGGTTGATGCAACTTCAATCAAGGATAACAATTTGTTGTTGAAATTCATTAAGAAATGGGGTTCCACAAAAGTTAATTATGGCTCCACTAATTTTGATTATGCGGTAAATAAAAAACATGCTTGAAAAAAAGTTAACCTTTCGTTAAATAAGCAGCACAGATAAGATCTTACAAACACCACGTCAAAAGAAAACCGTATAATTAACGACATTATTGCAGTAACTATAAAACATTAGTTTCTCGTCAAGCTTCAACAGGGATGAATTACTTTCTGAGGAAAGAAAACGTACGAAAGTATGCTTTCTTCTACTTTTAAACAAAGTAACTTTAATCGGTTCTACATCAAATGTGCTGTTTTCACAAAACTAGTTCACTTACAGAAGGTCTAAATAACAAGAATATAAAAATGGTGTTCTTGCTTGTTAGTCCATAAAACAAATGGAAGAAAAGCTTCCACCAAAATAAGTTTATAGAATCTACACGGTGCTTGTTATGTTTGTAACGGTAAGTTGGAGTCAGCAATAATTAATTCCAGAACAACGCATGCTGAAAGGTAGATTACTGTCATCAATCTTATCATTATCACTTACTAAATAAAGTTTCTGTGGATTGTGTCCATATGACGTGCTATGAATGCGCAGACTCGCGACATCCTTAAACGTCACTGACCGACTTTTCATACCCCTTTCGATGTTGTTGTTGTGACACGGGATACAAAAAAATGGCTTCTCGGCATGGTGGCTCTCTTTGTGGTGCAAAGATTGGTAATACAAGTTCCTAAAACGTTCCGGGCACTTTTTGTCAACTAAGCATGGTAATGGATACACTGAATAGAAATGAGCCAGATATTCGTCTCTTGTTTTGAAATAATTCTGACATGGGCAGTTGCATTTCTTGTGATTGTTTCGCATGTGTACGGCCAGCAGCTCTTTGGAACGATAACTTTTCTTAGGACAAAACTTACATGAAAAGTCCAACCTTTCACCATGATCTTGATCCAAGAAAAAATTCAATTCACTTTTAATATCCGACGAATCGTTGGCATTTTCCTCACGGACCTCGATTTCTAGATCACTTGAACTTGTTGATTTGTCAAATAGCACTTTAATGGGCTGTATCTCCAATGTGTCGGTGGCCTTCTCCGCGAAAAGAACCTCATTGCTTCTCTCAAACCCTTCCATGGAGTCTATATCTTCTGTACTGGTCGCAAAATCCCTTGTGACACTTTCCATGCGCCTAGACGAGGTGGCACTTTGCTTAAAACTTCCGTGAACGAATAATTTTGGAGCAGATTGTGATCTCCCGAGTTTTGAATTTGTCACTGATTTGTTAAGTTTAGACAAAAGATAGGTGAAACAAACTCGTTTACTTGCTTCAGTGCAAAGACACTCTTTTCTAACAATATTCGAAAAAGGTTTTTTGAATTTCTCTTCTTTAGATACTCCTGTTTTTTTGGCATTCTCATTATAAATGCGATGTAAGTCTTTATTAGTGCATTTCTTATTAGAGAAGCTTTCATCAATCACTTTTAAACAAGAAGAATGCTTAGAGAATAGGCATACCACACAAATATCTTTGAAGCCACATACAGAGATGTTTCCAGTTTTTCTACCTTCTTTGTCGTTCCTCATTTCTTGCTTTGAGTTGCAAATATCGCAAACTCTGAAGGGCTTTACGCTGCCTTCTCCTTGGACATGTGCGAGAGGATGAGGCAATAATGTCCCATCTACATTTTCGTTGTTTGTGTCACGACAAGGCAATGAGTGTCTATTTTCAACACACTGTTTTATCAGTGAATCGCAAAATTTACAGCTTTCAGAACACATATAATTTCGAGAATTCAACTCAGTTGCAGTTTCACGAGAATTGTCATCGATCAACAGAAGTTTCATATCAGTATCAAGGCAAATATTTGACAACCGAAGTAAAGCAAGGAGCTCCTCGTGATTCTGACCAAGATGTTGAACAAGATATATTGTCTTTCTTTCAAGACTTCTCGTCTTATTTAACCCATTTCTTTCGCACATCCCGTATTTATGAACGAGAAATGCAATGAAATTCACTTTTACGGCATCTTTTCCAATCGTTTGACTCTCGTGAACTACTATCCAAGGGCGATTAACAAAAATCTTTGAAGTGTTCTTCTCGACAAATACATGCAGCAAAAAGCTCCCAATCTCTCCTCCATAAACAATATCTTGTAGCATCTTTATTATGAATTCACTTGAGTTTTCCCAAGTCATGAATATCTCTTCCATCTTTCAATCACCGCCAAAACGAGGAAAATATCCTTATCTTTGTGCCAATAGCAAATGCAAAAACGACTTTTTCTACAGCGTTGAAACCTCGAGGCAATAAGCTGACACTTTTCAAAATCACATCTGTAAGGAACTGTTTTGTTACGTAACAGGTAAAGCTGGTTGTTCATTAGAAATATATTCTAAAAGTTAATTTCACGACAATAATGCGCATAAAAGTTTTACTAGTTTGAGATTGTTTATATCAGGAAAATTTTGCTAATTTCCAGATGTTGAAGAAAATAGCGGCAATAAGATTCCGATCATACTCAAAAAGTGACGATTAACATACAATAAATTCGAAGATTTTATGTATTGCTAGAATCAAATGGTAATCAAAACCTTAATTCGCAGAGGATCTTTTCAAATCATACACCAGCTTAGTTTTCACATCCACCTAGCAAACTTCCAGTGACGCGGCTTCTCTACCAACTGCACAGCGTACATACATAGTGCCTCTAGGTAACCTCTTTAAAAGTATTCAAGTTGGAAAACCCCTCTTACCGAAAATGCAATACAATGAATACCAATTCAATAGACTGCGGTATCTGATTGCAATAAAAACATGCCTTTGAGTTATGAAAAGGATTTTAACTAAAGCAATGCCGCTAAAAGCGCAAATAGTTAGCAACATTGCTTGCAACAGTAAAAAACACTCAATAGACTTCCTCTTTGTAAAACAGAGGCTTGAAAATCAAGAGATCAAAAGAGAGGGTTCAGGATTCCTTTTATTTAAGGCTATGTATCTTAAATCACCAATTACAGGGAAGACAGCCAAGCAGCTATATTTTAAGAGGTAGTCACCATGAAAGTTGGTGAATCACTCTATATTTGCCGACAAATCTGAAAATTCGCCAACGAAGCACCCCTAGATGGTAAAAGCTCCTCGTTTCCACAATGAGCATTTTTTCAATGGGGGGTGTCACATCCCCCCCTTCTAAACTCCCCCTGGCAATGGCGTCTTGTATTGTTCATCTTTCGAGAGAAAGGGGAATGAAGGAAAGCTTTCTGCCAGTCGCTACAGTATAGCTTTGATTGTCCGCAAGTATTCAGTTCAGTTCAGTTTCATATTTCAAATTCTCAACATACAATTTATATATTATCAGTGCAAACAAATTATTAAACTGAACTACAAAAAACTATGCAAAATACAATACAGTATAAATACAGGACAAAATAAAGTGTATGAAGGAGACCTCACATTAGGTAAAATAATCGCGGAGAAACCTCCCCTACCTACTATTCTAGGACAATAATTGAAAAAACTTTGATGCATTTGAATACTACAAAGTAACTGGCTCAAATGCACAGACTCTTTTCACCTGATAGTAGGGACCAGGGACGCTGGAGAGGGGGGCGCAGGGGTCAATCGCCCCTGTTGCCTATTGATAGGAGGGTCAATGAAGGCTAAAGTGCCCTTTTCATAGAAGTGCCCTTGACGCCGGCCTTTTGTAGGAAATCCACGAGATTCATATGAAATCCTGACTGTAGTGCCTCATTTATGACGACATTTCTCAAAACCTGTAAAGAAATTTCTTATGCCAAAATTTTGCCTATTTTTAAAGGACAAGTGACACACTTTTCACCCTATCTTTTCTTTTCATTAACTTATAGATCATCTTTTAGAAGTAAGTTTTTCCTGGTTTAGAACAAAAAATTCTAATCAGGGGGCGCAGGGGAGGCGATTTTGATTTCTATCACGTGACCCTATGACGTACTTTGTGATAACTCGGAATTTTCCTGTAATTAATAGAGAGTTTACGAAACACGACGCGACAGGTCCAGACGAACTGAATTCGTTTAGAAGCGTGTTGTAAACGTTAATATTGCAATGTATACCAGTAGCAGCAATAACAAATTATCACAATCTACGTCACGGTGTCACGTGATTTATTTCCCGCCATAATTTGAACAGGGTTTTTAAGTAGGAAAATGAAATCAGAAAGGAAAAATATTTCAACAACACTCTCATACAACATTTTACTTTAAGTTAAAAGAAAAAAAAATTGGCGCCAAAAGCGTGTCACTTGTCTTTTAAGATACCGACAGAAGATTAAAAAGATGACAGTTATAAAAGAATTTTTGGTAGCTGAGAATTTTCAAATGCCCTTTTACTCAAACCCGCCTGGCTCGCCCCTACACCCGAAAACCGGAAAAATCACCTGGAAAAACGGGAATTTATCAGTTACACTAACTTACTGGTTGATCTTGTTCAATAAGTGCACTTTAAGTTTCGATTTGAAGGATGTTTTGGAGGGAGAATTTCGAAGTTCGGAAGGTAAGTTATTCCACAGTTTAGCACCGAGATAGTGTGTCGATACAATTGCTTGATGTAAAACTAGAACAGCTCTGAATTACAAAATGGAGGAGCTCTTGAAATACAAACGGTTAATTGCTATGGTCTGTTTTGATATGTTCTTTGCGGAGGAATAGCTTAGTTTCGATAAACGCATGTTGTGCTTTCAATATGAGGGAAGATTTTAAGTGAGAATCTGAAATTAAAGAACCAAATAAAGTTTAAATTTAAATTTTTGGAAATTTTCTGAATCTCTTTGGATCAAAGACTCAAATTTTATTAAAGGTCTGTACTGACCAACTACAACAATCGAGACTAAAGCAAAGGGACTGCACAAAATTCTTAATTATTTTCTAACTTTTCTCTGCGAGGATTACCTCATAGCCACAAGTCAACTTAAACCTAAAACTTTCAAATATCAAAACAATAAAAAAACAACAAAAATTAATTTTACAGAACGATATTATTTTCGATCTTTTCATTTGGAACCATTGTCACGTCACATACATTTTTTAGAAATTTGACGTCACAATCAACTCAGAAATACTATAAATTCGCCAAATTGTTTGCTTTTATCAGATTGCTTATTTGATCATTATCGAAAAGTAGTCTTCACTTGTGATAGTTTTTGTTACGAAAATGAGTTCATCAAGGACGCAAAGAACACGTAAACGCAACCGGGACACCGTATTCTTGTTGCAAGGAGAAGTACATTCCGCAAAGAAGGAGCTTTCGTCGCTTACGGAGCAGAACGATCGGTTGTTGGGCGAAAATGAACAACTCCGCAAGTTGAATCTAGATCTTGCTGGTCAGTTGAAGTTTGAAAAGAAGCAGCAATGTTCACCTGATTGTGCATTTCAGGTAAGTGTTTTGATAGATTCAGTGAAACTTAACTGTACTTTAAAAAAGTTTTCATTATCCGTTCTTTTTACGTCCAGGTTTGTATTTATCAATTATCAAAAGTAAGGATAAAGTTTGACTAAAGATGCACTTTAATAGTAAGTAGCAAAGAAAATTTCCAGAAGTCATGTTCCAACTAGTTAATTCTAGACCTACGACAAGGAGAACGTCACGGCTTTACAAAACTCTTCTAGGCTCTCAAAGCACTTCAAATTGTCTACCTATTGAGCATTACAAAAGAATTAACAACGATGCCTTTATTGCAAATAGCAGCATTGCTGAAACAATTTTGTTAAATTAAACAACACGCACTTTCCTTGATTTTACAGGCATTTATCAATCGCATCAGTGCCGAGAAGTATCAAGACTTGGTAAGGCTTGCATTTCTGAGAAAGGTCACCAAATACACTGAACAACAGGATGTCAAAAACAAACTCATCGAGGTCCTTACGTCACCAAGACGGAATTCAGTGTGTCTGGCTTTAACGCACCATTCAAGTGAATTTGCGTCTTCTGAAAATGTCTTGGTGGAGAAAGACTCGGGGATAGTTGACGAAAAAGGCGAACTAAGCTTGCAGAAGGAAAGCAACACACCCACTGCAACATGTGAGGCTTTACCACTCCAGATTGGATCGTTGAAAGAAGATTTAGCATCTGCAGCTCTCAAGTACGACGAGATCTCAAGGAAATTGGACGCAGCGCTGGCTCAGTTAGCTGCATCTGAAAACCAAGCAAAGGAACTAGCAGATCAACTCAAGAAAGAGAGAGAAAAATCGAGTACCATTGCAAATAATCTGCAAGTAAAAGAGGATGCTATCGAGCGCATCAGAGAAGAATATGAACAGAAGATATCTGGGCTGGTTATGGATTGCCAAGAAGAGAAGAAAAAAGAAAAAATGAGTAGATTGGCAATGGAAGAGGAGAAAAATTCTGCCAAAGCAGAACTTGAAAAGGCCAATATCAAGATACAAGATTTGGAGGTGAATAGCATTGCAGCTCAACTTGCACACACCGCCATCTTAGAGTCACTTCAGGAAGAAAGCGAGCAGTGCCAAAAAGCCAACCATTTGCAGATTGCAACGTTGAAAGAAAAGTGGGCCAAGGCTGAAATCACTTATAAAGAAGAAAGAAAACAAAACGAAATGCTTGAAATTGAATTGGCAGCAAAGACAGATGAGATAAGGATCCTCAAGAAGAAGAACTTGCAGGAGAAAAAAGACAAAACCCATCTCTGGAAAGCGTTTGTTGGCCTTGCCGAAGATAGAGCTGACGTAGAAGAGCAAATTTGCAAAGAACGACGGGAAACGGCAAAAAAGAATGCCTCGTTTGCGAATAGGATACACAGACTGGAGGCTGATTATGGAAAGTTGGATAGAGTGAACAAAATTTTGGCGAATGAGGTTGTAGAAAAAGGTGAAAGGTGCCGAGTAAAAGAAGAAGAAAATCAAAGACTGCACAAATATCTTAACGGTCTTGAAGAAAGGATTGACTCATAGGAACTTCTCGTTCAGCATCTTTTAAGAAAACAACGCAGAGGAGTTTTTAAAAGGCTATTCTGCTGCTCATGACTGAACAACTAAATAAAAAGAAACTTACTAATTACTTTAACTAACTTATAACTTCATTATCGATGTTCAACCATTGTTGTTTACAGATTAAAGACTCTCATTTTAAAGACAGATTTTCTCTCTTTATGGTATCATCTTACGTTCATACTGGATAACTAGCTCGAGAACTTTGTACTCTCTAAGTTAATTGAGAGGCCGGTCTTCTTACATCAAGAATGGATCAAATGTTGATGAAAAATCGCAGAGAAAGGAACCAATAGGGAAACTTGTAGTGGGTGTTACTCTTGTAGTGGGTGTTACGCTGGGTACAAGTCGTCCTCCAGATTCTATGAACCCTACTATGATAATTTAATTTATAAACAATAGGCAGTAAGAAAACAAAACGACGAAGGGCAATCCAATGCAAGTTAAATCTAACTAAGAGAAAAGTACAAGTTAATTTTAACTTCACCCAAGCATATTGTGCTCCGTCAGAGTGGCATTATCTGACATTCTCCCTTTTTTCTATACAGCTTAATATGTTTTGGTTTTCCAAAAGACAGCCAATGGTCGAATCAAATGGCCTATTAACTTTGTTCATTGGCTTTGCCTTCAATTTAGCTGACCATGTTGTTAATGTTGTGAGTGCTACATACGTCCCGACATGTAAGAATAATCGAAAGAGCTGAACAGCATACATAAAAAGGAGTTGCACAAAGGTTTAGCCTAGAAATAACAATTCTGCTAGGTTGCAAATGGTAGAAATACAAATTAGGTCTTGATCTGAAAGTCAAAAGATGGTCTAATGTGAGAATCTGAAATCCTGTGACTGAGTGCTTTTGTCGGTTGAAGTGTAACATTTGCTTGTGTTATGGATAAGGGGAACCATCTTGAATCAGACTATAGGTAAATACTAAATAAAGATGTGAGAGCCATACTCAAGTAAGGGTGAAAGTATAATCACCCTATTTGTCGACCATGGTTTACGTGAAAGAGCAACTATGGTTTATGTAAAAGAGGTGAATGTCAAACATGTTGAATTAAATATGTAAATAAAATTTTTTCCAAATAATTCTTTGGAAGGCTTACAGAGAAGGTAATTACAGGTGAGTCAGCAATGCCGAATGAGCACTCTCGTATTCCAATCTGTTGATAGAAAGGGAAGCTGCGATTTAGGAGAAGGGAATTAGGCCGCGAAATTTGAAATTGTGTTTGCGGACATGAATGAAGATGGGTATTTGCAGTGAAGTTATATTTGGCCAACATACGTGTTATGGTTAACTTACTCACTTTTTAGTTTAAGATGAGCTTATTTGCCTTCCAATAGCCACTTAGAGGATAAACATTACGCACCAAAGTATTCGGTGCCAAAATTTTCGTTCACAAAAAGTTTTGTCTCATTTTTTAAATTTGGGTGTAAACTTTGGTGTAAATTTCGGTCCAATAAATGAAACTGAAGTGTATGAAAGAATTCTCAAACTCTTATCTAAAGGCCGTCCTTTTCATTTCATTTTCTAACCCATAGACGAAAATTAATAGGCAGCTTTTACAGTTGGCCATATTTTAGATCGCCAATCGCAACGATTGGATAAGAGAACATGATCGATAGTAAATTAAAAATTGAGGCTTTCAAACTGAAACAGCTGGAACATTAGAAAGAAACAACTCAGATAAATTATGAAGTGCCAGTAGAAGCAACAGTTCAGCCAATAGAGAACTCAATTTTCTTGAATGTAGAGGGCGAAAGAGAAAAAAGTTGAGATAAGCTGGAAATATTATTTGCTGATGACAAAGGACAACCAAGAACTGAAAATTGATATGTGCTGGGTGTAAAGTAATACTAAATAAATAGAAAGGAAAAATTTTTTTGTTATTTTCAAAGTCTGTCTGTGAAAAACGAGATTTTCTAGCGTTTGAAAATTTCGCTTTCTAAAAAATTCGGTGGGATTGATTTTCGGTTGCCCTGCTTCACCGAAAATAGTCCTACAGAAATTTTTTGTAGTTAATATAAGTTCACATTTGCCAACTTTGACCAAACAGCATCAAAGCGAAACCATAAATGTGTTCAATCTTCGCCTTTACATTAGTCAGTTATAGTTGAAATAAGGTTACATTTTGACAGAAAATTTATCCCTATTTCAATAACGATATGAGACATAGGCAAATGATGAGGTTAAGTAACAAGTAGAGATGCAAGGAAGAAAATGCTTTACAATATTCTAATAAGTAACAGCGTTGACCAAGTTGAGAAATACGATTACCAATTATAGGCAAACATATTATGCAAAGAGACATTGCATCTAAATGCTAAGTGCAAAACGTTTTGATATGTACATTTTTTTCTTTTTAGAGAAAAAACCCTTCTAAAATAGAGTGGGTTTAAAATTTGTTGTCATGTTTATTCAAAATTCTAAACTAACTACGCTGAATGAAAAAATCAATTGTATGTCAATTTCTAATTGATTCACTTATCAAATTGTTTCTGACACTTCTCTCCGGTTTTTGAGTGACATAGTTTAGAATTTGAAATTCTCAGACATTCTCTCAATCTCGTCGGATAAAAAAAATGGTGAAAACCAACTAAGAATCGAGACTAAAGCAAAGAGACTTCACAATATTCTTAATTATTTTCTAACTTTTCTCTCTGAGGATTACCTCATAGCCCTAAGTCAACTTAAACCTGAAACTTTCAAATATCAAAATAATAAAAAGACGACAAAAATAGATTTTACAGAACGATACTCTGTTCGATCTTTTGCTTTGGATCCATTGTCACGTCACATACATTTTCTAGAAATTTGACGTCACAATCACCTCAGAAATACTATAAATTCGCCAAATTGTCTGCTTTTATCAGATTGCTTATTTGATCATTATCGAAAAGTTGTCTTCACTTGTGATAGTTTTTGTTACGAAAATGAGTTCATCAAGGACGCAAAGAACACGTAAACGCAACCGGGACACCGTATTCTTGTTGCAAGGAGAAGTACATTCCGCAAAGAAGGAGCTTTCGTCGCTTACGGAGCAGAACGATCGGTTGTTGGGCGAAAATGAACAACTCCGCAAGTTGAATCTAGAGCTTGCTGGTCAATTGAAGTTTGAAAAGAAGCAGCAATGTTCACCTGATTGTGCATTTCAGGTAAGTGTTTTGATAGATTCAGTGAAACTTAACTGTACTCTAGATAAAGTTTTCATTATCCGTTCTTTTTAACTTCGGGTTCTCATTTATCCACTTCCAAATAGTAAAGAAAATTTCCCCAAGTCATGTTTCAACTAGTTAATTTAGACCTACGACAAGGAGAACGTCAAGGCTTTCAAAAACTAATCTAGACTTTCAAAGCAATTCAAATTGTTTACCTATTTATCACTTTAAAAGAATTAACAACGATGCCTTTATTGCAAATAGCAGCATTGCTGAAACAATATTGGTAAATTAAATAACACGTACTTTCCTTGATTTTACAGGCATTTATCAATCGCATCAGTGCCGAGAAGTATCAAGACTTGGTAAGGCTTGCATTTCTGAGAAAGGTCACCAAATACACTCAGCAACAGGATGTCAAAAACAAACTCATCGAGGTCCTTACGTCACCAAGACGGAATTCAGTGTGTCTGGCTTTAACGCATCATTCAAATGAATTTGCGTCTTCTGAAAATGTCTTGGTGGAGAAAGACTCGGGGATAGTTGACGAAAAAGGCGAACTAAGTTTGCAGAAGGAAAGCAACACACCCACTGCAACATGCGAGGCTTTCCAACTCAAGATTGGATCGTTAAAAGAAGAACTAGCATCTGCAGCTCTCAGGTACGACGAGATCTCAAGGAAATTGGACGCAGCGCTGGCTCAGTTAGCTGCATCTGAAAACCAAGCAAAGGAACTAGCAGACCAACTTAAGAAAGAGAGAGAAAAATCGAGTACCATTGCAAATAATCTGCAAGTAAAAGAGGATGCTATTGAGCGCATCAGAGAAGAATATGTACAGAAGGTATCTGGGCTGGTTATGGATCGCCAAGAAGAGAAGAAAAAAGAAAAAATGAGTAGATTGGCAATAGAAGAGGAGAAAGATTCTGCCAAAGTAGAACTTGAAAAGGCCAATTACAAGATAGAAGATTTGGAGGTAAATAGCATTGCAGCTGAACTTGCACGCACCGCCATCATAGAGTCACTTCAAGAAGAAAGCGAAGGGTGCCAAAAAGTCAGCCATTTGCAGATTGCAACGTTGGAAGAAAAGTGGGCCAAGGCTTTAATCACTTATAAAGAAGAAAGAAAACGAAACGAAATGCTGGGAATTGAATTGGCAGCAAAGACAGATGACATAAGGATCCTCAAGAAGAAGAACTTGCAGGAGAAGAAAGACAAAACCACTCTCTGGAAAGCGTTTGTTGGCCTTGCTGAAGATAGAGCTGACGCAGAAGAGCAAATTTGCCAAGAACGACGGGAAACGGCAAAAAAGAATGCCTCGTTTGCGAATAGGATACATAGACTGGAGGCTGATTATGAAAAGTTGGATAGAGTGAACAAAATTTTGGCGAATGAGGTTGTAGAAAATGATGAAAGGTGCCGAGTAAAAGAAGAAGAAAATCGGCGATTGCACAAATATCTTAACGGTCTTGAAGAAAGGATTGACTCAAAGGAACTTCTCGTTCAGCATCTTCTAAGGAAACAACGCAGAGGAGTTTGGAAAAGGCTTTTCTGCTGCTCATGATTGAATAACTAATTGAAAAGAAACTTTCTCATTACTTTAAATAACTTATAACTTCATTATCGATGTTCAACCTTTGTTTTTTACAGATTAAAGACTCTCACTTTAAAGTCAGATTTTCTCTCTTTATGGTATCATCTTACGTTCATACTGGATAACTAGCTCGAGAACTTTATAATCTCTAAGTTAATTGAGAGGCCGGTCTTCTTACATCAAGAATGGATCAAATGTTGATGAAAAATCGCAGAGAAGGCACAAATAGGGAAACTTGTAGTGGGTGTTGCTCTTGTAGTGGGTGTTACGCTGGGCACAAGTCGTCCTCCAGATTCTATGAACCCTACTATGATAATGAAATTTATTAAAAATAGGCAGTAAGAAAACAAAACGACGAAGGGCAATCCAATGCAAGTTAAATCTAACTAAGAAAAAGTACAAGTTAATTTTAACTTCACCCAGGCATATTGTGCTCTGTCAGAGTGGCATTATCTGACATTCTCCCTTTTTTCTATACAGCTTAATGTGTTTTGGTTTTCCAAAAGACAGCCAATGGTCGAATCAAATGGCCTATTAACTTTGGTCATTGCCTTTGCCTTCAATTTAGCTAACCATATTATTAATGTTGTGAGTGCTGATACGTCCCGACATGTAAGAATAATCGAAAGAGCTGAACAGCATACATAAAAAGGAGTTGCACAAAGGTTTAGCCTAGAAATAACAATTCTGCTAGGTTGCAAATGGTAGAAATACAAATTAGGTCTTGATCTGAAAGTCAAAAGATGGTCTAATGTGAGAATCTGAAATCCTGTGACTGAGTGCTTTTGTCGGTTGAAGTGTAACATTTGATTGTTTTTGGATAAGGAAACGATATTGAATCAGACTATAGGTAAATACTAAATAAAGATGTGAGAGCCATACTTAGGTAAGGGTGAAAGTATAATCACCCTATTTGTCGACCATGGTTTACGTGAAAGAGCAACTATGGTTTATGTAAAAGAGGTGAATGTCAAACATGTTGAATTAAATATGTAAATAAAATTTTTTCCAGAAAATTCTTTGGAAGGCTTACAGAGAAGGTAATTACAGGTGAGTCAGCAATGCCGAATGAGCACTATCGTATTCCAATCTGTTGATAGAAAGGGAAGCTGCGATTTAGGAGAAGGGAATTAGGCCGCGAAATTTGAAATTGTGTTTGCGGACATGAATGAAGATGGGTATTTGCAGCGAAGTTATATTTGGCCAACATACGTGTTATGGTTAACTTACTCACTTTTTAGTTTAAGATGAGCTTATTTGCCTTCCAATAGCCACTTAGAGGATAAACATTACGCACCAAAGTATTCGGTGCCAAAATTTTCGTTCACAAAAAGTTTTGTCTCATTTTTTAAATTTGGTTGTAAACTTTGGTGTAAATTTCGGTCCAATAAATGAAACTGAAGTGTATGAAAGAATTCTCAAACTCTTATCTAAAGGCCGTCCTTTTTATTTCATATTCTAACCCATAGACGAAAATTAATAGGCAGCTTTTATAGTCGGCCATATTTTCGAACGCCAATCGCAACGATTGGATAAGAGAACCTAATCGATTGTGAATAATAAATTGAGGCTTCCAAAATGAAACAGCTGGAACGTTAGAAAGAAATAATTCAGATAAATTATGAAGTGCCAGTAGAAGCAACAGTTCAGCCCATAGAGAACTCAAATTTCTTGAATGTAGAGGGCGAAAGAGAAAAAAGTTGAGATAAGCTGGAAATATTATTTGCTGATGACAAAGGACAACCAAGAACTGAAAATTGATATGTGCTGGGTGTAAAATAATACTAAATAAATAGAAAGGAAAAATTGTTTTGTTATTTTCAAAGTCTGTCTGTGAAAAACGAGATTTTCTAGCGTTTGAAAATTTCGTTTTCTAAAAAATTCGGTGGGATTGATTTTCGGTTGCCCTGCTTCACCGATATGAGCAATCACCGATATAATTCAATTACGATATGAGACATAGGCAAATGATGAGGTTAAGTAACAAGTAGAGATGCAAGGAAGAAATGCTTTACAATATTCTAATAAGTAACAGCGTTGACCAAGTTGAGAAATACGATTACCAATTATAGGCAAACATATTATGCAAAGAGACATTGCATCTAAATGCTAAGTGCAAAAAGTTTTTTGATGTGTACATTATTTTCCTTCTAGAGAAAAAACCCTTCTAAAAAAGAGTGGGTATCATATCTGCTGTCTTGTTTATTTAAAATTCTAAACAAACCACGCTATAAAAAGAACTCAATTTTATATCAATTTGTAATTAATTCACTTATCAAATTGTTTCTGACACTTCTCTCCGGTTTTTGAGTGATATACACTTACGTTCAAAAAGTATTGGGACGAATTCGATAAACGAATTATGGCGTTCCGTTGGATTCGGTTTTGCAACGGAAACTTTTTCAGATTTAGGCAGTCTTTCTACAAATAATCTAGGCCCAAGTTTCCCCAAAATGGAATAATAAGTTAACAAAATGCTTCAACTTATGAAGAATAACCAAGAAAACACAGGATTCTTTCGATTTTCCTGATTATAACAGCAAAATATGCAGAAGGGCTGAATGGCCTAACAATGGCAAAGTCACATGACCTTCCAAAAATTTTAGAGCTGTCCAAACAAATACAACTTTTTAATTTCACGTTTGAATAACAAAAAAAATTATCAAAGAAATTATAAAATCAAACTTTTAAGCTTCAAAAAAAGGTTACTTCATCGACGAAAATGCTACAAATTTATTAAATTATTGCATTTATTCAAGCTACTTTTAAAATTGCGTAACATTAAAGGAGAAGCCATTGAACTCATCGTCGATGAGTAATTTTTGCTTTGAGAGAGCATTTTTTTCTTATAACGCTGGAAAATTTGTATTTTCTTAACTTTATAGCCATGTTTTTGCTTATGTTCCATTATTTAGCTTCTTTTTACATGACAACATGATGTCTGGTAAGGATTCAAACCTATTACTTCGCAGTTCCCCCAGTAAAGACCTTTCGTCCTACGGCGTCGTGAACTTCTTCGGTCTGCAAACCCTTGGTAAATTTTTTTCTGTTCTTGTACGGAAAAACTTTTTACACAGCAGAAAAGCTGCACTCATTGAGCAGCCGAAAATTGATGCAATATCGCAAAATCCATTTACTTTATTATAGTAGAAAGCAATTTGTAAGCACTTCTCTTAACTCAGTTCTTGAGTTTTCAGAGCTTCCATGTTTTCGTCTCGAGACCTATAGAAATTTTATGGTAGATGAATTTTTAATTTTTTGGCGTACATAAAAGGCTTCAAAATATCAACAATGTCTTGTGAAAATTTCATGGAAATAACTGCCGTACTTTTTTAATGAGAAAGATTTTAAAAAAGTCTTTCCGAATTTGTTGCATAAAATGTCTTCGAAGTTTCGATGGGTATCCCAATACTTTTTGAACGTAAGTGTAGTTCAGAATTTGAAATTCTTAGACATTCTCTCCATCTCTTTGGATAAAAAAATGGTGATATCCAACTAACAATCGAGACTAAAGCAAAGAGACTTCACAATATTCTTAATTATTTTTTAGCTCTTTTTTCCGAGGATTACCTCATAGCCCTAAGTTAACTTAAACCTGAAACTTTCAAATATCAAAATAAAAAAAAACAAAAAAAAAATAGATTTTACAGAACGATATTCTGTTCGATCTTTTGCTTTGGATCCATTGTCACGTCACATACATTTTTTAGAAATTTGACGTCACAATCAACTCAGAAATACTATAAATTCGCCAAATTGTTTGCTTTTATCAGATTGCTTATTTGATCATTATCGAAAAGTTGTCTTTACTTGTGATAGTTTTTGTGACGAAAATGAGTTCATCAAGGACGCAAAGAACACGTAAACGCAACCGGGACACCGTATTCTTATTGCAAGGAGAAGTACATTCAGCAAAAAAGGAGCTTTCGTCGCTTACGGAGCAGAACGATCGGTTGTTGGGCGAAAATGAACAACTCCGCAAGTTGAATCTAGATCTTGCTGGTCAGTTGAAGTTTGAAAAGAAGCAGCAATGTTCACCTGATTGTGCATTTCAGGTAAGTGTTTTGATAGATTCAGTGAAACTTAACTGTACTCTAGATAAAGTTTTCATTATCCGTTCTTTTTAACTTCGGGTTCTCATTTATCCGCTACCAAATAGTAAAGAGAATTTCCCCAAATCATGTTTCAACTAGTTTATTTAGACCTACGACAAGGAGAACGTCAAGGCTTTAAAAAACTTTTCTAGACCCTCAAAGCACTTCAAATTGTCTACCTATTTATCACTTTAAAAGAATTAACAACGATGCCTTTATTGCAAATAGCAGCATTGCTCAAACAATATTGTTAAATTAAACAACAAGTACTTTCCTTGATTTTACAGGCATTTATCAATCGCATCAGTGCCGAGAAGTATCAAGACTTGGTAAGGCTTGCATTTCTGAGAAAGGTCACCAAATACACTCAGCAACAGGATGTCAAAAACAAACTCATCGAGGTCCTTACGTCACCAAGACGGAATTCAGTGTGTCTGGCTTTAACGCACCATCCAAGTGAATTTGCGTCTTCTGAAAATGTCTTGGTGGACAAAGACTCGGGGATAGTTGACGAAAAAAGCGAGCTAAGCTTGCAGAATGAAAGCAACACACCCACTGCAACATGCGAGGCTTTCCAACTCCAAATTGGATCGTTGAAAGAAGAACTAGCATCTGCAGCTCTCAAGTACGACGAGATCTCAAGGAAATTGAACGCAGCACTGGCTCAGTTAGCTGCATCTGAAAACCAAGCAAAGGAACTAGCAGACCAACTTAAGAAAGAGAGAGAAAAATCGAGTACCATTGCAAATAATTTGCAAGTAAAAGAGGATGCTATTGAGCGCATCAGAGAAGAATATGAACAGAAGATATCTAAGATGGTTATGGATCGCCAAGAAGAGAAGAAACAAGATGAAATGGGTAGATTGGCAATGGAAGAAGAGAAAGATTCTGGCAAAGCAGAACTTGAAAAGGCCAATATCAAGATACAAGATTCAGAGGTGAATAGCATTGCAGCTCATCTTGCACACACCGCCATATTAGAGTCACTTCAAGAAGAAAGCGAGGAGTGCCAAAAAGCCAGCCATTTGCAAATTGCAACTTTAGAAGAAAAGTGGGCCAAGGCGGAAATCACTTATAAAGAAGAAAGAAAACGAAACGAAATGCTTGAAATTGAATTGGCAGTAAAGACAGATGAGATAAGGATCCTCAAGAAGAAGAACTTGCAGGAGAAAAAAGACAAAACCCATCTCTGGAAAGCGTTTGTTGGCCTTGCTGAAGATAGAGCTGATGCAGAAGAGCAAATTTGCAAAGAACGGCGGGAAACGGCAAAAAAGAATGCCTCGTTTGCGGATCGGATACATAGACTGGAGGCTGATTATGGAAAGTTGGATAGAGTGAACAAAATTTTGGCAAATAAGGTCGTAGATAAAGGTGAAAGGTGCCGAGTAAAAGAAGAAGAAAATCAAAGATTGCACAAATATCTTAACAGTCTTGAAGAAAGGATTGACTCAAAGGAACTTCTCGTTCAGCATCTTCTAAGGAAACAACGCAGAGGAGTTTGGAAAAAGCTATTCTGCTGCTCATGATTGAACAATTAATGAAAAAGAAACCTACTAAATATTCTAAAAAACTTATAATTTCATTCAAAAGATATGACATAAGGACTCATTGCTTATCAGACTTTTTACGTTGCAAGAAGTTAGATTTACTTGGTATCGATGTTCAACTTGTGTTTTCTACAGATTAAAGACTTTCATTTTAAAGACAGATTTTCTTCTTTTATGGTATCATCTTACGTTCATACTGAACAAGAAATTGAATCACATCAGCGATCTTGCTGGTGAAATGCATCAAACTGGATGACTAGCTCGAGAACTTTATACTCTCTAAGTTAATTGAGAGGCCGGTCTTCTTACATCAAGAATCGATCAAATGTTGATGAAAAATCAAAGAGAAGACACAAATAGGGAAACTTGTAGTGGGTGTTGCTTTTATCAACATCTCACATGCAGTGGTAACATATTCTGGGTGTCAGATACTACACCCCGGAAGGAAGAGATGCTGGATAAAAGCCGTCCTCCAGATCCTATGAACCCTACTATGATAATTTAATCTATGAACAATAGGCAGTATGAATGCAAAACGACGAGGAGCAATCCAATGTAAATTAAATCTAACTAAGAGAAAAGTACAAGTTAATTTTAACTTCACCCAGGCATATTGTGCTCTGTCAGAGTGGCATTATCTGACATTCTCCCTTTTTTCTATACAGCTTAATGTGTTTTGGTTTTCCAAAAGACAGCAAATGGTCGAATCAAATGGCCTATTAACTTTGGTCATTGGCTTTGCCTTCAATTTAGCTGACCATGTTGTTAATGTTGTGAGTACCGATACGTCCCGACGTGAAAGAATAATCAATAGATCTGAACTGCATTTATGAAAAATAGTTGCGCAAAGATTTTGCATAGAAATAAGAATTCTGCTTTTGAAAGCTGAGTATCTCTAGGTTGCAAATGGTAGAAATAGAAATTAGGTCTTGATCTAAAAGTCAAAAAATCTAATGTGAGAATTTGAAATCCTGTGACAGTACTGGGTGCATTTATCGGCTTAAGTATAACAGTTACAAAAAGGTGCCTGATTTGATAGATTAGAGAAACCATCTTGAGTCAGAAGATAGGTAAATAAAGATGCTAGAGACATAATCAACCTATTCGTTGAAGAAATTCTTGTTTCAAAGCTTGTTAAATGTTAATAAAGAAAGGAATGAAAGGTGAGTCATCAACAGTGATTGAGCACTTTCCAATACGCATGCGTCGATACTGAGGGATGTTACGATTTTGAAGTGTGGTATTAGGCCGTAAATTTGAAAATGTGTTTTTGACATGACTAAAGTCGTGTGTGAAGTGTTTGGCCTACATGGATGTCAGAGCTTACTCGTTTTTCTATTACAAGATAGCTTATTTGACTACCTGTCAAAATGGTATAGGCTTATTCGCCATTTCTGATCAAACTATATCAAAATCACACCATAAAATGTTTTTTATTCTATTCCTTTGCACCAGCAATACTTGGTATGATTTTGAGAAAAAATCTGCTTTTCAGAGAGAAGTACTCTTCTAAAATAAAGTGGGTTTAATATCTCCTGTCTCATTTATTTCACATTTTACACTAACTACGCTCTAATGATATAAAAGACTCAATTGTTTGTCAATTTCTAATGAGTTTTTTATCAAATTGTTTCTGATACTTCTCTCTGATTCCTGAGTGATCAACCATAGTAAAACATCTCCTTAGATTCATCGGTCGTAAGATATGCCCTCATTTGATGTCACCGTTTTGATCTTTCAATAATTTATCTTTCTAAAAGAGGAAAATGATATTTTGAATAGTTTAGTACAAAATCCAAGTAATAAGCTTTTTGAAACCACAAAGCGACATCAATTTGGACAAAAACAAAACAGCACTGCAGCTTAAAAAATGGTCATTTAAAAGGAAAGAATGTTGATTATTATCCTGTTGGTTTGAGGGAAAAAATGTAATTTCATGCAAGTTATGAAAAATAATTTTTGAAATACACAAATCCGCAATAATATGTAAGAGCTACTTTGTACACGTTTTAGTCCATGTACTTTTGCTCTGATGAAGCCCTGTATGCTGGGGCGAAATATTAGTCATTATAACTTATTTACCAGCGTTTGTTGTTGTTTATTCTTGGCATGTTGTGGTTTTCCTTATTTACTACACTTTAATCGATTTTTCCTTATTAACACACTTTAATATTAAACCCACCTTTAATCAAATTTGAATCCTTTGGCAGTCAAATCTTTTCTTGCCTCTTTGATTTGCTTAAAAAAACAATACAAAAAAGTTCTATAAAAGGCAAATACTTATGTATCATTATAATATTTATCATGAATGAAAGACAAATTTTAGATGCACTTTGCAAGAATTTTAAAGAAATTTTAAGAATCTTTGCAGTAAATGATCTCTGAAGCTATTCTTATATGACACCCATCTTTTCTTGAGGTATAGCTGAAAACACTTTTTATCTATAGTGCTTAACACTCTTTTAATTCATGGTATACAAAAATTATTTGCTCCTTACATATATTGTCATTATTTGGATGGAGTACCTCATGCAACTAACATATTTTATTAAAATGACACAAGCTTTAAAAATCAACTTTGCAAATGGCTTAAAGCAAACTGATAATAAAGCACCTTTTGAACCCAGTGCCACCATCTTATGCAAAACATGGCAAGAATGAAGGGTTTTCCATATCATAAAGAATGCAGTAGCAGTGTGAAATGGGGTATGAAATGTTAATTACCCTTGCACAACATTAAACTATGGTCTTGTAGAATCATGGCCTAGACTTTACCTTGTTCTTTCAAAAAGGAATAAGAATAAGTTTGGTAAGAGTAAACCATACTTTTCTTTATTTACCAGAAGAAAATAGCACTGAAGGGTTTAGCACTGAATTATGAAAAAAGAAGACATTTCTGTAATACAAAAAGAGTATGGTCTATAGAGTAGCTGATAATATTACAGATCCAGCAGGTCCATTTGAAGAGAAAAACATCACCCTAACTTCTAATTAAACATGAACAAATGGTAGTATAGGCCTTTACCACAATATATTGGTCTTTGAAACCCCTTCTTTATCAATTCTAATGACATGCTGCTTTCATGGATGAGATGTACAACTAGCTTGTTCATACTCCCAGTTCAAAAGATTTGCAATTTAGATATATGCATAACTCGTTCTTTTTTCTTAGCTTCTTTATTAAAACTTCAAAATGTCTCAAGAATCCACTTTAAATGCAAAGCATCTTATTAACTTAAAGGTAATGTGTACATATAGATTGATTTGCATGATTGGAGATGAAATGCTGACTCAAAAATGCTGAGTGAGTTGATTGGTTTAGACAATGTGTCTAATATGTCAATTGGTTTGGATGGGGTTACATTCCCTTGAAGCAAACTACCAAATTTATGAAAATATTACTGGAGTTGTGTGTGTTTAGCTTGAAAAATTGATGGTGTCAAGATCATTAAAAACAAACCTGCTTGAGTTCTTCAGCTGCATCATTACAGTCATTGAAAGTAGCCACTCTGTAGGCTATGACTAAGACTGAATAAACCTGCAAATTAAGATTATAGGAAATAATTATTAGATCTACACCTACCTGGCAAGCAATACTTAATTAATCCACCTAACCCTTTATTTGTCCTACTTGCTTGCATCAATCAGATCTTTATCTCCTTAGTTGATTATAAAAACTATGTAGGGATCTCTAAGAAAAAGATCATAGAGTGAAAAAGCTGTTTTCCACTTTACCTTAGAAGTTAAAAAAATCTGCCTTATTATGACACACTTCTTGATTAGTTTTATGTAAATAGGAATGAATGATTCCAGAATGGCCTTGCATTCACACTACTGTCAGGTCATGAAAGAATTGTGATATGCTTAAAAAATGTGATTTATACTTGATTTGCATGTCACAGAAATCAAAGGTCTGTCCTGATTTGCCCTATGGAGAGTTTCAGTTATCAGCCATTCTTTGCAAAGAAAATCACAATATTGAAAAAACAAAAGAAAATGAAAATGTTCATAAAAGACTCACCCCAAATAATCCAATCAGAATGATCGGTGACTGAAAAGAGATTAGTTTTGATGTACTTATATGAATTTTGAAAATTCAAATAGTTTATTTCCAAAAATCAAACTGAATTTAACTACAATCTAGTTATTGTCATAAACAAAGTGAATTATATCAAAACAGAAATAAAATCGTGCTCAATTGAAGCTCTAGAATTTTTTCAAATCAAATTGTGGAATTATTTATTCATCTGTTAATAAAGTTATATTGAAACTGTATGCCAGTTTGTTAAAGATAGCTCTTTTGTGAGATCTCCTGTGTGCAAAGCAAAATTCTTGGATTGGTGGTTTCAAAAATTTAAATAAAATGGTTTGTGCCAAGCAGCTATTATATGGCTCAGTTAAAATCAAAAGCTGCTTGAAGAATAAAAATGGCTGGTTATATATGAAATAGATTGGACAAAAAAATTTGAGAAATATCATTTTTAAATTGTTGTCTTTTCTCAAATTTATACCTATACCCTTTTTTATAAGAATCCTTTTTGTAAGAAAATTCATGATTAGAATCACTCAGTTTTTAAGAATATGCTAAGAAAATTGATCAGTCTCAGATCGCATTTTTAGTCTCATTTTTCAGCAGTTGCCTGTTTTTGGTGTTCGCCGAATTCCCCAAAAACCATATCAGATATGGAAAAAAAATTAAGAATGTATCCAGGCTCAAAACGTCAATTTCTTAAGAATATCAAGCCTGGAAAAAGATTTTTAGTATTCTTGTAATCTATTTAAAGGAATGACCCTATTAAACATTTCGTACTAGCTGCTCCACAACTTCTTTTCTTTAAGTTAGTGTACGACATTTCCTTTGCTGCAAAATATTGCGCCGATAAACCCCTTTTTTCAGGCTTGGTTAAACACTCACTAAAATCATTAAATATTTCTCAATAAGAACTTTAAAGCAAAAGTTAAAAAATATTTTCTTCAGGAGTGTTTTAATTAAAGGCATGTATCTAGCTAACTATATAATGAATATATCTCGAATTAGAAAAAAAATTGGCCTAATGTTTACATGATAATTTTGACCGGATGTACTTGCAGCATACTTACAAGCTGAATAGCAAATTTTGTCGTTTCTGACACATCAAACGGTAGTGCATTCTTCAATGCCAAGAAATAAAGGATAGCATACAAAGTTAGTGCAAAGACCCACTCTTGAAGTTTTGTCATCTTTCCGTTTTTACCACTAATCGACAACTCAGAGGCCACGTTAACAAAATTTTATGTTTTGTTCCCTGTCTGTCTCATTACGAGGCAACGATCGCCTCAGTTGGAAAATTTGAAACTTTTTGGAAAAAGTACTAGGGAGGGTTAAAAATCTTCGAGTCCAAAAGGGGGGGGGTTCTTCTGCATCAAAGGGCCATAGGCGTACGGGGCGGGGAGGCTGGGGGGCTTCAACATCTCCTAGATTCGGACAACTGATTTTTTCAGGCAAAATTTGGGCCGGAGCCTCTTCCAAAACAAAAAGTATTAGAAAAACTACATTTTGAACATGTTTAAAAATCTCTGAGATGAAAAAATCAACTGGTCGTAGTCGTGAGCGCTTTCGAAAGTAATGGAATAGAATAAAGATCTGTTGGGCGAAAAAATACAAAAAAGTGATAAGAAAGAACAGCAACGCCCAATTAGTGATAGTCGAAAAGATTGTTGAAGAAGTAAAAGAAAGCGGTTGTAATGCTGTCATGATTGATGAAACATGTGACGTTTGTCAGCACGAACAAATGTCAGTTCGTGTCATTTTTGCACTGAATGGAGTCCGAAAAGAAGTTTTTGCTAAATGTTACAAAACTCAGTCTTCAGCAATTGTACAAATTGGGATTAAAAGCGTATGTAGAAACTCGTTGACAAATGCTTCGATAGTTTTAAATGAGCGGCAAAGCCAAGGGCTTGGCAAGGCGAATGGAGGACTGTTCTCCGCTGAGCATCAATGTTAACTACCTTAGTTGAATCTTGCAGAAAGTGAGTCAATGAGAAAAGGACTTGGTGTGATTCAAGGTCCCTACAATTCTATTCAGGCCAACACCAAAAACATAAATCGTCATATTGGTAAGAGAGACAAAGCGCAAAGCACTGGCCTTGCCAGAGGGCCAATTTCTTTGCAAGGATAAAGACCCTGAAACCACTCTAGAAAGCAAAGCTCTGTTCAATTGTTTCTACAATGAAATGGATAAAGCTTTGGAAGAGATCTATGCGCGATTTAAAGATTTTCACATTTTATGTGCTTTGGCGAAACGGAAGCATCAGGAGCCCTAAGCAAAAAACTGCTAAGGGCCTCTATTCACGGACAGCAAAAATATCAAACTAAATGGTGAAACAAACACAATAGGAAATAAAAATGTCTCGTTAGCTATGGGGAACTGAGTTTTAGAGCTTCAGTTGAAAAACTTTCAAAGTTTTCAAAAGTTATTTGAACTTCAGCAAAGCGTTAAAGATATGCACCTTGGGTCCCCTTTGGTCGGGACGTAAAAACACATTGGGCTTCTATTGGTTGGGGGCCCTAGGTTATCAAACTAAGACAATATTTCCAACCACTATGTCGATGTCCCTGGATACGGGGATTCAACGACAACCTTTTCTGAATGCTCTAAAAGTTTTTTTCATAATATTCGGCTGAAATGTTTAAACAACAGGCCTGTAACGACACCTATGCCGAGTGTAAATTTGGGTTCTTACCGTGTCTGATCGTTATATCACTCTATGAAAATCTTGTACAACTTCGGCAGAAATCCTTTTGTTTTCGTGAAAAATCCTTTTAAAATCCTATGGTTCTAAAACAATTCATACGCATTCGTGTTTTTGTGTCACATCAAAAGTGGTGCCACAAGAAAGATTCTTAATTGCTACTTTTTGCATGTTTTTTGTATCGCCACAATTATTGCTAGAGATGAAATCCAATTTTGCAAGGTCGACAATTTGAAATTTAAAAGAACCCTTTCCAGTCACATAAACACAATTGCAAAACAATTAACGTCACTTTCTGACATTTTCATTTCCTACCTGTGCAGCTTGGTCAACGAAGTCTTATTCGAGTGTCAATACTGTTGGAAAAACCCTTGATGATAAACCACATTGAAAAAGAATGGGGTAAATCAGATTCTCGCGAAAATCTTTAGCAGAGGTTCCGTTAAACAACCCTAACTTCATTGAAGTATACGGGTAGGTCAGGTAATGATATTCTATCGATTCAAAGCCAACACCCCTATCTCAACGTCTTTAATCCCCCCCCTCTAAACCGTCTCCTCTAAATCCCCCCTGTAAATTCCCCCCCCTTTAAATCCTCCCCGCCCCCCTCTAATCAACTTCTTCTTTCGATGCCTCCATATCTTTCTATAGAGAAACACCAAATTCAAATATTTGAAATAGGAATATGTGAGTCAAAATTGAATTTTGAGAGTACACTTAATGGCTAGTCTCAAACTTTTAACTATAAGATGTTACTTAACTTTAGGATGATAAGTTACAAAAACGCTAGCAAAACTTACACCGCAAAACAAAATGTTCTAAGCTTCAAAATAATTAATCTTCGACTGTGCAAAAGGGTTAGGATCAGCAAATGTGCTCAACAAACGATGGATTGGTAGTCAAACTAACGAGAAAATGAGCTTCTTATCAAAGTTAGAAACTCGCAGCAGAAATATCAAATGAAGCAGAACCTGCAGCGATGGTCAATAAATTGTTTATTAATTTCATAAAATATTAGCCCGGAAATATATAGTTGAATACGAAAATAATCAGATGAACGAAAGAAAGCTATCTCAGGTTGGAAACTCAACACCGTCTTCTCTCAAACACTCATACACTTTGCATATATATTTAATACCAGTGCCTTCACATGCTTTGAAGTCCTAGTAAATTATCAGAAACTAGTTATGTTTCAAGTCCGCCGAAAAATAGTTGGTTAATTAGTAATGTTAACAGAAAAAAGAGGGTAGTTTTATCAACGTTCAGATTTCATTGACAATTTTTCCTTTCAGAACAATGTTGCTACAAAATCAACCCAAATTAAATACTGAATGAAAATTTTATAAACCTGGGAAGAACAGACAGAGCCTTCGGTGTGGCCATGCAAATAAAGTCGCACAGTTTTAAGTAAACGTCTAATCTAGCTTAACAGCTTTGGCTTAAGCATTAATTCAAAGTGCTTCGTTTGTATTTATTGCGTAATACTACTGGATTCGTTATGGCTGCTGCATTTAATCAGTACAAATATTGAGTAATATCATTGTCAGAACGTAACGCCTTCTAGTTCAATTCACCTCAATGAAAACATCGTCACTGTGAATGGATGAAAACAGTGTAAGTGTCCAATCACAAATTAATCCAATTCAATTTAACCTCTCGATTTCGAGTGCTGTATGAGCCATTGCAGTGTGATGTCTACAAAAGAAGATAACGTTGTGAATTGATGTCAGGATAGCAAAAAAATCACAAACTGGTTCCAGGCTTGCATATGCACGACCAAGAAGACCGTGAGATGAATTACTGTAGGCCATATAATTTGAGTTATGAGATAAAGGCAAAAACGTGACTTCAATTAATTGTCAAAGATAGTATTGGAAGTTCTGTTCACTGGCAGCTGGGGTGATTAAAGTTCGCCATGGCTGCCTTAGGATCAGATACAGCTAACTGAGGTTCTGAATAAAAAAAATCAAACATACATATAAGGAAACGTAATTTAACAGAACACAAAGAAACATAATAAGTGTTGTGCACAGAGCCCTGAACTTTTAGAGCCAGCTGTGTTGTTTAAGCCACAAAATTTGCGAAACTTCGGAACCATGCAAATACGACATTTAGCACCAAGATATGAAAGACTGCCATGTTCCTGTATGACACGAAATGTCAAGTATGTCAATCTTACAGCTGGATGTCTGACTATGTACGGATTAGGTTTTCAACTGCACAATACTTGGCTGTGTCCAGTTTAAACAAAGGACAAGAATTCCTTCTTGTTGAAGGAATTAGTTATAATCGTAAAATAAAAGTTAACTTTTAATACTTTTCTATTATAAATTTATCACTCTTTTCTCGCTCTGAGCTGTCTGGTGGTTGGTTGAAAAATTTAATACATACGGTAGAACACTTCTAAGGATTTTAATTGACACCCAAGTTCTTTGTAAAAAACGTCTTGAGATCCGAAGCTTGATTCGAATGATGTGTGTCACTGGTATAAATCTGATTAGGAACTTTTGATTGACATTTGATATTACATATTGTCATTAATCATGTCTGAGAGTGACAGCCTCGTATTTCAAATAACTTGAAATCATTTAACTATCAGCTTCTTTTTTCATCCTCAAGATGGGTGACCACAGAGGTTGCTGCTTCGAAATGAAAAAGCTTCATTAATCTGCAATCCCTGCCAATAACTATCATTCTTGGTACACTATACTAAACGTTTGCACTTTCCTAGTGCATCCCCTCGCTCTTCGAACAATGTTGCTTTATTAAAATGTTAAGAGGCTCGTTATGGTCCAGTTGTTTCCTGTCAGATAGTTATGACTTTTAACATTACGAAAATCATTTTCACAGCTTTTGATTTAAATTCTTTAGGGTATATGACGTAAGAACAGTCAACGAAAATTATCATACATCTATATAACCAGTTGTGGATCGAAAAAGGTCAATCAGAAACGCGAGCACATGACTGTTGACGTTGCCCAATCAGTGCTGTTCGCCTATAGAACATATTAGCAATGGAGTCAAGGAGCGAAGACGAACGCCTTCGGTCTACATAATAGCACAGAATAGGAAATAGGCAGAAGGGTAATTCTCGTCGGTTCCTTTGTTGTTTTTTGAAGCCTGAGTCAACAATAGAATTCCTTAATTCCCCTTTAACCTCGATTTCATAAGACGAACTTAGCCATAACAAATTATCATTTATTAATCAGATATAAAAGAATTATGATACGCAATTGAATTTGTTCACTATGATGGGGCATTTCGTCTCAAAAAAGTTGTCTACTTTCGCTCTTTTTTAAATTTCCCCGACAGATACATGCTAAGCCTCATATAAGTTAACGCATGCGCAAGTTTTTTCAGGGTTCATCTGATAGGCAGGAGTTCCCCTTCTGCCTATTTTCTATTCTGTGATAATAGCTACACAAAAACATCATTTTGTGGGAGCGAGGGCACTGTGTCGGTCTTTTCTAACGGAAAAGAATAACCTTTTTCAAAAAATTTCGAAATAGCTGTAGTATCATCACTATAATAGCAAGCAACCTACCAATATTGTCTTTTTCCTTACAAGAAATTGAGTAGCAGCAAATCTCACGATCCTGAACCGCACCTAGATTTCTGCAAACAGCAAAATTTGACTTTTTTTACATGATAAACTATTAAAAGCTGCCAGTACTCGGTCATATTGAAAAATTGGATAGACAGGGGCCTAAGCTGTGAAAAGCTCAATACAACTGATAAAACTGAAGGCATTTCAATCTCTAGCCTTTGTTGTTTCTGATGTTTGTGTTTGTATATAAATATGTAGACTACAGGTTTTAGCTGTCAAATTTCCTTTCATAGCAATGCACAGAGCAATTCTTATAGCATTTCAGTTACAAAAAAATAACCCAGATATAATTTGTTCACAAAAAATATAACACAGACACCCAAATTTATCCTTGGGGGGGGGGGGGAGTTTACTTTTAGTCAATTGTGTAAAAGAATGTATTTAGTGAATGTAAAACAGCTGTATTTGAGTTAACTGTAAGGAAAACAGAACAAAAAATGACATAAAACTACTTTTAAGGTAGCCTCAAAGATTACATTTATTAAATAATAATTATGTACAATTAAAACTTTCCTGAATATCAAAACTTACAGTCTTTCAATGAGTTCCTTCTCAGTGAGAGCACTTGGTAAATCCTTTTTGTTACCAAGAACAAGAACCTACAAGGGAGAGACACTTAAGCGTGACATTCATCTCACAGTTGAATAGCCTTGAGTTTGAGAGGAGCAAACTGGTCCAGATTTAGTACTATGCTACTTAAAGTACAGTTTCAATGGTTCATAAGTGTTTAGTCAATAGGTCAGTCAACTGTCTTCGCTATTGGTGTTGACATCAAACTGTTAGTGATATCTCTATTGGTGTTCACATCAAACTCAAAACCAATGTTGCAACTTTAAACTATCCAGTTCTAGCTAGCCATACATGACTAATCTCAATACACTAGTACTTTGTGCAACAAGCATATTATCAAGGTTTGCAATCCATATAGGATATAATTTAGATAATTTTGGAACTGTCAATTTCCTATAAAATTTTCTATTTTGCTATTGTCTATTTCTGGTCTATCACTGACATGAGCCTTATAAACAACTTGGTCTGTTATTGTGCTATATCACATAAGGAAACAAACAAAAACAATTTTGAAACCAAACAATAAATTTTCATTATACTACATACATCGAGTAATCTTATGTTTTAGGCTACCAATCAGTAATATTGGCATATCAAAAAAGCTCTTCATGGTGGTATAATTTTTATATGTTTACTCTAATTCTCACCATGTTGGCAATCTATTAACAGTTTTCTTAAAAATTATTGTGCAGTGCAACAAAAAATGTAAGCAGAGCATGTGAATTGAATTATACTAACTGGAATTCCTGCCAGCTGTGGCTTTTCTAGTAAACTGTGCAATTCATTTTTTGTTTGTTCTAGCTTATCATGATCTGCTGCATCAACCATATAGCTGTTGAAATATAAGAAGAAAATCAAAATACATGTTGAAATAGAAAGCACATATAGGAACCAGGTTTACAGGGGATACAAGAAGCATGTGCCCTCACTTTTCAGAAACAGAAGCTAAGTGTATGTCTATAGCTTGATGAGGTGCACCTTTTGTATTTAGATGTGTAACTTCTTGAGGTGCAACTTCAAGTTACCATACAAATATCTTCGTTTGTAGCTTTTTCCAGCTTTAAAGTTCATTTCATTTGCAATTTTACAAAATAATCCTTTTAAATATCAAAGCCAAGTGTAAATCAAAGCCCAAAAGGATATTTTGTGTAAAATAGCAAATAGGTTCATTGTCATTTGGGGTATCTTTGTCAATGTCTTACTTATCAAAGCTTTCCACATATGATGTTGAATGTGTTGGCAATCATGGTCAAACAATTATTGTTGCATCTCAATTAAGCCCCAACGAGGGCTAATTAAGATGAAAGATTGGTCATGTTAGGGCAGGGGCTCATTTGAAGCTAGGAGCTCATTAACAATTTTTACCTCCTGTGCAGCCCTTAACCAAGGGGGCTTATAAGAGGAGGGCAATTTGATTGCCTTTGAGCATATTAGACCATTTACATTCCTACCCAACTCAATAAGGTGCAAAAACTAAACCTATCAGTAACTATTATATCCAGTTAATGACCTGACGACAAAACAAAACTAACATAAAAAATTCACTTACACAATACAGTTCACTCCTCTGCAGTATCTCTCCCACATGCTGCGAAATCTTGGTTGACCTCCAATGTCCCACAACTAAAACAGGAATCAAAACCATTCATTCTTAAATTATTCAACTTAAAAAATTAATTGTAACACAGATTGATGAATACTTTCTCATATATAATTTAACAAAACATAAATTCTACATAATGGGGATTAATCAAGAACATTTCACGTCACTATATAGTGATTTTTAGACATAAATTAGGCTGCATGTCTAAAATGGAAATTTCTAAAGATTGTTAGATTTATTCCAGAATTAGATCTGGCATTGGTAAAGAGAATGGAAACAACAACATCTAAACTGCCTGAGTCATTCCATACAAAATCAACAGGATCATAACTCTAACAATCTTAGAATGAATTAGCATTTTCAATGTATAAACAAAATCATAAGAACACCTCAAATTGAGAATTTAATGACAATTCTTGTATTGTTTAGAAGTTAAAGAAATTTGAAACTTGGCAAATTTTCACTTGTTAACTGCTAATGGTAGCCATTTAGCATTCTAAAATAATGTTGGGATAATTTAAGTTTGCAATGGGCAAACAGTTTGTAACTAAATGCTCTAAGCTTGGACAGCTTCCATATCTCATGGATAAAGAAACTGAAGAAGGTTTTATTCTGAAGTATAAAAAAAATACAAACAGTTTACTTGTTCACTGAATTCACTGAACTAGAAACTTTTTAATCTGCTTTAGTCCTTAACTGATA
Organism: Rhopilema esculentum; assembly: GCF_013076305.1. The sequence continues at coordinate 5,536,675 of NW_027019809.1, read as the reverse complement.
AAAGTGGAAAACATGAGATCTTAAAGTTCTTTGAATTTTTGCTTTTTTCACATAAAAACCTTTGCTTTACTAGAATTCTGATAAACCATAGAGGCATAATCAAAGATAAAGGCTCATGGCAAAGAGAGGTTAAGGGGATTAATCTAGGATTTACAACAGCAATTATGTCTAGTGCATTATCTTTTTAGCATTGAAACTTTCATTTGCTTAACATTACAACTTATTGTAATGAGGCAAGTCACGGTAAGTTTAGATTATAAATTAAATTTGACAGGTGGCATAATGACATCAAACTTGAGATAAAAGACATTCTGCTTTCACATATTCACTCCCTCCCAAAATAATCTAAAAAAAATACATTTCATAAATAATTACATGCAAAAACTCTTCTATCTTATGCTTCACTTACAGCTTTGCAGAATATATATAACTTAGCAATTAGAAAGGCATTGTAAAAATAACATGTTCAAAACCCTTCTCAGCAGGATTTACAGTTTCATATCATTAACTTTTTCTTTGACCAGTTACATACAGCAGCAGAGTAAGGATAGGTTAGTAAATTGCATTTTTAGAAGCACTTTGAAGGCTGTTAATGGTTTTAAAAACTTGTTTTTATGTTGAATTGTTGTCTGTGCTTCTTGTTTTGTTTTTGTTTGTTTGCTTTTCTATTTGCTTCTTCCTTGTTGTTTTGAGCTATTTCCTGAGTCAAAATGATTGTTTTGTAATTGTTGGAGAAGCCCATTTGCAACACATTATGTGTGCCCACTGAATGGTCTATTTTGTGTACTAAGAAGGTACAGTTTTATTCAATAATTTAGACAGAGGCACAGGTCAGTAAAATTTTTTGTGGCATGCCTTCAGCAGGAGCAGGAAACATCTTTTAAGACATCATGTTAGTAGTATTCCAACTTCTATTGATGTGAATCCATCTTTTGTTATTAATTAACTGTTATTAGATTTTAAATGGTGATGCTTAAATCTGTTAGTTAATGTTTATTTCCATTTGGTTTATTGATAACTCGATGATACTTAATATCAATCACATTCTGATAAGACTAATGTCTTCTCTTCTGGCTTTTTTAATAAAGGCCATGACATTACTTTTCAAATCACAAACATACCTCTGAAATTATTTTTAATACATATTGGCAAAACCTTTTCAAGAAACAAGGCTACTAGTCAATAAGTTTTCTTTGAACTTATGTATCAATAATTTTAAAATAAGGAGGAAAAGGGGAAGCAGGCAAAGAATTTCCAAGGAAGAGATCTAGACAGATTCAAGGCGGTGTGAAGGGAAAGAAGTTGGAGAATAAACATGTAGCAAATCAAGACAAAAGGAGAAGCAAGATCAAACAGACAAACAACTGCCAGGGACAAAGCAATGATAAGCCAGCTAGGTATTGGAATCTGCATCATGCGGATGAGAAGTTTCTTTTAGAGTCTGATGTGCTATCTCAAAAGATTTAGGGTGACAGCTTAATTAACAAACAACAGGAGTGTTGCATGCAATTTTTTGTATATCAATGTCATTAACACTTTTAAGCCAAAAAGGAGACTATTTTAAATATATTTTTTTGATTATTCTTAAATCAATTGCATAAAAAAATATAATTCTTGCCAAGATTGAGGCACATGATAAACTGAAGTTGAATCATAATTTTACCTTGATAGTAACATTTCCCTTTGTGACTTTTCTCATGTTAAAGCCAACAGTGGGAATCATATCTTCACTGAATTGCCCCGACTGCAAAATAATTGAAATTAAATCTGTGTTACATAAAATATATAGACTTCATAACAAAATACATACAATAATATTTAATGAAGATTTGAAAAATTACCATCCTAAGCACCTTATGCCACGTGACAACGTTTACAGTTTCCATTTCTTACTTTCCTGTTTAGAAGCATTATATAATACAACCACACCTTTTCATCATTTTCCCGTTAAATCTTTAAGCCAGTGCATTATTGTTGAACTAACTGAAGAAGTCCTGTGATAATTTCTATGGTAATCCCCTACCAACCCAAAGAAGAATTTTGAAAACATTGTGGCTTTATGACTTTATGAAATTCCACATCACGCTAGAGATGCGATTTTCCAGGTACGCTAGATGCACTGGTTTTACGACAACAGAATACTTTTTTCAAAGACGCTAAAAACGAATTCTTTTTTAGGTATTGGAACAAAGAGCACTCCAAGCGTCCAAGATCCTGGCCAAATAAAATGTTATCTCTTCTGCACGGAAAAGGGAAACGGGATTTCAAAAAGATGGCAAGCCGTTAAAGGAGGCATTCTCTCTTCTTCTATTTTGCTATTCTTATATTTGAAAAACTGTTATTCAAAACATGTTTAACAGACATAAAACTCAGACAGAACATACCGCAATAACATTCACTAATGTTGTTTTTCCAGAATACTGCAGGCCAACTAACGTCAGCTCCATCTCTTCTTTCCAGAAAAGGCTTTTTATCCATTCCAAAAATCGATTAATTATGGCTAGCATTGTTGCCAAGCGATTTTACTAACTAAATAACCTAGCTAACAACTTTAATCAATAATACTTGCGATACAAAGCAGGTTGGTTGACGTTTTGTTGCTGCTTGGCCCTTCTCAGACAGTGAAACAGTAGGCCATTAAACAGTTCCGTCCCGTGACCCTTACGACGCGTAGCCTCGTTTCCAGTATCGTCGTCAAACAATGGCGAAACAATAACACCTTTACTATTGATTGTCAAAATAGCCTTATTAAAAGGCTACCAGATATTCTAATTCCTTATTGAAAGAATGTTTTAAGTGGCAGGGAAAACAGCGTGTTAAACGAGAAACCAGGTGGCAACAAGTTCTCCCATGCACGCTATTGATTATTCATACAGCCTACATTTATATTCAAGACAAACAAATTGCTCTGCTCGTTTTGCTATTAACGATGAAAATTTTGTAAAAGATTCAAATTTGGAAACAAACACTTTTCATGAATGAAACAAAATGAGGATGCAATTGAAAAAATAATTTTCATCAGCAATGAAATCCACAGGCGATATATTAGATCTAGGCATATATCTAGTGATATCGGAGAAACGTTATCGAAGTATAACCATATTAGCAGTAACAGCTGGATCAAATGTAACTCTTCATTTTGAATCCTTTAGCATATATTACTTGATTTTCTTGATTTGATTTCTGACCATTATTATTTAATATTGTTACTGTCTTATTGAAAATATTTACAGAAATAAATAGCTTTACTTTCTCTCGAGAGTTTTAAAGCTGATTCTTCACTTTTTGTAACGTGAAGCTTCATAATCTGTTGTGACCTTTGCAAGCAATCTATATCTTATGAGCCCCCCAATCTTTGTATTTAACCATAAATTAATTGGTTACTCTTAATATTCAAAACTCTCCATAAGACTGGATAAGAATCTATTTCCAACTTAGTATGGATTTCCAAAGCACTGTCATCCAGATAATTCAGATAACTCAACATTAAGGTTTCAGACACATTTGAATGGGATAGATGGCATAATGAATAAATGGTTTTGAAAAGAGGAAACTAACAAATTTGGTGGTAGATGTGTTAGGTTTACATTAGAAGGTCAGTCAGGCACCGCGGAGAGGGGGGGGGCTGGGGGGCTTTAGCCAAATATTAAGTATCAAACTACCAGAAAAGCATCCTTTTATACGGTTTTAACCCCCCCCCCCCACTTTTTTCGACCCCCCACTTTTCTTAACGCTCCGCAGCGCCTGTCAGTGTTTTCTGCAGATAATCACTAAAAGTATCAATAGATGAATTGGGTTAACGATAGATACAGCCAAATAAATTCTGTTTACCATTTTTTTCTCAATTTCACAACCCTCTTTTACTAGGCCTCATCAGGGCCGGAATGAGGTGCCATTGATGCTACAGCATTAAATCCATTCCTGGCATAGACCAAGACAAAAAAGACGCTAAAATTTTCTGAAGCTGAAAAGTCCCAATAATAGGCTCTTTTTGCTGCAGTATCAGGCCAAAATAAAGCGTTATCTGGCACTACGGAGTCTGGGCTAGGAATATGAGAAAGAGCTGCTTTTACATAAAGTGCACAATTTTCATTTTGACCCTGCCATCTGACTGGGACGTAGTTGTTGTAACTATGAACTTCAACTTTTCCACTTCTAGGATTCTCCATCCAATCCCAAGTTTTAGATCGACCTATGTCACCAAAGGAAGTCTTTAGACTTGCAAAGGTAAAGACCAGCCCATCATGATGAGGCGAAAGACATATCCCGATTTCCGTGTGATGGATTAATAAGGATTAATCTTTTTCACAAGTAATAACAGTACGTAAATATTTGCTGCGTATTTGCTGAAACCCGATTATTAATTGACCATTTTTAGTTTTTTGTTACTTGTACAGTAATTGTAGAGCAAAAATATATATGAAATGATAAATTTATATAGTGGTACAAAGGATTCAATCAATTGGATGAAAGTAGGTCATTATGGAGCATAGTGGGTTTAAAAATATGCAATGATTAAATGTTGTAGATAGGATTTCTCTGTTGTAAAATAATATACATGCTTTGAATGATTTTTTACATGGTAAAGTTTCAGAGCCCTATTTTTCGTCCCACTTTCTGCTGCCGGTAGCAGTGGCGTACCCAAGGGGGGAATAGGAGGGTCCGGACCCCCCCCCACTTTTCTAAAATGTGATCCTCGAGATTTGTCCAAAAACGATGTAAAACTCATAAGGGGGGGGGTGTAGTATACTGTATGCTTTTGTCAATAACAATTGTAAAATACTTTGCTATTTACTGTAGCTGACATGAATCAAATAATGGCGGAAAATTTTGCAAAAGGGCGTTTCCCCGCATTTGCGAGTGTTTGAAGGGCGTGGTCCCAAAAAAATTCTGGGGGCTGCGCCCCAGACCCCCCCCCCCCACTTCTCGGGCCCTGGGTACGCCACTGGCCGGTAGGGCTACTTACTTATGTTTTCTATATCCTGAAAATCAAATGCAAGATCTTTAGAGAATATGAAAAGCAATCAGAGGTGGAAATTCGTTGCTTATTTTTAGAGAATTATAATTCGTAGCCTTAACAGAAGTATATGATGCAAGCCTTACCTCAAAGTCATGGGTGCCGTGGAGTTCAAGGGGCTCAGCATCGTTGTTTAAAAATTCAGATATATTATAGGGGGCTAAGCGACAACGATGCAGCAGAAACGATGCAGGCTCGAAGTTAAATGATTTTTTTAATGCTCTCGTTGCTAAAAATTTTAGGACTACATCACTGCTCAAAGTTGTCGAAGAATTAAATAGAAAGTTTTTAAACCTATTTTTGGAACCAGTGGACACTGAGTAACAATTATTTAACCGCCCCTGCGCAATACAGAGCGAACGAACTCTTCGTTCCTAAAGTCCATTTTAAGACATTTTCTCCTAAAACGAGAGTTCTGTTTACCACTTGTTTACAACTTTCCTGGGACACAAATGTCAAACCACTTTTAACGCTGATTTGTTTCGCAGACACTACGCTATTGATTACGCAATCATATGCTGGTTTTTAGTGGAGATCCTATATATATGAAGTAAAATTGTTGTAGAATTTTAACGCCTTTTGAGAACGTCAATCCTTTTGACGCTCATAAAAGCGATAGTTACAAAAGATATCCCATATTCTCCATTAATCGATTCAACACTCGAGACATTCCGTGCTGCTTTTGCCTACAAATTTGAAACATGCATATCGATCAATTCAGGCTAACACGTCAAAATCCTTCACGAAAATTGGCTTGTGGCTGCTTAAAAACTTCAACCGTGCTGTAGAGAACTATGCATAGTGCCTACTGATTGTTTACCGTGCTATGGTAACTCTTGTCACAAAAGAATATTCTCTATATGCGTTATTTATCATATATCATACTATCTAGATAGATAAATCAAGTTAAAAACAACTGTCAATGTTGGGCGTTTCTGTTTACAGACACCATTAGCAGCGAGCCTTGCCATTGAAGGTAAAGAAAACACGAACTCCTTTTCTCTACACAGTAGCGGTTTTTTCGTGCTTATGTAGATAGATTTTAAAACTGCCAGGTGGAACGACGATCGGGCTTTACCAATAATCCGAAACATGTCGCCATTATAGTTTTTCGCACAATCTGGGTTTTCTAGCAAATGCTGCCCGATAGCAGAATCGCAGGTTTTATTAGTAATTTTGGATTTGCAAGACCGAGGTGGCTGTTCTCCAACACATCCCCAAAGAGAAAACCACGAAAAAACCGCTACTGTGTAGACAAAAGGAGTTCGTTTTCACCTTAGGACTCCATTGGTAACATTCTAATAGGCAAGCGGCACTGATTGGTCAACCTTTACAGTCATGTGCTCGTGTTTCTGATTGGCCTATTTCGATCCACAACTGGGTACATATATTTCTTAGCGTAGAGTTTTCGATCTATGTTCTGACGTTTTAAACTCTGAAGAGTGTCAGACGAAAAGCTTTAGTTTACTAAATGTTTGCTTTTTTCAAAGCTATAAACATGAAGTTCACCATTTAAAGAAAATTTATGCCAACAATATGGGGACCTAGGGATGTTTTACTTTATACTCCCTTGAAAATGTGTGTGGCAAAGCTTGTTTCGTAACATTATTAGCAATTTTCAAATAGTTAGATGGCATGGCTTCCAAATTATAAACATCTTGGTTTTGTTGGAACGTCTTAAGACTATTATCTGTCTAGCCTACCCTGGGTACCATACCAGTGCTGCATAAATTCGAGCGTGGAAATAGAAGAGAGTAGCGGAGGAGCATCTAGCTACCTCCCCCGCGTCTAGCTGGCTCCCCCTAAACTTCTATATAGCTGGCTTCTACTGAATTTTGTCTGGCCGAGCCTTGGGAGTGTTCCCGTCAACCTCCACCCAAAAATGAAGCCTTTTTACGTTTGTGAAAGTAAAGAAAAGCAAACAGCGTGCATGTGTGGTCTATAAGTCACTAATATCATTTATACCAAATCTTCAGAAGTATGATGCTACCCGTAACTCCTTTGGCGTTGCTGTTGAGAGTAGGATTTGTCGTAAGCTCTTGAATAGAGCTCATCCTCAGAGGATATTTGTTAATTATCAAAGATTGATTCTTTGAATTTTCTTTTTGTTATATCTAGGTTTGATGGGCTGGCCAATCTTTGGCTTGCTACTTGCTGAATCTCTGAAACCATTATCTGGATTAAAAAATATTTCTTATCTTGCTATAGACTTTAGTTGATTGCAAACTTCCAGCAGTTACTTCATTTTTTATAAGAGTTTAGAATATTTTTCAATTCTTCAGGATTTCCTTCCAAGGAAGTTTACACTAAGCTCTTTTTGATGATTAGTTAACCCTTACCCCCCCTATCCTCCAACTTGTTTCTGACCCCCCCCCCCCACCCCGCCTGCTATGATCATTTTATCTATTGAATTTGCCACTCCAAAGCAGACATTCAATTTCATAACATATTGGGTATCAGTCCAGAGAGTTCCATGGCCCCTATGAGGTGTGATACTTTCCTATCACTATATAATGGATGTTTGATGTTACGAGAGAGTATTACACATCAGCTTCAAAACTTCTATATGAAATAAGCTGTATACCTCGCATCACTTCTTGCAATTATATTGAATTTTCTTAAAATGAAATTTATACAATTTCGAATTCCCATACACAATCTAAATTACGAAATTAATGTACTACAATATTTAAAAAGCAACATATTACATTAAACCTATTACATTATATCCAGAAATATCAAGTTTGGTGCAGTTTAGACACGTTTTTCAACCAGGGACGGTGGAGCACACATTGAAATGGGAGGCTTAAGACAATTTGGTAAACTCTTATGATGGTTTGCCACCATTATCTTTGATGCTACCATCTTGGTACCAGCACTAAAAGTGAGCCTCAACCCCCTTATGACGTCACAAAGGTGCTTCTTCTTCTTGAGAATAAAGAATTTTCAGCCAAATTACAGCTTATAAGTACTTTGCTGATGGGAAGGTAAAATAAATGTGAAATGAGACGAATAGCTGCAAGTCACTATTTCAACAAAGAATAAATAGGAAAGTAAAATACAACAATTACAGTCGAAAATGGTACAAAATTTGGTTAGTTATGCATGTTTTTCTTATTGCTGTTTTTTTCAAAGTTGTTCTTCTAATTTCGTTTATAACTTAAGGATCTAGCTGCCCTTTTGGGCCAGGAGCCATAGCTGAAACTTAAAAAATTGGGGGGGGGGGGCAAACGAAAATAAAGACTTTGGTTATCAATAAGTAACAATATAACTTGCTGAATAGTGCAGGGCTCGTGGCATAACCACTCATGTCCCTTAGTGTACCCCCTTGGTTTATCCAGGCACAGTTTATAGCTGGATCAGAATATAAGCGCACAACAGCACCCTCCTTTGAAGTTTACCGACTTTCTTAGCCCAGCCTCTCTTCTAAATATAGTGTAATTTAATGGAAGTTGCAGAATACTAAATTTTTCAAACAACAATACAAAAGGTATAAAATTTATAAAGGTGCAGATTGTATCAAATAGATGATAATCGCTTATACTATACGAAAACGCAGAAGACTATAGTGCTAAAGAATAAGAACCATGACATGCACGCTAAAAACAAAATCGTGATGTTAAACTGGCTAACCAATCATGATACAATTCCCTTTTGTCACCAGACATTCCATACAATTACGTCCCTTGGGTACATTCCATACAATCAGCTAAATGCCAATTCAAATTGAATGGAATTCAAAAATTATATCTCAATAGCTGGTATAGAAACGTTTTGTTTGCAAACGATTAAAACAGCTCCTATTAAGTGTCAGAATTTGGACCTCTGAGCTAAGGTTGTGTTGTTACAATACAACGCTAGTAATATTGGTACTCCAAAGGAACTTAATGAGCAAAAGCTATAAAAAAACTGCTCCAAAAGCAAATCTGTTTTATTGTTGTACACCTTAAAATTGCGGTTAATTATTAATAATTCTTTGATTGTCCTAAATGGTAAATTAAAATTAAACGGTATTTTTCATACTATAAAAATGTTTCTTGCATAGGGTTATACTTGTAGCTCGTTTTCATATTTTTACATTTCATATTTTATATTTAGACATCGAAATCGTTTTTTACTGCTTTATAGTTTCATCTTAGAAAAATGAATGATTTCTAAATGTATTCCAGCATCTGTTATAATCCCGTCGATATTTTGCTCATGATGAAGTAGTTTGCTTGTAATACCATGTTTTGTTTTCATTGCAATGCATGTCATATAAAAATAACGAAGGATTGCCCTGACGATCTGCTTAACAAAAAGAAACATGATCCTTAACTAATTAATTTGTTTTTTTATATTCCTATAAACCTATGCCGAAAATATTCGAAGTAATACCATTAACTCACAATTGTGGGACAACTGATCTTTTTTCTATTAATTTGTAAAAAAGGAAAAAATTCAATTTCCAAGCGCTTACGGCATCCGCTCTGCTTCAAAAACCATTACAAGCCACAAAGCATTTGAGTGCAATTTTGAATCAATTTTTTAAAGGTGTGTCTTTTCCCCTTTTTTTTGTCATATAAATGATTAAGTATCATAACAAGAGTGTAGCTCATTGAATGTGCCCTAATCCACTTTATTAAAGAAAAGATTACACATTGCGTTAGGAACAACAAACTGTGTGTAGAGTGAACGTTTAGGGCTATGTTTGGTGGCCAGAAGCCGTGCTAGAACTCTGATTAACAGTATGTTATCAAGACTAATATAAACTTGGCTCCATCTTGTGCTATTAGCTAGCACTATGGTGTGGTTTTAGGCTGTGTATAGCGCAACAGACTTTGATAAAATTATGCAGATGCCCCTGTTAGCAATGAAGATCAAACCCTTATTGAGATCAACAGAAGACGCATATGAAAAGAAGCTAGTGATTACCATAATCCAAGGCTACGCGCTCCGGGAATAGACAATGATGTTCAGCCTTGTGTATAATTATGCATATTTAGTTAAAGTTCTGATCCCATTTGTATGAGGTACTGGCCTGCAGGAGAAGGACCGAGAAAAATCGAACGTCCTGTTCTTCAGGGCCTGCTACTAGCATACCATTTGGTACTGGAGATATACGGGCAAAACTTGCAGACCTGTCATTGGTAGGTACCTGTAATTACGTTTGATAACTTTGCTAAACTTTGGGAGATACCGCATGATTACTGCCGCAAACATATGTTTTCTGGAACTCTTTCTCTGACTGCATCCTATAGGTATTCTTTGCAAAAATGTTTTGCAATTCTGTTGTTGTTTTTTGCGTTATATTCCATGGGATGTTTGCGAAACCTCCATCGTATATAACACTAAAACCAAGACAGATTTTTAAGACTTTCGTAGTATTTTACCTTATCAATAAACAAATCTTTTTAATCAAACTATTATTGGTCGTACTTATGATAACAAAATTATCTGAAAAAATTGCCTTTGATACTACCAAATTAAATAGATCGTTCAGTTTGCTCTCTTCGATTCGTTTGTTCGAGAGTTTTTCATGGAAAAGTTGAAAATGGGAGACCATTTGCTAGCTATTGAATTTCTTTCATCTTGTCAAACAGAAGAATTCAATTTTCGCGAATGAAAGACGCCCTTACATGACTGGTGTAAACAATTGAAGAGAAACTAGAAGCATGTAATAATTCGAGATATTGTAGTGAAAAGAGTGACCGAAGTTTCAAAATATTATGCTTCTTCTCTCAGCCATTCAAGGTTGATTTTCAAACTAAAAACAATCATTGCTTGTCCTATCGTTTGTAAAGTTTACGGAAATGTTTCAGAAACTTTCCAACCAACGAGAGTCAATATTTTTGGGCAATGTCTCAATTTTTTAGATTAAGTCTGATATAATAGGCTTTCTGACGCATGCAATGTTTCACGTTTGAGGAAACAGCTTTTCTAAATAAGGTTAACAAGAGCAACGGGCATCTTAAATTTTGTTATATTCTATGACGAAACGATTTAATTTGCTTTCAATTACTCATCTCTATTAGTTTGTATATAACTTCGTTTACATGATTACCAGACGTATTGTTAGGCATTGAACTCATTCTTTTGGACAGGCATTTTCGCTCTTATGCTAAAAAGGTAACAAACACTATGACGTCATAGGTAAATATGTTGGCAGCCATTTACTATGGAGGCGCATTTCGAGATTTGGCTTTATGAACGTCAGAAACGAAATAAAAAATGATAAGAATTGAGTGGGCGCCAAAGCCTTTCGTGAAAATTATGTCTTTCCTGTCCATCAAAGTCCTATCCTGAATCTCAGATGTTTTTAGATGATTTGTACTGCGGAAAGGATCAACATTTCTCACTTCATTGCCCAAAGAAACATTTTCGTATGAGCTAATTGGTTTCCCTTCTGACGTCACCCTACGTATTTGCGTATTCTTAAAATCAATTTCCTCCTTCGAAAACATTGATTTCCATTTGAAGCTGGTTTGTCCGAATCCTGGATAATCACAATTCAAGCAAACCCTGGGTTCATTCATGTGTCGAAAAGCTTCCAAGCCTTATTCATCTTTTATAACGCTAGTCATCCTCAAATACTTTCCAATCTTTATCTTCTGTGTGTGTCCATAGGTTTGTCTTTGACCCTCATACTCTGTGCTATTTGAAAATACGGGACCAACAGGGCCTACGCCACGAATTTGAAGCTGGGGGGCCAAGGTTAGCAAAAGTAGGGGGCCAAGGCTTTTTTCCTTTTTACTACAGCTTTAACACTATTTGCTTTGCAAGAATATGGGGGAGCCATGGCCCCTCCGGCCCTGACCAAAGAACAGTAGCTGTTTGAAGGTCGACGACCTATACTACCGTTCTACTGCTAGTCAGCGTATTCGTTCGTGGCTGATATAGATATTCGTTTGTTCGTGGCTGACCCCTGTAATTTATCACTTAGATGTTATGCAATACATTGGTTGCTTGGCTACAGTGTTTTAGTTTCCCTTTAGCTTACTGGTCTTATTGGACTTGAAAAGCAAAGATGCTTTGCACCGTGGAGCATATAACGGAATGGGGGGCTTAAAGGTTTTGGGCCTCGTTTTGGAAATTATTTTAGGGCTATAACCCCCCCCCCCCCCACTCTCCCCTCCAACTCCGCATCCCTGTGTTGATTTTTAGACAATGAGGAAGAACAATCCCGCTCCCTGTTCTTGCAAGAGGATGCAGAGAGAGAGTAATATCCCCCTATCCAAAACAACAACTGCACTACCTCCCCCCCTCCCCCTCTTGTGGAAAACAGCAAGCGCTGGCCCTGGTCATCCTCTAATGGCAGTGACAAATGGAGCTTGTTACCCTTGGCAAAAAGCAAAGCTCCTCTCCAACGGACATTACTTATGTTCATGAATTAAAACCAGAATCTCTGAAATATGGGGAATTTTAAGTTTTGACAAAGGAATAAAGCAGAAACTGTCTGTTTGTTAGAACGGTCTTAAAGCTGGCTTTGGTAACACATAGGGGCCTATTCCTTGACAGCGGCGATGGTGTATGTGAGCTTTAGAAGATAATCACGCCTTTTAATGCCTTGACTGTGTAACGTTTGTTGGATTCGTATAAAGCATGCATTCTTTCCTTTGACCAGGTTGTATCGATCAGTATGTGTTCAAGGTCTTTCTGTAATCCAAACAAAATATCCTTTTGTTTTCATTTGTTTTCCAGAAAGCAAATATTGATCAAACTTTGCAATGCTGGCGATAGTTTTCAACATGAAAATTAATGGCAAAAACAAACAGTTTAATGAGTTTTCAATATAAGTATTTATGGTGGTCACGACTTTCAATTTTTTTGAATTAAATGAATATTTAAACAAGCTCCAGGACACTGTTGCAAGGAGAAATGATGAAAAATAAGCCGTGTTTTGGTTCTTGTCTTGTCGCTAATCGTTAACTGATTGACTAGTATTGGCTGTACAATGTATAAAAATAACTTGCTGAAAATTCCAAACATTTCATGAATATACTCCGCAAATTTTGAAGTACATGAAATACTAGCAAAAGGCTAATCATCCACTCCCAGAAAAGTAGAAAATGATCCGAAAAAGGACCGCTACCCAGAGGTAAACTATGAAATCCAGAAGTGTTGTCGTAAACAGCTAGGAGGACGCTGTGTTGTAGGCAACTTCTAGAAGCCACACCCATACCACCCCCATGACACACCCGTGATCACACCCAATATCCTTTCATTCGTGTTAAAGATTTTCTATTTTGTATATGAAACCATTCACGGACAAACTATTCACGGACACAAAAAGATTGATAGGAAGTTGCTTATCAACGGAAGGTCAAAGGCACAAAAAGGAATTTTAACAGTTGGGCTGAGCCCCACAAGCCTCCTCCACGGAACCCCTGCAAAAAGCCACTTCATAACAGGGTAATGCTTAGACACCCAATAATTCGCAAAGTAATGAAAAATACAGTAAACCATCTTGCTCTAGGCAATGGCCATGCTAGACCCCCCCAAACCGTTTTACAGCCCGATCCGTAAAATGCTCCATGTTCCCCTGGTACTAGGGGATTTTGAATGTCTAACTCATTTTTCAACGCCACTAGATCTTTGTTCTTAAACTCTCAATTGAATACCCAAAACAGGGAAAAGTTCACAAAAGTATTTTGGCAAACCCAGCTCACCTTAACAGAACATATTTCAAACCCTAACCCTAACCCTAACCCTAACCACATGCCGGCTGGCGCAATGCACAAACTATTTTCAAGCCTCTAAGACTGGTTCTTGTTACCTACGCTTGTATCTGTCTGCTTTTGCAATTTCTAGTCTTCTTCATTTTTGGAGTTCTGGAGGAATAACGAAACATAATAATGGATATTGTTTTCCATAATCTAGTACTGCTTGGAGATCTTTTGATGAGCTAACGAGCGGCGTGGCTACAATCTCTGCTAAAAGTCCTGGTACGCCACTCTAGATTTTTGCACACTCTTGATAGCAGCCACGTTCCACCTTCGAACAATTTTGTTTTTGTTGAAAGGTAAAAGTTCCACTGTCCTCTTATTCATTCTTCTCGGGGAATTGTGATATTTAATTCTACAACAAGCATTGTTTTTGAAGAAGGGGTGCATTGTCAATCATATCTATTGGGAGCTATTAATTTTAAGAAAAAGAAATTTCAAGCGACTGGGCGTTCTAAGAACTTATGGCAAGGATAGTAGATGTTTTCTTAATGACTATTGCCTCTAGACTTCCAAAGAGATAACCATTATTTGTTAGAACCTCAACCAAATATAAAAAGATAATGTTTATAGATGCTTTTTCGAAATATGCATAGTAAACGAGATTGTTAATATTTTTGACAAAAGTTAAGTTTGTTGTTGTTGTGAAACTCCTATGAGCCTGCTGGAAATATGGCGCAGTCTAAAAGCTTTTTGTCATAGCTCATTTTTAGCAATATTCTTCCTTTAATACGATTCGTGTTAACGTGAGCGCTATGTTATAGCGTCTGGGATCATCTTATGGGCTTATTCAAGATCATAAATCAATTTCGTTTTATGTTGATTGAATGATTAATATCGATTGACTGATTAATGGGTCTCAGCAAGCATAAATGAGTTTGAATCAGTTTTAATCAGCTTTGAATGGCATTTATATTTAATTTTGTTTAGATTTACTACCGAGCACAATGTGCTAGTGTCTAGATGCAGAGAAGCAGCTTGGGTTGACGGACAAGTGCGCCAGTATGTAACAATATAAGGTCATCTTGCATGAGCTTTTAAAACAGGTTGAATTTTGGCCGCTTAACAGGGGAGAAGAGAGGCTGTTGTCTATTGGTGGTCCACAGATCTCTATTGTCTCATGTTTGTGAAGCATCTTGAAAGACAGGCTGGTTTTAAGCATGGTCCTTGAAGCCTAGGCTATTGAATTTTTTAGGCCAAGAGTTTTGGGAACCATATGGTAAAATGACATTGCTTTGGTGAAAAAGTTAATAGATTAAGGTTAGAAAGGGAGTGCACACGCATGTATATGATTCCAAGGTCTTCAACTACGCCCATGTCAATGCTTCTAGATCTTGAGTCAGAGGAAAGACATGCCTTTTTGTACAAATAATAATCCATATCAAAGCAAAATAAATAGAAAAGAAATAATGATTTAGGGCTGCTCTATCGTCCATATTGTTAGCAAAAGGTGGAGAGAACTGCTTCAATGTGCGTTGACTACTGTCATGAAGTCGCAACCGAACATTTCGACACTGCTTTGTGATGTTTAGCTGGTTATTCGAATGATTTTTCCCGCCACACCCTTCTATTTGTGTAATTCCGTGCATAAATATTTATTTTCTGTTCTAGGTAACACGTGACATAAAATAGTCGCACGCAAGAGAAACAGGTGGTCAAGGATGAATGTGAGGTTGTAAGGTTGCACAGCAAAAGCAAGAAGTGACAATAAGATAAGTGAAGACTATGTTTTAAAATGTCCATCAGGATAAGCTCCCGTAAAACTTCAAGTTCAGCACCAATCGTCATTAGGCCATCTCGGCCTAAGTACACCAGTGACGATGAGGATAGAGATGTGAACACAAAATCATCAAATGACACTGAGGAGGAGACTTTGTCGTCATGGAAACAAGCTGACTCTAAAAAGGATGATGATTACGAAGAAGATTTTAATGAAAGAAACAATAACAAAACAACAGACTATTCAAATGAACCAGAAAGGGATGATTCAAACAGAGATGTTGATAAAGATGAAGTGTACCAGAATGGTGACACAGAGGTGGACCAGTCCGCGGACAGTGACAAAAAGATCCCACCTGCTGCACCACCAAAACCTGCACCAAAAATGACCATTGCGCCAACGAAAGTGGCACCTGCTTTGCTGCATAAGAGAGAGAAACAATGGCCCCCACCGGCACCAAAGACGTACGATGCGTTTGCGGTGGAGGGGCATGGGCGCATGAACCCATACACCAAAGAATTCATAAAAGATGAGGAGGAGATTGAAGAAGAAGAGGTAGATAAGAGGTTGGAGATAGATGAAGGCCATACGGCACCTGTGAAACAATTGCGAAAAAATTGGCAAGGAAGAAAGGACGGCCCGATGCTGGGTGTGCAGAGGCCGGCCGCAACTATAAAGGGAGAAACTGCATGGATAAAGCATGTGAAACCAGAGATAGAATATGAGGAGCCTCCGAAAGAGCCGGAATGGTTGCAATTGGTGCGTAACAGAAGATGGAATTCGACAGTAAAAGCCAGATTCCCTTGTAATACAGATGATATTGTTGAGTTTGAAAGGAGATCAACAACACCAAAGAACTGGAAGCGATTGTTGCTAGATAAAAAAGCCGTGCGCACAATTGGACAGATTACAGGAATTGGAGCTGAGGGCGAAGAGCTGTTGTGGCGTCTGGCGAAGCAGAGAGGGAAAATCGAGGAAACCAAAGAGATACCCATACCAGGGGAAAAGGACATTTTAGCGTATGAATACATCAAGGGCAATCTTGAGGCAGCTGTTGCCGAGGCTGCTATCCATGGAATGGAAGGAAGCGAGGCAGGAGACACGGAGTCATTGTTGGACGAGCTAGTCAAGCCTGCATCATCTGACCGCAAGGCAAGTTCAACATCATCAGCTCCCGTGTCAGCGGCAACGATTCGCCAGAGGCTGCTCAGGCTTCATCCGGAAGAATTCAAGAAACTGCTTGCTCTGGACCGGGCACGTGATGCCCACCTTCGCTGGCAATTCTCCACAGACCCGTATGACTCAGTTCACGAGCATCAGCTTCAGCCGTTTGAGATTGCCTTGCTAGCCGGCGAAAGGGAAAGCAGACTGCGATACTTGCTTAAAAAGCTGCTCCGGACAGAAGACATGACAATGTCCTCCCATTCATCAGGAACATCTACACCGGTTTTTGGCAAGCCAAGAGGCCGGTCTTTGCCCGGTAGCAGCTACACGTCTGATCAAGAAAGCGATTCTGGGTCTTCAGTTTCCAGTCAAAGGAAATCCAGGGCGAAGAAGAAGCCCCCGGTACCACTTCCAAGAAAAGGTAGATCGGTGAGCCCAGCAGCAAAGGATGAAGACAGAGAGGTTCTGCATGGCTTTTTAGGTCCGGAAGAGGAGCAAATAACATCAGAATTAAAAAGACTTGAAGAGATGGCCAAAGGAATAGGGTTGCCCAAAGAAATTTCAGATCTGTTGAAAGAAAGTGTTGGAAAACAACCCAAATCAAGAGAGAGACCTGAAGATTCAATTTCAACGGGTCTTGGAGATCGCATGAGAAATTTTGCGACAGATCCTAAAACGAATAAAGTTGTGTCTTCAGCAAATGAAAAAGAAGTGCCAAGTAATGAGATTAAGCGTTCGCTTGAAGATAGGAAGTTGAGTTTCTTTGGCCAAGCAGAGAAAGCAAAGAGCTACAAGAAAGAGGAAAGTGAATTGGATGACACTGACGGTGCAAAAGCATCTGAGATTGACATGGAAGAAATTTCTTCAAGACGTAAGAAGTTCCAAAGCCAAGAGCGGGAGGCACAGAATGTCAGGTATCAATTGGTTTTGTTTGTACTTTGTCTAGCGGTTGCGCTGTATAGAATACAAAAATTAATATTTCAGAACTTTTCAATTTTTAAGCACATAACTTAAAAAGGCATTATGAGCTAAATTAATGTACAGTACAATCTCGTTAAGTGGGACACTCAAGGAACCGAGCAAAAGTGTACTACTTAGCGGGCGTCCTACTTATCCGAATGCTTGAAAAGGGTAAGCGAGTTCAAGTGACCGGGAAAATCTGTACTACATAGCGAGCGTCCTACTTATCCGGGGTCCCACTTAACGTCCTACTTATCCGGAGTCTACTGTATTACGACGAAGAAACAGAGGTCTGGCCACATTAGCAAATACACTTTCTCCATTAAACAATTGTAACTAAGTTGTAATCTTGTCTAGGTTCATAACTTTTTGAACCAGACCAGAATAACAGTACTTCTTTAGCAAACCAGCAATCTTTCATTGGTATTTCGAACCCAATTTTTGATGAAATCATGTTTCGTTGATCTATCAAGGACCCTTCGATCATGAAAGTCGTTACAAGAGAGTGGTTGCTAAGCTACTCAGGAAACGAATAAAGTCACTTTTTATCACCGTTCTCCGTCTAATTTATACGATTCTTGACAGCGCTGGTTATTTTTTGAAACAAAATGACTCAATCCTTCTGCAAAGACCTAAAAGCTTTTGCAGTACAAAATGTCTATTTAAATTGAACATAATATTTCTTTTTCAACGCAGAGCTTCCTATGAAGTCTCTACTTTTTGCTATCCATTCATTATTTACAAGGACTAAAACTTTCTTTCCGGGCTAATTTCACAATGCTTAAGTACTCACTTTTAATTTGAATCGAATACATTGCAGAGACACCCTGTGCAGATCAACCAAATGTATAGTTCTCATTCAAAATATTTTTTTTCACAAACGCGACACATGATTTGTCAAAATTTTTTCGGTATATGTGCAACAAAAGGGATGTTACGGAAGAATGACTTCAGAAGGTTCTTAATAACGATAAACTCTAGCTGAGCAGCTTTAGCAATAATCAAACAAGTGTAATGAAAGTATTTTAATTGTCGTTTTTTATGGTCACTGTCTTTCTTATCAGTGATGCTTTTGTCGTTTTCAGCAAAGTTCCAGAGAAAAGCAAGGCCAGACACAAGGTTCAACGCATCAAAAGTGATGCTGAGTTATATGCAGTGCTCTCTAAACGTCGCATGGCAACTGATGACGAAGACACTGCAACGGAAGAGCCATCAAGTGAGATGAAAGGAATTATTGATGACATCACAAATACATTTGGTAGTGGAGAAAAGCAGTCGAGTAAAGGGAGGAGAAAGCCTCGTTACCAAAGCAGTGAAGACAGCGAGGCAAATGTAATTGAAGAGAAGGAAGAAATAGATGAAGAAGATGATGATGTTGATGATGAAGACGAGGCACCCAGGCGTAGATCTAGAAGAGAGGCAAAGGCAGACAATGGTAGGCAGGCCAGGCAGAGAGCTCGTAAATGGTCGGAGAGTGAAAATTCTGAAGAAGAAGAAGATGGAAGGTAAATGGCGTGTAAATTACTATTGAGTGGAGTTTGGTGTTCCCGAGGAGAAATACTTGAATTTGCAGTAAATTTATCTGACATAACACTAAACTCATACTTTTTAACTGAATATTTTAATTATCATTCATCTTCTTCAAAATGGCATTTCTATACTGCAACGGTAGGTAGAGATAAGTTAGTCTTTGGTGCATTGCCGCAGATAGCCAGGGCAGTCGCTGTCAAATATGTTTATAATGGTCTACGTATTATGCAATCGCATTAGATATTGGCAGTCATCGGAAATCGGTCGTTGGCAGTCGCTAGCAGTCGCTGAAAGTCGTTGACTATCACAAACAGTTTACCATTATAACAGTGGCCTTATTGCACTAAAAGTGGAGCAAACACTATAAGCAGTTAAATCTTCAGTTTTTGCTACTATTTGTTGATAACAGCTTTTGATTATTGCTAAACACGCGAATTGCCATCTTCACTATGGTACAGGCTAAAGGCAATTTTCTCTAAAAAGAAGGAGCTAACATAAGGTATTAGGGAAGGGGGGTACCCACAATCTTTGTCAAAATATGCTCCACTTCATTCTATTGAAAATTGATAAAAATACATCAGATAGAGGGGGGGTCATATTTCTTCGAGATTTACCTTAAGAAAATGCACTTGGCAAATAGAGCTGAAATGTGGCAACACGGGCATTGTCTTGTGGGTAACGCCCATGACCCTCCCACTCTGTATCAGCTGATGCCGCCACTGAATTCAGGCAGGTAGCATCATAGACATCGTGCTACAAAATTCAGCCAACCAACTGCAAGATGAGACTGCATGCTGGAATATCTTCAACGCGACTGGCAAGGGAAAGTGACGTAATGAATCTTATAACAATGTATTCATAATATGGAGCACTTAATGGATTAGGATTTAATTTGGCTATAGATTGCCTTTTTACACTGGAATGGCATAATGGTTTATGTCATGATTTGTCCATGTGACTTTTTGTACGCAATTTTTTTAAAAATTTAAGTGAATTATGCTTAGATTGAATAAAAAACAGTAGAAATTTACATAATAGGACCATGTGTTGACAGGCAAAGAACTTAAAAACACGATTTGAAAATTCATTCTTTGAGCAACAAACTTGGTACAAGCGTATTTAAAAATTGTATTTTATGAATCTAAGCTTCAGTTTTATTATCCTTAGGATTTGCATTCGAATAATATTTTACACTAGTTATTATGGCGATGCACTGGCAACAATAATTAAATTACAATGAATTTTCAATTGGAAGTCTTCTACTTTTTGATGCTTGCCTTGTATAATGTGCAATTTGTAATGCAGCTGTGAGTTCTATCGATAGTTTTAATGTTAAAGTTATTCCAGCAGTGGGGTAAATGTTCATGGTGACACCAACTGAGGAGAACGATTCCTCCCCATTCATCCACTTTCTAATTCGCTTAGAACCAAGAACAACCTTGAAGGGCGAGGAGAAAATAAAAGTGCGGTTACATATCGAGAAAGGGGGAGGGGAAATGAAGTGGTGTCCAAATATTTGCTTTGTTATCAAAAACATGGATCAGAAGTTACCAAAGCTCGAATTGTTGATTACCAGAAGAGGTTTTTATGTAGCCATTTCATTTCAAAGCTTTTTAGTTTGAAAACAGTCACTTAAAGATTGTTAGTTAAATCACTTTTGGATCCGATTGGTCATGCTCTTTTTGACTGTTGACAAGCAGTGGATAAGGCTACCTGCGAGGTATCTCCGAGATCCTATAGCTAAACTTTTGACATTGTGCTTTGGCAGAGTGTATATCCACGCTAGCAATCTTGAACCAGCAAATTTAAGAATGAGCATTTTAATTTTAGCATAGTTTGGCCACAGTCATTTCACTTAGTTCTGATTGCATAGTTTCTGAACCCTGCTTAGCCGGTTTGTATTGAAGATGGGTTCTTTAGAAAGGATGAAAAATTTTAAAGAAAACGAGTTTTGACCAAAACCTTTTACTATACACACGATTCAAGACCCAAGTTCCAACATGAACCTATCAATGTCGGTGATCACAGGACACATAACAAATTTGGGTATTGGAGCACGTAAAATTTGAATAAGCGTGTAATAGAGTACCTTACCTGATGGCGCATGCTTATTTTGGAATCTTTTGTGTGGTTAAAGTCCACCAGTGCTCAAGACCCTTAACTTGAAAGTAGAGGGCGTCTATTTTATAGTTAGGGTTCTGGAACACAGGCTTGTCCAATAGCAGCATCAACTGCAGGATTAAAATGGTACATTTATCTGAGAGAAAAGGGAATATTTTAGAATACTGTCCCATTAAAGATTTCCATGTCTTTGTATGGATTTGAAATAACGTGAAAGCGGAATTTTTGAAAGTAAGTTAACTTTCCTTACTATGTTTTAACTCCAATTAATATTACACCTGAAAAACATAACGCTACGTTCGTTTTAAGTTTAATTTGCAATTATAAGATACGTTAGCAAGCATTGCGTCAGTTACAATGCAAAATTATTATTTTAACGCGTGTACTCAACTGAAAATCACTTTGATGAATTAAAGTTTGTCGAGAATTTTTACGTCACTTTGTCCCAGGCTCCTTTATAAGGGTGGCTAGACGTTCCTTTAAGAAGCCGCCATTTTAATCTACAAAGGGCCTTACAAATACCGCCTCCATTTAAAGTACATATTATGAAAGGATCGTATATGAAAATGACTATTAAATACAGGCTAAATTCAGAATCTCTTTGATCAATTGTTAGGAGATTGACCAATAGCGCCAGAGAAAAAGTATTTAGGTTGGCTTCAAGACTTTTTTGGCTTTCCGCTGTCTGAAATTCAAACATTGTAAACAAACAAAGAATTTCTTTAAAAAGACCGGCAATAAGGAAAATCGATCTCAAAGAGAGCATTGTTTAGATTGATCAGGCTTCAGGCCTTCTATCTTCGAGTAGATATGGTACTTCACAAACTACCATTGGTCGTGGTACACATTTTAGCAATTGACAATAGCGGAGTTTGTCTGAATAATGTAAACTTTCAATATACATTTATTGCAAATAAAAATATCGTAAATTTTTTAATATGCTAGTTTCCAAGGAAGATACACTTGGACGGAGAGAAGTGGCTCTACCACAACTTTCCATAAATCCTAATATGTCTTCTACCCTTTCTTCTTTCTTTATTACATAATTTATTTACAAATCTGCTGCCCCCAATAACAAGAAAATTATCTCAAAACGAAAATCGAAAATCTGGTTTAGAGCTATCCTTTGTTACAATGCAAGGAGAGGATAGCCTAGTTTTCAGACATCTCAGTGCCATCCGGGTTCAAGGATAAATTGCCATTTTTTCACTTGAGATAGTAATTTGAAAAAAGTCATGTCATGAAAACACATGAGAAGATTCTGCCTCAATCACCGATCTCAAAAGATATGCTAGATTGATCCATGATTAAAGCTTTACCCCTTCAATTGTTCCTCCAAAAAGTCAGAAATGTGTAACATAACTTAGAGAATGGTGTAAATGGAGTTGTTTCGACCTAGATCGAATTTAAAAGAGCATATCTGATCACGAATTAGACAAATCAAAAAATTAACTCTAGCGAGGACCTCAAAGAGAGTGGAAACCTCTAAAAAAGTTCAGCACCTTTTGAAACTAGCAGAGCTTCTTTTGAGCTCAGATCCTTTTCCAACGAGTGCATCTCTAGCAAAAAATCCAAACCTTTTTATGACTTCAGACTTTCCATCTATGATTAGAACAGAATAACCTCTGAATAATTCTGTTTTTAGCAAGAGAGCCTCGATCTCAAATACAAATGATTAAGCCATAGTCAAGATACTATGACGTAGAAAGGTTCATGGCACTGCATACCCTCAAAACTTTTTAGGAGTAAACATTTAGATCCAGATTATAAATTTCACTAGGGAGGGCTCTCAACTAAAGCTACAGGTATAGGCCTAAAGCTGCTAGAGAAAATCCGAATTTGGCCCAAACAGGATTGCAAGATGAAATTTGAGAATAGTTTTAAAACGATGCATCATCTCGATGCTTTTGTTCTTGGCACAAGTTAGTTGGTATTAAGCTAGTCTTCTTCACCGCAGCCTCAAGAGACGTATTGATATTTGCCCTTTGATTAGAGAGGCAAGGGGAGCCAAAGCAACCTTTTTAAAAAATGTCCTTGACATCAGCCTTTAGTAATTATCAAAGAGATGGCTATGGAATTTTCAGACTATTCATGACACATTGACAAGTAACTAAAGCCCTGTTTATACTACACAAACTATTTTCAGTTTCGCCCCAGGAAAGAGCAATTTTCTTTAAAGAAATTCGCCTTGTCTTTTTAGGATTATCCGCTTGTTATAGAAAATTTTATAGGCTGGTTCAAAAAATCACTTTATAGGAAAATTTAAGAAATGCTCAGCTTCTTAGACCAACTGTAGATATTCTTCATATAAATTGCTTGGTTCTCTTCAATTAAGCAGAATACTATTTCACCCAAATCCTCTTAACTGAATGCATCGTTTTATGAAAACCATGGGTGTCTCCCAGCAAAAAATTCCACAAACATTGTACTGCGTAGGGATGAGAATTGTTTAAAGAGATGTGCTTAATGATAGAAAGTAGGAGAAATACCTCTTTTGCACACATGCTGTAAAGTTATTTTTAAAAGAGAAAGGATACACGTCTTTTTTATTCAAGAAACATGGAAGAAAGAAACACAGGCTCAAGTACTCTGAAATGTGACAAAGAAGGGCAGCAAGATTCATACCGTAAATTCTCTTTTTAGCCCCCCTCTCAATTAAGCCCCCCTCTCTTATTAGCCCCCCTTTTCAAAATGAAAAAGTCAATTAGCCCCCTCTCTCAATTTAGCCCCCCCCCCCAAATTTTCACTGATGCTGTAATAAGTAAACTTGACAAAAAACAGAGATTCTCATTTTATTCATTGGTCGCTCAACACTTCGCATCAAATCAAAATTCACATCATGTATTTTCCAGTCACGACAGATCCAAAGACAAAGATTTAATGTGCATTAAACACGGGCCATGTGAGAACATTTTACCAAAATAACATGCCGTTGGTACTCCAAGGGATGAAGTCGACCTTTTCGAATGCTCGATTTCAGAAGGCGACATGGCCCAAGAAGATTGAGGGGCAATTCACTCTTTCAAATAGCGTACGAGATTTTTCCTAAAACAAAAGGACTATACAACAGAAGAAGTCAGGCAGAAGTCCTTGTACCAGAAGCGCGAGTTAGCTGTTATAAGTACTCCTTTTTTCCAAGGCTCGCAAAAATTAGGAATGGGCTGCCCATTGGAACAAGAAACTCAAGATCATTGAGTCAGGATGATCAATGAATCATCAGGAATCATTCCAGTCATCATTAATACAAATAGAGACAAAGCCGTATTATTGAACCAATTTTTCATTTTCTTTTTCATATTTATATTGTTGTTGTTTTTTTTGTACTGACTGGTCAGCTGCTGGACTGCTAAGATGTTGCTAAAAAATGGATCTAGGCTAAATCACGGGGAGTGTCTTTTATTGAATTTGGTGTACCAAGAAATAAATAAAGTTTTTCAGTGTATAAACGCTTTCCAATCCGGCAGTGCTGACCAGTTAATATATTATCGCTTGTTTTATTATTAAGACTAACCTACTAACCGCTAGTACGCAATACCCATTATGGGGACTGTACTATAACATTTACAGTGCCGTCGGAATGAAATTCATATTGGGGGGCTGCCCATTGTTTTCCTTCTCGTTCAGTACACTGTTATGAAGAAAACATACTACAGTTTGACAATTATTGGAGAAGGCTCCAGCAACCACCCCCCAGCCCCCCCCCCCAGGCCCCCGGTTCCGACGGGCCTGATTTAGGTTAGATAGATTAGATTAACTGAAACATGTTGAATCCAAATGATACCCTTCATTGCACAGAAAGATGTAGAAGTTAAAAGAATTTATTACTTGGGAGACACGACTTTGAAAGGAAACTTACCATTGTCACTAGTCACGAAGACATTTGGAAAAGGGCAATTGGACAGTAAAAGCTCAAGCTAAAAATAGCATTTGCTTCTGGGCATGTTGCCCTGGTGCCCCAGACTTAAATGATGTGTCTGCATATTGAACGATTCCATACATTCATCGAAGCTCCTACGTAAGTTTCGATGTTTTCAAAGTTCCGTGTTATGGATAGCAACAAAATGATTGCCATTGATATGATAAATTCGCAGGTGTTTGATTTCCATGGATATGCTTAGATAAAAAAGTTGTCTACAATCGCAGTTGGCCATATCTCACATAATATTTCAAATGGTTTTGCACATTCAGAAGTATTTATTAGTGTTCTGTCAGGCTAGCAAATCTAAAGGGAGAGCAAATCTAATGTAAGATCATTTTTGACGTCACACTTCAGAAGTCTATTACCAGTACCCGTGTCTTTTGTTGAAATGGGATTTGTGGTTGCCCTGCCCCTCGTAGGAAGAGTGTATGACAACAATCCAATTCAATAAATTGACACCACGAGTTTCAATCCAATTCATCTGTACACACACGCTGTGAGAAAACAAAGCGCGCTATCTTTGATCGATTTCAATTGAATACTCCCATTGAGGAAGACAAGGCTGGTTTGTTATGAAAAGATAAATCTTTGCACTTGTAAAATTCATTAATCGATGTTTTTATGGTCTTATTGGATCAGAAAAGTTAGAATTCAAAGCCAAGCTAGGGGATTTGTTTGAAGATCGCGTGGAACTGAGTGCTATTGGGCAACCTGTTTGAGGACGGGAGCGGCAGACCCGCCAAATAAAACCCAAGTTCCCATCGAAGTGTCGGTCCTGTACTGTTTAGCCCGTCACAAAAATAGTCCAACCAGATGGAAAATGGGTCGACAGATATTCTTGATGCATTTGACGAGATCTGTGAAAGGACAAGTTCAACTCACAGGAAAAGGTATATCAAAAGGGTTTTATTTTAAAGCTGTTTGTTTATGGTAATAAATTAGGCCTGACTTTTTCAACATGAAAAGAAAACAGACAGAAGGAAGTGTTAATTGAGGCCGCACCTTTCATGTTTATTATTCTAGACAAAGGGCTATCATATGTTGAAATCAAATAAACTTTTTATCTAGGGTCTTCCGTCATTTATTTGCCAAAATTTTGATGAATTCTAATTAGCATGAATATTGTTTTGCTTTTTAAATTTTATTCGATTTTGCAGAATTCCATTTTTATTCATCGTTTTAATGTGAATCTAGCGATTATTAAGTATTGTTTGAATTATAAATCGTGGTTAAATCAATTTGCCAAATAGTTTGACCGATTAGTTCACAAGGTGTAAAGAGTAACGGATAATCAATTGTGGACAGGAGTTGTAAGAAGAAAGAGTTCTTGAGCCGCAGGTCAAATAGAAGAGTGTACTGTATAACTTCATTTATCGTTCTGTTTGCATTTTTTTGTGGATGGATATGGGGGTGATCTGCTGAAGCTACTTAGGCAAAGAGTAATCATGAAACAGGAAAGGTGTTTGCCGATAGTTTGAATTTGTCGATTCATGGATCTAGGTGGGCTGATCTACGGATGCGGCTGTTGTGTCTAAACAAAAAGAGTCAAAAGTGTAAAAAATGATTTAACACATAGCAATCCTCGACTTTGAGTCATCACTCTGTACATCTCAATTGGTTTTAACATAGGAAACTTTTTCTTCTGCTTGTGTGGTAGGTAAAAATTGGCAAGATTTTTAAAAATTGATACAATGTATATTGTTATGGAAATTTGCCCAAGCTGAGTTTTCAAATAAAAGAGAAATTGGTATTTTCTGTTTTGTCTAAGGCAATAATTGTCTTATCAGTTAAAGATAAATGAATTATTAAATGAATTAATAAGAATTAATAAATAAATAAATAAAGAAATGAATACGAATGGTGTTAAAATATTTATAAACATAGAATCTGATAAATGTTATATTATCTGCTCAACTCGGGTACATGACTGCAAACTTTGTTGAGCAGAGTTCAGATCTCTGCAAAAATTCACTATGCAGTAAAACTACCAATTTCCAAACAAAATAAGCCCTATGTTTAGAATTCAAGTAAAATTTTTTATGAAAAATGAGATGCACCCCACAACCCTTCAAGAATTCTGAGCCATTTAGGCACTGGTTGCAATAATCCTGTATTTTGCTTGAAGGCAGCAACTAGGAATGGCGGCAAAGTGTGTAAAAGGGGGCTTAATACTGCAAAAGACAGTGGCGGATTTAAGGGGGGCAACTAGGGGCAGTTGCCCCTCCCTTAATGAGTTTAGGCAAGACTGGCACCCCTTTTTGGAAATTGTGTGCCCCTTTTGAAGAATGAGAATCAAGTGAAAAAGTTTCTGAGACCAGTAGGTTAATTTGCTTCCAGGATTACCTCAAAGTGATGTTGTTTATTATGACAAAAGAACCTGAAATTTTCCAGTGCCCCCACAACCAACCGCCCCTTCTTCAAATTTTCTCTGGATCCGCCCCTGGCCCAAAAATTTCAACTAGCCACCCTCCTCATTGGCAGCCAATCTCTTTCAGCACTCCTGACATCAACATTTAAACTATTTCTAACCTTATTGCTGGAAGATCTTTTTTTAATGAGTCAGTCAATTTATGACACCAATGCAACAAAGTCTGGTCAAAAAGCTGCTATGCTCATCTAATGAATTTTATAGTTCATACCATCCCCTTTTCTTGTTTACAACTTTCATCCCTTCCAGCACCCTAGGTTTGATTTTATACTCTTTTCACATGTCACCCTTCAAAAAATGCTTTTAATGAATGCTTGAAAATGCACAAAAATTTCAGAAAACAAACAATCTGTTGAACTCCTCTAATTGTAGGTCATTACCTATAAGGTTTATCACTTTCAGTTTAAAACCATGTGCTTGAGACCATTTCACAGGCTGTTTTATTATTTTACATAACCTTGTACAAAATTTGATAATTATTTCATTTGATAATCCTATTTACTCAAAACCTCAGTCTGTCTTATCTGGTTTAGTTGCCTTATATAGAATTTTTGTAATCTTTTCCAATTTTATACTTTGTCTTGAAAAGGTATTTCTTAGACCTCACCCAGAGCAGAATGACCTTCATAGAAGACCCCGTTAAATTACTGATTTTGCATCAAAGAAGTTGACATTACAGATCACATGCTGCCTTTCAAAGAGGATATGAATATTCCATGTGTGAATTATTGACTTTGGTCTGGACACACCTTATTGTATCAAGATTAGAACCATTTTGCTTGAACAAATACTAGCTTAGTAATTTATGACGGCAGCTGGTAATCAAGTCCAAAGACATTGGCAGTTTAACTGCTAGAATCTTGAGCTTTTAAATCCACCTGGAAAGTTTTATAGTGGGGCTACGGCACCCCTGACAACTTTTGATGCTTAACAGTCTCAATATTATATTTTCTAGATTTATAAAACCCTTTTTAATTTCTCATACATTTAGGTAAAATCAAAAGTAGAGCATAATAGCGCTTCATAGGCTTTATGACTTTTCGATTCTTAAACTACTTCTTTTATTATAAAATATTTTCTATTTTAACCCCATTTTTATAACAATACTTTCACTTCGAATCTTGAACTACCCCAAGTCAACTGTGCGCCTGTGCATGGGCTCCATAAAGCTGTGACACAAAGCGTTTGAACTAAATATTTGTTTCAACTATCGTGCCAATATTGTGACAATTCTGTGAACGAGATTTTAATTTTTCTGGCACTCAAAATTAACCGTTAGACAGACTGGTATGTTTTTATGGTCGAGAGTCGCTCAACTAAGGAATTCCGAGACATAAACAATCCTGTGTTTTGATTTAAGTTGGCTATTCCGGTCAAAAGGTCCAGTTACCACAAGAATTTGACACAGTTGCCAAATTTTAACTGAAATTTCATTAATTTTTATTTTCCGATTATTTTTTCCTGTCGGTTGAGTTGTTGTCTTCGTTGACGTAGATTCACGGAGTTTGAAGTGCCTAAATACTGTTTGGGTCATGTAACGGGAGCTGGGTGAAAACATCCTATCCGTTAGGAAAGTCCTTTACGGGTAATGCAAGGGAAGTGTCCCCCAGTCCCCCTCCTATTCGGGTTTTCATCTCTAATAACCTTGTAGATATTGCGAATAATCATAGATGTGGGGGGGGGGGCGAAAGCCAGTACACATTGGGGGATAGGCAGTTCAGTTTGCCTTCTGATCACGGTTTTACGTATAGTCGACACTAATTATACAGGACTTTGTGCATCTACTTTTGATGTCGTGATGGCAAATTTAAAAAAGGGACTTTTGCAACAATTTTTCTAGCATTATTTAGCAGGAACACAGCATAGTTACTTGTTTTTTTAACCGTTGCATAATGACTGGCAATGTTTTTACGCGCTGCTGAACTACACTTGCCTTTGAACAAACCTTTGTCCATGCCACGCCCCTCTTTCCGACAATTTTTTTTCTGCTTCATCGTGCCAACAAGTATCTATGTGAGCGACGCTGGATGATAAATCATTCAGACAAACTCGGTACTTTTCAAACAAACAAAAGTTGCTGTTGTGATGTTTTTCTCCGGATGGCCACTTTTTGAGTCTCAAGGCAAAACATTCAAGAAAGTACTGCTAAGTAACAAAGCGTTTTTAGGGTTGTATGGATAAACATTGGTACCTACCATAAATAGTTTGTAATCAAGTATTTTAAATATATGTTTATCTTTTATTTAACTGTTGAATGTTGTCCAAACATAGAAATCTTAATCGGTTTGTGCAGAGAAACTTTAAGTAGTTAAATACAGCGATATGACGGCTGTTTGCTCCTCCAAAGCTGATCAACAGTGTTTTGCAAATTTCAGCTGCCTTGAGTTCAGCAACCCACCAACCCTAGTTTTAGGGACACAAAGAAAAGACTTACTTCGCCGGTTTTTTTATTAGCGTAATGTCATTTGAATGGGTAAGATACTGAGGGGTTCAAAGCCGAAAAATGGGCTTCAAACCCCATGCCCCTCAAACCTCTTTCCCGCCGCTACTTAACACAGGCATCAATATCGTTTGCTTCCTACAGTTTCAATTTTGTGGAAAGAATATGTAGAAAGGCTGGAGAACCTGTTTAAGGATAATTTTTTACTGAGAGAGTTACTTACTGATAATTAACACTAGACACAATTGTGACTGCTTTTTGCTTTCCTGTGAGATTTCTGGTAGAAAACTCCAAGAGAGGTTTTCGTCCAAATATTCTTTTTAGGATAAGTTGGGATCTTTTAGGATAATTGTTGGGATTTTTCAAAATTGTTGCTAGCAGGTACCGCTGTCTTGCGGTTTCTGCTCGTTCTCTAGCAAATATCATTTTAGAAAATTTAGCAAAAGGGGCATCTGTTTCTTCATTTTCTGGCTCGGCTTTTTACCAGTTCCACGTGCTGGATTCCATAGAATGTTTGCACGACGGGTCATGCCCTTCACAAACATTTTCCTTCGCGTAACATCAATATGCAATACAGCACCAATAAGCCGATGACGTCAGTAGCAAGCCATAGACCATTCTTGGTCCTTAAAGCTACATATTCAACCTCTAAATTGTTATTCAGTAAACCTCGGTGTTATTACTCCACGCAATCACGTTCCCTTGACAAACTATTTGTTTTTAACTGTAGTCAGATAACTTTGTACTTATTTAATGTAGTTTGGGCATTGTCATAGTTATCCAACCACACCCTTAACCACTTTCAACTTAAAATCGTGTTAGTACTTCTTTTCTCTCAAAATTTTCATCTGAAAGGCGCAAAGCTTCAAATGAAAGCCAGCCCAAGTGGATCGCTTGAAACAAGCCGTTAAGCCTATTTTTGATAAACTTTGAAGCTTTATTGCAATTTTTCTGGTTGATTTACGTACTTAAATGAACAGCAGATTCAATTTTATACTTTATCAGTGTTTCTGTTAGGAGTCTTTTATTCATATACATGCTTTAAGTATTTCAAAAGACGGAAATCCAAAGAATTACATCATACGATTTTGAGCAAAGATACTTAAAGGATTTAACGCCCATCTGAAAATTCGTTGAAAGAGACACGTTGCTTTGACTTCGACTTCAACTTTCGACTGCTGTTAGGGGAAACCAGACCAATACCAGACCAATACCAGACCAATACCAGACCAATACCAGACCAATACCAGACCAATACCAGACCAATACCAAACCAGACAAATAGCGCAGAGCCCAAAGACATGGAGGACATGGATTGGTGAACGGGGTCAGCTGCCCCAAAGCTTTCTTAGCAGTCCTAAAAATGCTTCTGATGAACACACAAGTTAGCAGGGTATCTTAGACCGAAGTCCTTTAGACATTGTCACCATTTCAGCTACCAATATTACTAATGTAAATGGCTGGTAGTGCTTCAGAATCCGACCCCTCTTTATGACATATTCCACAGTGAGTCATGCCACTCTAACAACCCCCCCCCCCCTTTAGTCAAAAGATAGGAGGTAGCCCCTGGTTTTATCTGATCGCTTCCTGACACGCTTTCCTTTCGCTGAAGCATGGCATATCTCGTGAAAAAAGCGGTCGTGATGAACATCCATTTTATCTAGATTAAACATAAACAAGTTTCTCAAATTTATCTAAGGTCTCGAGTAACATGTTTTTTGCGATTTTCAGGTATTCTTGCACATAGTAATTTGTGCCTTTTTTTAACAGGGTAAAAAATTTTGCCGATCAGAGAATCAGGGTAAAAGCGAAAGGCCGTCATGCTGCAACTAGAAACCCTGTCAAGCAACTTCAAGATCGCGGAGACCTCAGGTCGGATACCGATGAGGTACGTTCACTGTTGATGTCTGATGTCTGAAAGCTATTGGGAATCTTTTTTGGGAACAAGCATGTACCCTTTTATGCCTTTTTTCACTTCAAAGATTTTTCTATTTGTGTAAATGCCTTGCATAAAGAAGCAAAGCCTGTAGAAGTGGTCAGGGAACCAATGTGCCTGGTCATTGTTATTTGCGAGTCAGCTGCCTTGGGGGTTTAGACCCCAACAGTCGATGTTCTTAGATCATGAAACAGTGCTGGAATGCTGGGCAGAGTTGTTTGCACCCTACTATTACTTGGCTCAATATTTTTTCATATCTTTACTCGAAGATTACTTCTTCTAACGCAACAAAGAATTGATGCTCTCGCCGGTTTTGTGCAGGAAACTTTGTTTTCCTGCTTCAATCATGAAACTTCTTACTCTTAGGTGCTTAGGTGCTTAGGTGCCTAATTGCTGCCCCCCCCTACTAATTAACTTTTGAAAATTTTTCCAACACCCGCTCTTATTAGGACCCCCCACCAATTGATTTTGGCACTTTTGTAGTGAAATCAGCGTAACATAAGCTAAATATTGTCGATGATAATAATAGCTATATAATAGTAAAATAAGCATAATGATTTTAAGTGCATTTTGAGTATTCAGTATCTGTAACTTCATAATTTGGACCCCCCGTATTTGAGCCCCCCCGGTAATTTGAGCACCCCCCCCCCCGCAATTAATTTTGGACATAAAATCCGACCCCCCCTGTTTATTCTGACCTCCCCCCGGCAATTAGGCACCTAAGAGTAATTTGTCAATAGTATGTGTCTGGAAAGAAAATCCCACTTTAAGAACCTAAAGTCGTCTGAGACTGGAGGATCAACGGTGTAAGCTCTTAGTTAGGTTTTTTATGGGAGCAGTATGGTTTTTGACTGAAATTTGATAGCATAAAGTTTCTTGAATGGAAAAATGTTTGCAAACTAGAATTTGGTGACTGTGAAATTGAAGCTTTTGTTTAACTAAAACGAATGAATCTTGGTCAAAAATTATTTGCTGAAACTATGAAGATTCTATCTGCTTGTTATATCTTACAGAGTAATTTATTTTGTTCGGAAAATATGAAGTTAAGTACAATACTAGGGAGAGGAAGAAGGGGCTGGTAACGAGCCAGTATTGATTGAGCATATAACTATTGCATGGAATCTAAGGCCAAATTATCCACGATAAAGATCGAAAATTTTTGTTATGTTTTTAAGTATAGCTTACTTTAGCGTCCATAAACCGCCAAAGACTTGGATACTAGTAACCAGCTTCTTAACTATATTTGTTATTGTTAATTTTCTCGCACATACATGTGGTTATATCGATCAGTGATGTGTACATTCTTATAGAAAATTGCATCATATTATTATGGAAGTGGTCAAGGAACAACGTCAATTTTCTACAATCTTTGCCAAAGCACTGGAAAACTTTTCTAAACATTGCACACAGCCCTCCCCTAACCTCCAGCAGTATTGAGTATTCTTTATCAGCATGGTATATATGTGTCTAGTTGTGCTGCCATCAAATACAAATACTGAAAACGTGCCACCCAGAATTGTTTGGGGGCGAGGGGGGACTTGTACGGTTTAAGGAGATTGATTTTCAGTAAAGGTAGAGAGGGCGCTGTATTGTGTTTTTGAAGAGATTTAAATAAGATTGTAATATATATATATAGTTTAAAAAAGTCGCTACCCACTTAACATGTACGAGCTTGTGACATGTACCAGCTTCATGCCATCAGTGAGCTTTACGACACAAACAGCTTTAGGTCAATTTTTTATATTTTGTTTATAGAAAGGCGAGAAAGCTTTCGGTTCTGAGAGTTATTTTCTTTGTTTTTAGTATTTGTCAGTTGGATCAACAAGTTCACATCATGAGGTTAAGCTGGTTGGAAGGAATCAGATCATAGCAACTGGCAAGAGGCAAGGTAATTGTACAGCTGCCAACGGGACGTCTTTTAACGTTTTCTTCTGGGTGGAATCCACAATGGAACGCCGTAAAATGGCCGCAGAGGCCATTTTAAGGAATTAGCAGAATTGGCTGTTCATGTGACAGGGATTCCGTGAATCTTGAGTTTAGAATTGACAAAATGTTTCTCACTGTAAAGGAAAATAGACGTAATTTTTTGGGAAATTTGAGGGCTTTATTGGAACATCCCCGTTACTTTGGATTTTAAGGAATACTTTGAGTTTTTGAATGATTTATAGGCCCTTCTTTTTGTCTTTGTAACTAGATGTTACTTAGAAGCGAGGCTGCGGAAATCATACTTATGTAACCGTGAATCAAGGAGTTTGTTCTGAATTCAGTTTCTAACCTGTAGTCTCCAGTATTGAGCGTCGAAATCAAAGGATACGCTGAAGCATCAAGTTGAATGCTACCATATTCGGGTCTTTTTGAATAATTCATCAAAAATTTTGTTTGCGTCCGGGGAGCAGTGACCTGGAAGGGGCAACGGTTTAAATGCTTAACATCAAAGATGTATCTGGGATTGCCGACCTTTAAAGTGTTAGAAACTTCAAGTTTTCTGGAGCAACTGAGCATAGATTTTTTTCATTTAATCACATTTTAAACAGTGGCAAGGATGGAGAAGATTGTCAAGCCATGAATTCAATTACCCTTGACCAATGTTTTCTACCAAATTGAAAATATTTGATTGATGCATGCATTAAGTTCTAGTGCAGAGAAGAACTTTCAGTTTATAACTCTTCCTTTCATGATATAGCATTGTTGTGGATGGTAGTAGAAAATCTAAGGAGGTAGTGCTGCTAGTCAAGGTTCTTCAGTCTTTGTGGCAATAACTCAAATGCTGGTTATTCTTTAATTAAAATTTATTGTCGCTGTATTTTGTAAGTGTTTTTTCTTGGCACCGCAGAAAGAGATGATTTGGCGGATGATGCAAGGAAGGGCTTGGAAAGTAAAGAAGACCTCAAAGGAGCTTCGAAAGGACTCAAGCGAACATCAAAAGACAAATCAGGGATTAGTAAGGAGAGGATAAATCCGTATGATGGTGTAAAACCGGTTATGCTTCTGCAAGTCAAGGGTGTGTTACTGGAATCTTTTTATTTGCTTTTTGCTGATATCTGTACAATGAGACTAAGATTCCACCATGCCGGATATCTTATTAATTGGTCTAACCGTAGTTAAAACTGCGTTACTTTGCTTTCCGATGTCATTGAAAGGTCATCTTTGGAAATTTTCTTGACTAGCTTAAATGAAATTGCCAGTAATGAAGTTGTGTTACACGTTGGGTGCCATTTGAAATAGGATTGATGGATAATTTTGCGTATATCGATGCAATACACAAATGAATTTTGTCGTTGTTACGGTTGTCTTCCTGTGTTTGAAGCGCATGCCGTTATAATGTGAGATTTTCAAAAATGGTATTTCCACTCTATATAATAACTGTTTGCACCTGCTTAGAGTCCTCCTGAAAAATAAAGGTTTTCGATTTTTTGATTCAGGTACTAGTTTTATGTTGTGCAGTCTAAAGATGTTACCATATTACAAAGTAGAGGGTACCGATTACATATAACTGACTTTTGCTAAGCCAACGGCTACTAAAACCAACGGCTACTAAAGCCAACGGCTACTAAAGCCAACGACTACTAAAGCTTCTGGACCTTAGAATCATGCTTCTTGTAGGAACAAACTACCTTACAAGACTTCAGTTAAGGCATGTACACATGATTTGTGATATTTAATGATCACAGTAACCTTTACATTAAATTTCGATCAAGCACTTTTAGTTGATGGTGATGAATAACATGATGATAAATGACAAGTTTACTTTGTAACTGCAATTGTAACTTGCAACTTATTTAAAGAAAGACATGCTTATAGGTGCTGAGAAGATTTCTTGTAAGGCTTGCTTATGTTTTAAGCCCCCTTTTCTTCGTAAAACACACGAATTTCTAATTCCGCTACCTATTAGCCTTTTTAGTTTTTATGTTTCTCACGATTGTATCGGGTCAAAGTTCGTTTAAAAATCATTTCATTCCTTTTCTTGTATCTGTTTATATGTTTTTCAATGCGGAATACTTTTATCGTCCCTTGTCTTTGTCCAGGTGCAAGAAATGTACAAACCAGGTTGGTGGAACCGAGTGTTGCGTCTATGAATAGCGGTGACGTATTTATTTTGGTCACGCCACAACTGGTTCACCAATGGAATGGAAAGTTTTGCAGCATTATGGAGAAAGCAAGGGTATGTACTGCAATGGATAATTTCAACCCTTTTTCAAGCAAAGTTGAAGTTCAGGCAATATTTCTCTCCCTTTTTCCTTTGATATCCTTTTTCTTCCTTTGTACAAAGCTCAGCCACGTTCAGTCATATGTAACTGCACGTTCACTGGCTGTTAATTCATAATCATCGGAAGCAGCTTTTGCGATTTTGCTGAACACTTTAATCTAATAACGATTTCTCCTTAACAACACTAAACAACGAAACCAATAACCACACATGGCTTAAAGCTGATAGAGTTATACATTAGCTTGGTTCAATTATATCATAACTGGTCTCCTGATGAGTTACAAAGCTGGGGCTTTTATCGTATCAGGGGATAATATCTAAAGCGTTTTGATAGCATAACAATAAAGAAAGCATAAATTGACCTGGTAACCTCTATTTTGTCGGCGTAAGACATTTCTAATCGACTTAGTTGTTTTAGTATCACAGGTAAAGAGCAGGTTGGTTGTGGAATCGATGTACAATCAATTATTTTGCGCTAAAATTCCCTATGAAGTTAATATTCTCACATTTTGTGATATGAGATATTTATTTATATTCAGTTATTCGGAATAGATTTTATACATTTGTAAAATTAACCTGATAGCCTTTACGTCACGTGACGAGCTTCCCTCCTTCTCATAACTTTTAAGTCTTATCTAGGAATAAAGCTTCTTACATGCAATAAATTATTTTGCATATTTTGCATGCAATCAAATTCGAGGTGTCTCAAATACAATATGACAGACTGTGTGTGTTATTTGAATTGACGCTTCCAGGAAAAACTACTTGTAAGCTTAGTGTTATATGATGTTTTCATAATATACCTTGATTTATGTTTAATTAAATGTAATCCAAGTGTTATCTCTCCATATGTAGCGTATTTGTGGATACAATTTCGATCGGAAGATCATTAGTCGTCATGTGCACTTTATACTCACAAGAAGCGACTTTTGAGCCAAATATGTTAGTATCTGGCTGGATCAAAGAGAATCAGGGTTGATCTAAAACGCAATTTCTGTATTTTCTTATTTATCAACCGGCACCATTTCTATACAAAATTATTTTTCCTGATTCTAAAATGTCTATCAGAGGATCCGAAAAACATTTGCATAGATTTTTTAGAGAAGTAAGGGCTAATCTAGAGACTGAAATAATCAAATTCTGCCTACACAAAAACGTGCTGCTTTTGACAAGTTAGAGGTTGATGTAAAGTGCGGCGTTATTGATCCATTTTACGCTGATGGCGGTTTTGTTGATCTCGGAAAATTTTTACTGGACAAAAAATATTCATTTGTTCAAAAATTCACACTCTTGCTTGGTGTCTTAGGATCGAGAAATCGTTTTATAGAATGTTTTTCGTGGATAATAATCTCATTTTTAACAAATCTGATAATAAAAACACATTTGAAGACTATTTGAGACAAGTTTAGAATAGTTGCTCTTGAATTTGTACAAATATTATATCTAGACTATCATTATAAACCACCATTTAACAGTAGGCATAATCAGTTAAGTAGTTTCAAATGTTTATAAAACAGCACTAGAGCCTATTTCGTATGAATTCATTAGTATATTTTTAAAACTCTTTGTTCTTTGATTTAGGGCACCGAAATAACAAGTGTTATCCAACAGTGGAAAGAAATGAACTGTGAGGCAGATACGATAAATGTAATGGATCAATCAAAAGAGCGAGACAGTAGGACAACAAGAGCTTTCTGGAATGCCCTTGGAGGAAAAGATAAGATTCAAAGTAAGTTACACAGGCTATTTTGCTGTGGCTTTGTCAGAAATTGCCCTGACCCACAGGGGGAAACCATGGACTTTCTATTCATGTTTCCAGATATCAGCGATTCCGTTATCGCGCACTCACAATGACTATAAGGGGACAATTTTTCAAGATGTTTTAACGATAGGCCTAAAAGGGTCCCTCTAATACCGTATACCATCTTTGTAGGGACCCAAAGAGCACTTTACAGATTTTGGGAGGGGTTTGAGAGGGCTAAAAGTTGTTGTGTTAAAATCAAAAGCAAGATTCAGAATATAGTTTTGAGTGCATTTTGGACATTTTTAGAGGGATATTGACATTTCACAAAGAAACTCACTCAGAGAAAGTTATTTTAAATATGACAACAAATTTTTCAAATTCTCAGTACGCGATTTTCGAATTGAAATAGATGAATATTCAAATTTTCTTGACTTTTCTGAAAGAATATATGCAATATTGATTTTAGCAGAGCTGAAGGTTTTTTATGATATTCAGTGATGTAGAAACATTTAGTAAACTTCTTCTAAAGAGGCAACTTTCTGTCTTTAGAGCTATATACCATGAACACAACAGGAAGCTAACTACTTTTAGAGGATAGTCTTAAAATTGTTGTTTTGTGAATAAATGATGTGTGCATGGTGTAAAAATTTCAATTTGAAAATTAACTGGCAGACCGGTTAAAATACATGTACGCAATGTGCATGAGAAATAGGACTCGTGTAAAATGTCTCTTGAAGAGAAGGAATCTGCGTTACTGATAAAGAAAAAAGAAAGCTGTTTAGCAATTCAGCTGGATAGCTTGATTGATGCTCAATTTTTTGAATTTCTATCTTACTACTTCAGGCAAGGATGATGTTCTTGATGATGCTGATTACGAGAAAGGCATTCTGGAATCAACAAAAATTTATGAAGTGGAATTAGATGAAGATGAAAATGCAGAATTAGTATTACTTGATGAGTATAGTGGGAAAGTTCCTTCTAAGAAATGGTTGTCCAGTGAAAAGGTATTCATTGACATATGTTAAGGTATTCAAGGCTCTCTTTACATCTTTCCAGTTGTAACGTCACAACGGCGCCTTTGCTTCCATCTCTCGCTGTATGTAGGTATATTATAATAGTTTTCGTCACAGATATCGCCAACAACAATCGCCATAAATTACAACACTCTTGCCATAATGATCAGCTCAATAAATCATCTTCAGTATCCTTGTCATTTACGGTTCCAGACAGTCCTATAACTCCTTGACTTTAAAAGGAAATTGTTCTTGAGGCCTTTGCCTACTTTAAGGTCAGTTAAAGCGTGCTATTGTAAATTGCGTCGAGATAATAAAACCTCTGGACTGTTAGATTTTTCAAGTTCATGAAGTGTAACTGGATAGAAAGTTAACAGGAAAATTGTCAATCAACTTTTTCAATTGTTTTTTGGAATATGTTATTGTGGTGCTTTTTTAGGTTGTTTTTTGCACTTTACCCAAATTTTGTTTTTTAATTTTGATTAACTTCTGCAAGTTTCATTTCCATTGATAATGATAAAAATCTCAACTTTTCGAAGAAAAAAACGTGTCAGCCTAAAATATATTTTATCTAAATACTCCTAAGAACATATCTAACCTTAATCTCTAGGCCTATGTTCTGGACTTTGGTACAGAAGTGTACACATGGATTGGAAGAGAATGCAAAGGCAGTATGAGGAAAAAGCCAATCGATTTAGGTCTTGAAGTTTTTGAAGAGGGGTTCAAAACCTCATCATCAGTCAGTCCATTATTCCCGAATGAAGAAAACCCAAAGATGAGGAGAAGTGTGCCTAGGCCAGAATGGGCTGTGTTTGGAAAGATGACTGAGAAATCTGAAAATGTCTTATTTAGGAGGAAATTTTACGATTGGCCTGATCCTGTGGACTTGAAGCCAAAAACTGCTGAAAGCAAGGTTCACGAACAGGTATGCTTAATGTAGTTCTTGAGCTCGGGTATTATTGATGAGGCAATTTTATTCTATATTTGGGATGAACAAATTATAAACGTGTTTGTGTGTTTTTACTTATGGTTTTTTTAAACTCAATTAACGCGCCAAGTTACCTAAATATATTTTGTCCTACAACACAAGGGATCTCATTAAATCATTGGCTTAAAATGCCAGTGATCGAAAACATGAAATTTTATTCATTTATGAGAAAACCTTACTGTTAAAGGTGAGTTTTGGTGTGACTGTATTTTGCAAATATCCTGGTATGCAAACATATTTTCATCAGGAAAATATTTTCGTCAAAGAGTCCGGTTAGCAAGCTTTAAAATTTTTTGGATGGAAAATCTCTAAAAATCTACGTTTACAGCATTCTATCTAAAACAGAATTGCTGAATTATTTTCAATTTTTTGTAACTTTTTCAATTCCAGTAGATGTTTTTACAAACCCAGGAAATTAATGGACCTTCCAATAAAACCCAATTGCAATGTTTTGAACCGTATTTTACTCACTACTAGGTTCAATTAACACAATATGCAACTCTTTACTTATTTGCAGCTTACAAGAGATTTAAGTGACTATCAACCCGCTGTGGAACTAGAACCAATTGATGGCAAGAAGATGGTGAACGTTGCTGATGGACCTGTTATGATTGTTAATGGTTAGAGAAATTGTTTGCTTATCCGTATCGTTCTATCATTACTTGTTCTCTATCATTCACCATCTATCGTGTTTCTCTACCACAATCTACCACAATCTGCCTTGTTACAATCAACTTCAGTATTCCTCTTGTCTTTCAATTTATGGCTGTAAATTTCAAAGGGTGACTGTACTTTACGACCTTTCTCGAGGTTTCACAGACAGCGTTGGTACCAAACCTTTGATGAACCAAACCTTCGATTTGACTAAACATCAGTTCTTCTTAGTTTTCACAATAAAACTAACCTCATTAAGAGATCTTGTACTGGTGGAATAGAGCGTGAAACTTTGAGTAGCAACTCAGAACTTTCATTGTCTATACACAAACAACGTGTTCAGCTTAGCCTATACGACATCGAGCATTTTATGACAGACCTGTAAACAGTAATTTCCATTATATTCATGGTTGTATAATTTTGCCTTGGTTTTTATAGATATGTTAATTGAAAGAGGCAAAGGCGGAAAAGACCCGGAAACACTCTTCAAGTATGCTGTGCAGACAAATGAGATAAAAGTTTGGAGAATCGTAGAGAAAATCTCAACAAAAGTGCCAGAAGAAGAATTCGGGTTCTTCTTTGCTGCAGAATGTAAGAGTGAATTTTAACGATTTACGATATTTAAACTTAACTTGGTCGTTAGTAACTACCATAAAAACTGAAGTAATGAAAAGCAGTTGAAAAACAGCTCTTTATATTCTAAGGGCTAGCACACTGCTCGATTAGCACAGCTTCTCAGTGTTCTGAAAACTACAAAACTCCTTCGGGAAGCTAGATAGTAACAAATAAAAATACATTACGGGTATATGCTAAAATTTGAATTTAGGGTAGCTTTCAGAGTTTACAATTTTTGCTTTCATTTATGGGGACAAAGTCTTTCAGGACCTAATGAGTGCCTGCCATTTGATGCAATCTTTGAATTACAAGTTTTTGGTTTTAAAGTTCCTCTATATCTGATTTTGATGCTTTTTTTGGTTACTGTCCTTCTGCAAAATTTCATTAGAACACTTATCTAGAACAGTTTGAGGTCCTTCTTAGCCCCTACTGTTTTTGTCCATAGCTTACATTGTTCGTTGGAGCTTCCAATACATGAGAACAGGTATTCGCAATATAAAAGGTGGAAAATCGAAGCAAGACGACATCGGACGAGACTGTTTGTTGTATTTCTATTGGCAAGGAAAGGATTGCACGGTAGCTGATAAGGGTACAGCTGCTTTGATGATGTCAGAGATAGACTCAGATGAAGGTCCTCAAGTACGTATGACTTCATTAATACCCCCTTTTAATTTGTTTCCGTTTCCGTCCCTATTTCCAACGATTGGAAGGTAGTGGTCTTTGTAATATTGAGATGCCATATCCTACTAATGCAAGCCCATTGCAAATCTCGGCTTTGCTATGATATGCGAACATAGCCGGAGATAAAGACTCTCTCAGGTCATAGAAGGACCAAGGGAAAGTTAAAACACATGAAATATTACAAAGGACTAAGGGCAATAGACCAAGGACTAGACTAGGGGTATCAACACACATTGGGGTATCTCGTGAAGGTGTTCAGACAGAATCATGTGTTTTTTCTTTGAGACATGACGATAATTTAATTAAGCATTTTTAAGATAACTAATATCACTATATGTCAGGAGAATATAACTTTTTCTCATTGAGTCTTTGTCTACCTTCTTGTCATCTTTATATTTCAAATTCTGCATCTTGAATGTTGATCCTTTTGCATGGTTTTATATGAATGGTTTTAAAACAATCTATAACTGTTTAATATTTTCATTGTTTTCAGATGCTGGTGACCCAGGGCCAAGAACCTCCAGCTTTCTTTCAGTTGTTCGATGATGGCATGGTTGTAAACCTTGGAAGGTAGTCCAAACCTCATTTGTCATTTGTCTTGGTGCCCTGACCCTTACCCTTGAAAGTATTTTGGTAGATTTAGTAAGAATCAGCGTAAGCTAAGTGATTTTAAAAATTTAAGCTTGGTTTTCTCTAAAGGGGCCGAGACTTTCTATAGAAGGGACCAAAAGAAAAATTTTGCATTTGTAGTAAAGAAAAAAGCTGCTGTTTCTACCAGATTGTAAAACGCAAATATATTGCGACAAATTAAGACTGTGAGTGATGACTCTTGTAGTGACGGATTTCCCAAAAATGCAATTACGGTTAACCCTGTGTTATCCAAAATTTCTGAGGGTTCGTGAAAATTTTCAAATTTCAAATTGCTCAATTTATACGAGCTTTACAAAAAATCCTGGATTTTGCCACAAATATCCCTCAATTACCATTTTTTAGCCTTTATCCGTATAATCAGAACTTCCGCAGCAGTCGTAACGATAGTCACTAGTATGTATCCTATTGACTGTACGACACGGAGAGGGGCAAGATTCCAAGAACTTAGTCGTCCCATTTCCGCAGCAAAAAATGACGGAAATGCCTTTAATAACAGCCAAAAATTGCAGTACCATCGATTTTAACAGAGTTTAATGAAGGAAAGTGCTTATATCACAAGCTTAGTTTTTACAATTCGCAGAAAGTTCAAACTGGAATGATTACTCAGAGGACTGACAAGTATGGCCGAATTACGAAAAATTCATATTTTAGCAATTCGAATTATAGAGATTTTTTCAAGGGTTTACAGGTTTGACTGTATTTTTCTGCATTTTTCTGGACACAGACTCCAAATTTCCTGCATGATATATTTCTTTAAATCGCACCCTCCCAGACCCCCAAATGTCACCACACGGTAAAACTGTAACCCACTCAAAGTTGTCATATCTCGCAAGGACCTGACTTGCTTGAAGATTGCCTGAGTGTAGCTTGTAATTTAGTTGATGTCATAATTCTACTCTAGACATTCCGAAGATTCGAAATTCAAAAACACGAGGATGTATTTCATCAGAAATGACGATGAAGGGGAGGCATGCATGGTCGAAATACCTGTGACGTAAGTCTTTCTTTTTGTGCATTTTGTGACGTAGTAAGTGTCTCTTTGGCTTCCCCTTATCAACAGACCAGTTTGTTAATTATTTAAACAGTACAAAACATCTTGGATAATGACTCTCGTAATACAATAGAAGTTGAAGAAAATAAAAAACTTTCGAGGCAATTACCTTTTATCTTTGGGGTCAAATTCTTTTCAAGCCAATGTCAAAATCTGTATTTTGTAACGTTATTTCTTTATGAAAAAGGTTTTTGCAAAGGTAGATTTGTTTTTTAACGCTTGTCATTTACAATCATGAACAATAAGAACTACTTTTCTGCTTGTTTTTTGTTTTAAATGCTTCATGTCATTTCTACACTGCTAATTGTATGAAGTACATAATTGATTGTTAAAGGTTTTACTCGTCATTTAACGCATTTATGTTAAATGCAGATAACGCTGTAAAATTGAACGTATACTATTCCTCTTGGATAAGGAACTTTGCTAAAGGCAG
Source organism: Rhopilema esculentum (assembly GCF_013076305.1). The sequence continues at coordinate 5,492,701 of NW_027019809.1, read as the reverse complement.
TCTGTCTCCTCCATGATGGTTAATTCTTGAAAGCCTCGCCTAACTTGAAGGCCTCGCCTAACTTGAAGGCCTCGCCTAACTTGAAGACCTCGCCTAACTTGAAGGCCTCTCCTTAAAAAGAGGGTCTTCCTCTTCCTTTTTAGCATTCTATATTAGTTATTGAGAGTGAACACGAAAAAAATGTCTTATCTTCTTATCATCGAAACTGACTTAGGCATTTGACACCAAAACAAAATCCACAGCAACTCGCTCAGGAAGAGTACGCGATGGTAGTTTTTCCTTCTGATTGGTTATTTGTGCACTAAACCAACGGTGCGTGACGATTGTGGCTATAAAAAGAAAGTCTGAGGGCAATGGGGAACATACTGCCTCTAATGTTACGTCTATATGCTGCTTTTCCTTGTTATCCAACACATGGTCAAGCTATCTTCAATTTCTATCAGCATCTTTGTAGCAAAGATTTGAGGAACCAATTTGATTTTTTAGGTCGGCCAATCTAAGATCAAGAGGGTCTATTATTTTGTGCGATCCACCAGAAAAGACGATATATCTATGGCATGGTGTCAAAGCTACTGAAGACATGCAAGATCGAGGCGTCAAATGTGCCAAAGGCTTCAGAGACAGGTTAGTGATTTTTTAGTTCAACCTTTTTTAAGGTTTATTAACCAACAAACACCCGCCAACTCGGAGAAGGGATATTCCCTTTGTGAATAGAAACCTCTGGCGTAAAACAGGCTTGGTTTCTTAGACCTCTCTTACACTAGATCCAAACTAATTTTATCCGGATGGATTCTGCTTTGATAGGCCTTGCATTTACACTAGACCTACTCTATCCAAATATATTTTATCCGCTTACGAAGTAAGACTCAGATGAACTTTGTTCTGGTGCAGAAAGTGATTTTTTTAAGTTTTGGTACCGATTCTCGCGGTTTTATCCGAACGAATTTCATCCACTTTCAACTCGAGGTGGTTTCAAGGTGGCTGAAGAGAGGCAAGGCGTGGCCTGGTTGTTGTTACCGTTGTTGCACAATCGTTTGCACGTGCCCAGCTGTAAAAGACTGGTCCAGAGTGTAAATGGGGCTTATTATGTGATTTGAGTTCAATTTCTTTAAAAACGGTTTTGTTTCTTTTGTAATGTTACCCCTTAAACCCCTTAAATAAGGAATTTTGTAATGCTTTGTATGTTTTATCATCTTTTATATACCAGAGACAAACTCCATAATATACTGTTCATTAAAATTAATATTAACCTCTACTTGTTCATTTAAATATCGACAACTGCTCATTTACATGTCTACCATCATTATTTTCTCCAGAATAAAAACCTTATATCAAAAGAAATTTAAAATTAAAGAGATGTTGGAAGGTGAAGAAGAGGACACCTTCTGGGACGCTCTTGGTGACGATGAAGACTATGTGTCATATTTAGGAGGTAACATTTATGCCGTTTTTATGTTAGCAATAAGTTTGCCGTTACGTCATTGAGAATATTTTGTCACAAGATGCGATAAAGAATTATACACTCTGCCAGCACAGTGCCCTTGCCTCCGAAAAAAGTATCGCTCATTTATTTCGCCATTTTTTATGTTCTTTTGGATGAGAACACCACCACTCATGTCAAGATTTCTCTAACTATGTTTTTCTCGATAAAATATGAAAATTTCAACATACCTTTCATAATTAGATTTGTTGTCTATATCTATATTCTTTTATTTTCTCTAATGGCCAACTTTAATTTTCAAAGGCCTTTGTTTTGTGTGGTGAGACCAGCTGTCGAAGGAGACATTGTCTTTGTAGAATTTTTCCCATTAAAGCTTAGTTGCATAATATCTGCACTGCACTGGCAAGATTTTTCGAGCTATTCTTTTGCACAATTACAGGCTCAATTTTATTTTTGAATTTTTGTAACTTCAAAACAATATTGTGGAAGAACTAGCCACGTGTTTTCTTGCGTCAGCTGGCCATCGCAGTTGGCGGGAAAATATATCACAGGGGTACAAGAGTTTCAGTCCCCATAAACGTCGGTACCAAAAGACCGAATAAACAGGTTTTAAGAATTTATGGTTTTTCAGAGAAATTTTTTTATAAGTATCCGAAGCAGGCCAAAAAAATGTTCTTCGTTTTAGGCAACATTAATTTCTCTCCGATTAGCCTGTTTGTTTTTAAAATTCAGAATTGTCGTGAAAACAATTCAACACGAATAGACAGAGTATCTGGAATTCAATTTTTCTCTTGCTAATTCTTACACTTCTGTTTACATTCTGTTGCTAGTCAAGAAAGAGTTCGATTTTACGCCAAGATGCTTCAATTTCGCCAGTATGCACAACCAATTCGTTGCAACTGAGATCACGAGCTCAACACACTTGCCAACGGCCATCACCCCATTCCCATTACTGCAAGAAGTGTTGTTTACTGCACCTCAGCCTGGTGAGTACATGTCACATGACAACAGTCTGGCAGTTTATTGGATTGTACGGTTCATTGGACGGTTACTATTCTAAAAAGAGGCTGAAACATAATGATCAACTTATAGCCTCTGTTCAACGATGTCGGTCTAACAGCCAGTTAGGCGATTGTTTTTTTATTATGAAGAACCGGTATTTTTAGAAAAGTATGTTACTATTTGATAAGTGCTAGAACATGATATCTAGAACATGAAAATTTTCCGAAATATGGCGATTTTTACTTTAAAACCCTTAAACAAAGTCTAGCAAAGGATCACAAAGGTGATGTTCTATTGACGCAGTAGATGTAAGACCTTTTAACATGCTAACTAAAGGCAATGGCCCCTCAATAACTGGCGTCGTGTTTTTGTTTTGAACAATTGACAACTGTTCGCTTTGTAGGCTCGAGCTTAAGTCCCTAGGCTAAAATCGCTTGAAACAGGCTATACATGCAATGTAGCTAAAAGATTTATTCCTTCCCAAAAGCATTGTTCCTCATCGATGCGAAATACAAGATGTTTTTATGGCAAGGATGGTGGCCTATAAGTGACGAAGAACATGAAGAGGAGGTCGGCCCCACAACAGCTGCAGAAAAGCACAGGTTTGATGTCAGTAGGAGGTTGGCTATGGAAACGATTGCATCATACGCAGATGGTATGTGTAATGGCGGGAAAGAGTAGACCGTTTATTAAACTCTCTCTGTCCAAGTCACTGACCATTTTAAAAAGATTTCAGGAGATTTTTGTCGAAGGTGGAAACATTGCCTTTCAAACCTTGTATAATGTTTTATGTTAATAGTTGTGCAGATAAACATATCAAATATCATAATATGGGTAAACAGGAATATTGGTATTGATAGAATTTTAATCAAGTTAGAAAGTCATGTTCGCAACAGTTCCATACAGTAGTTTATTTCTTGAATAAAGCATATCCTTTGATTGGCATAGGATATTTTGTTATTTACTTTAAATTTCTCCCAACCATATCCTAAAGAAAGTTTCCAGTTCCCTTTGAGTTGAAGTATATGACTTAAGACCAGTTGCACCTTTTAGAATGTCCTTTTATCGTAATTCAAAAATGATATTCTTGTGAACTTTTTTTCAGCTGTTGGACGTCCAATTTCAAAGGCCTATATTATATACGCTGGCCTGGAAACATTAGAATTCAAAAATCTGTTCCCACATTGGGAGGATGAGGAGGAAATAGCTGATCTTATGCGAAAGGTAAGAAAATATGTGAAATGTTAAGTCCGATAATTCGACTGCCTGAAAGTTTAAAGTTCCAACATCCTTGCAAAAGCATTTGCTGCATGACAGACAGCCAAAGTATGACGTCATCAACATTTTTACCTGTTTTTTGGCTTTTGTCCATGCAGTCTGATGGAACATCATTAATTTCCTCGGAAAGCAAAAGATCAATTTTTATCGAAGTGGAACGGCTTTTGCCAGTTGACTGAGATATAACTTATGGAACAACTGAGTTTTTGAAGAGTGAAAGTCTGAGCTCATGTGTACATATGTTAGCCCATCTGCCGCAGTTTGCAACTGATTTTCCACTTCAAGAGTTAGTTCATGATAATCTTTCAGGTCAAAATTCAGACATTCTAAAAATATATGTTTTGTGACCTCGTCATTTTGGAAATCTACTTTGCCTGTGACTTTGGCATGCATGTATATATTGTGTATGTCACATATCTTATCGCCCTTTCTATGTGCTTTGTTAAGTGCAAAACTCTTTTATTATTAATGAAGTTAACGAAGTTTTTCGAAATTCAGACAGTTCAAATTTGATAGCTGATGTTAAACGTGAAGGCATGATTAGGTTCAGTGGAATAATGGGTATAGAGACGACTTGTAAAGAAATTCATATCTATGGGTAATTTTTTTATTGGGAAGACGAGCAAGCAAAATTCTTCAAATAAGTGAGGCAACCTTCGGTCCTGGAGTCAGAGAGCATGCTTAATAATAACTTATGCGTGTGATTTTTGACTACAGGTCGGAGGGTTCCCCACTCATTAAAAAACCTCTTGATCGTCTCCCTAATAATATTTGAGGGTGTAATCCTGTTTAAACGCTTAACGTATAGATTGCGGTTTGAATGCGCGTACTTCAGTTTTTTTTATGGATAACTAGGAACATTTATGTTGGTCTACTATTTCATAGCCCCGTTGGTGTAATATTTTATGGTATATCCTTTTTTGTTACTAGTTAACGATTAAACCGTATGCATGTTCAATTTTTGTAGGCTGGAAAGAGAAAGAGTGGTCGTCTAAAGCTGGAGGATGAATTAGCTAAATTACAAAAGTGAGTTTTGCACAAATGGATTCTGGTGACGTTTTTCTGATTTTATCTTCAGGTCGTATCAAAAGAAGGGCTGTCAAAAGCAAAACTTTTTAGAGTAGTCTGTCTTGGTGCGGACTCATATTAAAGGGTCTCATCTTACACTAGCGTGAAAGACGAAGAAGTAGCGGGCCCTTACGCGTATGTCATTGTGACAGCATTTGTTGGAACAAGCTCTATTGTTTCTGTATACAAAAGCTTTACACTGATAGCCAAAACTATGACTGCAGAACCAGGTAGACCCTCTGTTAGAGACAGCCACGCCATCTGAGAGTCCCCCACTTCACCGAGAGACAGCGACGCTATCGACTTCGAGCTCTCATCTCCTAACAAATTCTGAACGGGAAATATCTTTGAAAGTTTCATGAATAAAATAGCCCCTAAAGCTGCGTGATTCACAGTGTGTTAAAAAACACTTTCAACAGCGTTCCACTTAACCAGCGTGTTTTGTTGTGTGTTTAACGGTTTGCTTAACTTCTTGTTTAATTGCGTGTTCCAGGTTTTGCCTAACGGTCCTTTATTTTGAATTTTTTTAAATGATCATCGAAGATAACTTATACTTTGTTTTCCTTTTCATATCTGTTAATTTTTGAATATCAATCAAGTAGCCACAATAAACGCTAAAAACTGCATTTCTTTTATGAAATATAAAAATGGAGATGAAACCAAACTCAGAGATGTCAGCTTATACTGAATTTTACATCAATTTTTTAATTTTGAATTTTTACTTCTAATGCAAATGTTGTGGTGTGCTTGTATAATCATGATTTCCAATCTTGATTAATCTTCAAATTTTTAAATTGATTAAGAATGACGTTATTATGAAAGTTTTCTGTATAATTCCGTAAATTCTGAGTAATTGCCATTTTTGACATAACTTTAAAGGTTGTGGTGGTGTGTCATAAGGAATTAGATAAACGTGTGATATTTTTCTAAATTAAAACGACTGCGTGAACTTGTAAACTACCCTGTGTTTCTTCTATACCTGAGTGGACTAAAATCTATGTTTTAAAAAGGTGTGTGTATTTTGTTATAAAACCGCTTCCAAAAGCAGCTTGGAATTCGGGTTGAGCTCCCTCACGCGCCACCACGACCTCACAAGTGACTTTCCAATCATTCCCTGCGTTTTCCCTCAGACTATACCCAAGTTCTATTACAGGAATTCCTATACTCTGGAGCAGTTAATGGAGCGACCACTACCAGAAGGAGTAGACCCAACTAGAATTGAACAATATTTACACAATGACGAGTTCACGGTAAGGTCATCGACAGTCGGCTAAATCCAGCCTAGCCACTAAAAACATGCCTCGCGCTTTCGAAAGAGAGTATTTCCATTTCAACATATCATTATCTACAAATCCGTCATTTTTGTCAGTCTAATGCTCTTTAGCTGGATCAACGTCACAATTATCGCTATCACAAGTTTCATAATCAGTCATAAGGTTTTGTTCGTGATCACAACCGATTTTCATCATCATTTTATCGTAATCCATGTTAATCATCATCAACAATCACCAAACATGATCCCAGTCGCCCAACATGAATCATAATCATCATGGTTGTAATCATAAATCATCTTAAGTCAAAAATCAGTCAACGTGGTATTCAACATCATATAATCATCGATCGTCAACATAATCACTATTTCACATCGTTGTCTTTATTGTAATCACACCAATCATTGTAATTGCGATTGTAAGTCATCGTGGTGAGAACCAGCATCAGTGCAATCGCCATTTATCATTACTCTAATGAAAGATTTAGTCAGCTACTGACTTAACAGAGGTGGTAAGAAATCCCTTTCACTTTCTTTCGTCAAAATGTTTTAAGCTGTTTCTTTTGTATGCTCTACAATTATATCAACATATTTACATATAAATATCATCAGTGTGCTGAAAGTACTGGGTCTCTAAACATTGCCTTCAGTTTAATGGGTACAACTAAAACTCAGAATTATTAGTTAGCAAGCATGTATGTCATTTTGTCAGTATAAAACATTATCACTTGTTCTTCCAGACCCTAATTTCGAAGTTTTATGCTCTGAGGATTGACATACGATAAAGCTTTTAGCCAATATGTTATGAAATGTTTGCTTTTTTCAAAGCTATTTTCAAGTTCTGTACTGCCAAAAAACAGTTCACATTATCAGTTTCTGAACCTTAATGAAAATCAACCACAAAATAAGAGTAAGACAAGAGTAAGTAAAACTCAGAATTATTAGTTAGCAAGCATGTATGTCATTTTGTCAGTATAAAACATTATCACTTGTTCTTCCAGACCCTAATTTCGAAGTTTTATGCTCTGAGGATTGACATACGATAAAGCTTTTAGCCAATATGTTATGAAATGTTTGCTTTTTTCAAAGCTATTTTCAAGTTCTGTACTGCCAAAAAACAGTTCACATTATCAGTTTCTGAACCTTAATGAAAATCAACCACAAAATAAGAGTAAGACAAGAGTAAGTAAAACTCAGAATTATTAGTTAGCAAGCATGTATGTCATTTTGTCAGTATAAAACATTATCACTTGTTCTTCCAGACCCTAATTTCGAAGTTTTATGCTCTGAGGATTGACATACGATAAAGCTTTTAGCCAATATGTTATGAAATGTTTGCTTTTTTCAAAGCTATTTTCAAGTTCTGTACTGCCAAAAAACAGTTCACATTATCAGTTTCTGAACCTTAATGAAAATCAACCACAAAATAAGAGTAAGACAAGAGTAAGTAAAACTCAGAATTATTAGTTAGCAAGCATGTATGTCATTTTGTCAGTATAAAACATTATCACTTGTTCTTCCAGACCCTAATTTCGAAGTTTTATGCTCTGAGGATTGACATACGATAAAGCTTTTAGCCAATATGTTATGAAATGTTTGCTTTTTTCAAAGCTATTTTCAAGTTCTGTACTGCCAAAAAACAGTTCACATTATCAGTTTCTGAACCTTAATGAAAATCAACCACAAAATAAGAGTAAGACAAGAGTAAGTAAAACTCAGAATTATTAGTTAGCAAGCATGTATGTCATTTTGTCAGTATAAAACATTATCACTTGTTCTTCCAGACCCTAATTTCGAAGTTTTATGCTCTGAGGATTGACATACGATAAAGCTTTTAGCCAATATGTTATGAAATGTTTGCTTTTTTCAAAGCTATTTTCAAGTTCTGTACTGCCAAAAAACAGTTCACATTATCAGTTTCTGAACCTTAATGAAAATCAACCACAAAATAAGAGTAAGACAAGAGTAAGTAAAACTCAGAATTATTAGTTAGCAAGCATGTATGTCATTTTGTCAGTATAAAACATTATCACTTGTTCTTCCAGACCCTAATTTCGAAGTTTTATGCTCTGAGGATTGACATACGATAAAGCTTTTAGCCAATATGTTATGAAATGTTTGCTTTTTTCAAAGCTATTTTCAAGTTCTGTACTGCCAAAAAACAGTTCACATTATCAGTTTCTGAACCTTAATGAAAATCAACCACAAAATAAGAGTAAGACAAGAGTAAGTAAAACTCAGAATTATTAGTTAGCAAGCATGTATGTCATTTTGTCAGTATAAAACATTATCACTTGTTCTTCCAGACCCTAATTTCGAAGTTTTATGCTCTGAGGATTGACATACGATAAAGCTTTTAGCCAATATGTTATGAAATGTTTGCTTTTTTCAAAGCTATTTTCAAGTTCTGTACTGCCAAAAAACAGTTCACATTATCAGTTTCTGAACCTTAATGAAAATCAACCACAAAATAAGAGTAAGACAAGAGTATGTCTGTAAGGACGATTTTTGGTATATAACTTTGAAGTTTAGTTGTAAAAGGGTTTCGATTCTTGCACGAATTATGGATAAGGTAGATCAGGCAGTTTTGAAAACAGAATGAAGCAACTGTAGATCAAAAGAGTTGTAGAGAAAGTTTCTTAAGTATGGGGTAGTTGTGGTAAAAGTATTTTTCTCAAGTACGAGGTACAGTAAAGGTATCAATAGTTTTGAAACAAAGAATCTTTTGATGATGATCTGTGAATCATTAATACACTTTTGTTGGATTGTATTTTATTGGTACCCTCCTATAGGTTTTCACTGCACGTCATTAAGATTTAGTATATCGAATATCTCCTAAAATGAGTTTGTCCTTGTTAATCAAGAAATCCTCTGGTTAAATCAATTGATCACGACTCCCCTTTTCTTTGCAGGGAATGTTCAAAATGACGAAAGAAGAGTTCAATAAATTGCCTAAATGGAAACAGATACAGCTCAGAAAAGAAAACAGTTTTTTCTAGTCTTTTTGAAGCTTAACGAGCCTTTTGTCAAAAATATTATTACTTCAGCTGATGTGTTTTATGTAATTTGTGTCAAAACAGTTGTCCAGCTTAATTTTGGTTTCGTTTACAAAATTTTGTGAAAAACAGTTAATTTTGAAGAATTGTCACCATTTTCCATTATCTCAAAGTTTTGAAGGTAGTAGGTAAGTCATAAGTTTTGTCAAAGGAAAATTTAAGTCATCGGTCAGAAGGTCACGTGATAGGATGCTCCTAATTTTATTCAATACAAACACAATTTTCCCTAATTTTAGTAAAGAGACCCAAGGGCCATATAAAAGTTAAATAGTAAAGGATTATCACCAATTAACAATTTCGTGGATTTTATAGACAAACACGCTTAGAAATTTGTTATGATTGCGTGGCGAACTTAATACAAAACCAGTTTATTTTAGTTGTAAGACTTAGTTTAATTTCTTTGCAAAGTTCTTTTTAAAATTAGAATTTTCATCATTGTAATATCAATTAAATGCATCATTGTGTAGTTTTTCTCAATCTGAAATGTATCAATGTAAATTATTTAAAAAAACACATATGCGTAGATGCGAAAAGTATTTAAAATTTTCAAATCTGTATGGTTGAATGTTCGCTGCTTCGTAAAATAATTTTCCTTTTATTCCACTCACTAAAATAATTTGTTACAAACAGCTAACATTTTAGTTTTAATGATTGCTGACTTGTTTCTTAGTTGTATGGTGTTTTTAATGTTTCAACATTCACCAGTGTATTTAATGATATAAAAATATGATCCTGCTTGCTCATTCTTATATATGTAATTTGATATGAATTAATGTTAACACCCCCTCGTGCTTAGGCAATTAGGAAACTGAGCTGACTGCGAATGCAGTGCACCCTACCAAACCCCCTGCTACATCATCTGTTCCCATTAATGGCTTTTTATAATGGTACTAGGAACGGTGGTAGTTGAATACACCTCTGTTTTATTGCAATGTCTGCTGACTTGAAACGAGGTTGCTAACGTGTACAGCCTCAGTATCAGATAGCTATTCTTGTGCCTAACTTGCAGCGACATGTTATAAGTCACGGAAATAGGCTACATTGTTTCCATAAAGGGTTTCAGAAACTATTAACCAATGCTATTAAAAATTTCCAACGTTTGAGATATGTTACACTCATTTCCTTAAGAATCAAAAAAGGTCCTAATAACTGCAACGCTAAATTTGCTGGGCTATGTGAACATTAAGGCAAGTCCAATGTTGTTTGAAGAAACTAGTAACATGGTACATCCCCATTCAATATGTCACACCCCTATCCACAGCCCTGTCGAATTTCTCGATTTTTACGAAGTTTATGTTGTTCAATCTGATCTTTTTTCAGCTATCTTAAATACTACAGATTGGACCCCAATGCCCTTTTAAAGCCTTTGCCCCTGTATCAAACCCTGCGTTTCAGGTCTGTTATAGGGGCTTCTCATCTTAAAACCTTTAAATGCCATTCGTATTGCCCAGAATAATTCCATTTTATCAATCACACTGCTCATTAAGTTCTTTCTTTCTACCAACCCCAAAGCGCCACTAATAGTAAAGTATGTCCCCACTCCAGTGGCATGCATACGTTGCAAAACCTCAGAAGCTTTAGGGCAGAGCCCTAGGAAAATTATCTGAAACAACGCCGTACAAATTCGCTGAAAGAGGTCAACCACCTTGTGAATATATGAAACTTAACTTATATTAATTGCAGTCAAGCCCCTTTCAATGACTTCAAAATGTGATGAATATGCATACCCTTAACCCCAACAATTTCTTTGCGTTTTTAGAAAATATCAACTGGCTAGTGGGGACCTGTCTCACTCGTATAAAAAGTCCTTCCATAGATAAGAGTTCTCTCAGATCCTTTCTCATACTTTTAATAATACTCTTCCTGTAAGCAGAAAATGATGAAAATCGAATTTATTAATGCATGGAATTTCCTCAGTTTTTTGTATTTATTTCAATTTGTTAATGAGCTGTATGTTGCATACGATCTCTGTGTTTACTTTCTTGCTTCTTCTGCTTAGAATTCATTGCTGGGGTTTTATTATCGCGCTGATTATTCCCATAAATTTCTTCCTAATTTTCAAAAATAGAATATATAAATAAACAACAGTCTACTGTGGTTTTGCTACTTAAATCCAGAAAAAGTAACACAGCGAAGCCCTTTCATAGATCCAAAGGTTTAGTGGGGAACGATATCCATAACTAAATGGACAGAAAAAATAACAAATGCTATTTTTATCAAAAATGGCGCCCAGCCGACATCTGAGGTAAATATGAGATTATTGATAGGACTAAAAAGAATAATTGGGAAGAGTGGGCTGATATGCAAGGAAAAATATGTGATGATGTCATATGAATATATGTAAGAACATTATAAAATTGTCCTGCATATGACAAAATAGTCAATTCTGACCACTTTTAACAGAAATATAGTGGGGGGCCCCTTCTAATTGCTAAGAAAGGTGACGAAACCTGCCTTTATCGAGAGACGAAACATTAGTCCAGTACACACTACCTACTCAAATGAATATTTGCGTTATATTTCTAATATTATGGTATCATACTAGATATGAGAACTAAAAACCAAACTATTATTTTACCAAATAGCAACTGAATTGATCAGACTTTCAGTACTTGTCACAACTAAGGTTTGAGTGTGTATGAAAGTTATCAAAGTCATAAATCGCTATTGAACATTTGCTTATGTAAATGGGACATGTGTATTTTGTAGTTCGCAGATATTGTTAATTGGTCAAGATAGAGAGCGAATTTATAAAAGAAGAATTGAACGTGTTCAGCTGAGTGTTCACCTGGTTGACATTATTTCATATTTCAAAATTAATAAGCCAAATATTTCAAAATTATTAAAAAAACTCATCCTGTTTCCAAATAAAAAATTGAAGTTTTTAATTCTTTGATATCAACTAAGAGATAAAGGTACTTGCAATATGTAATTATCATTTTCTTCTATTTTTTTTTCTTCTTCTCATCTTTCCCAGAGCCGAATTGCTATCATAGAGAGAGTGTTTGCATAAAAATATCTTGCTTTTACGCAAACCTTTACAAACGCCAATTTTTCCTTTAGCTCAAACAACACTCTCAGTCACTTTCAAGCATTTTCTAGAGAAATTCATACCCTACCCTTTCTATATATAAACCCAGCTACCTCTTTGTTTTTTTTGTTGAAAAAATCTCTTGGATCATCTTGTGACAAAAGGTATGGGCCTGCATCACCGGGACCTATGGCCTCTGTTTTCTTTCAGCGCCAAAAAACTTCTTTTGGCAAAACAAAAAGAAATGTACTTTACTATGTCTTTAGCATTTACACAATTAGAGGGCAAAAAGGAACTAGAACATGGGAATTTAATCGAAGAAACCAAATCATTATTCAGGATTTGCGTTACATGTTGCACCGTGCGAGTAACAGCTTTTCAAAAGTCACTTACTATAAGCCCCTGTACGATCTGTGGGATGTATGCATTATCATAGATCGAGAAAAACCCGAAAAAGAATAACTTTGTGCCAAAGCTAAATGACAAAAGGCCTAAAGCTGGCTCATGAGGTTTACTTTTCAACAGATAAACTCTTAAATACATTACAGAAAGAAAGAATAATAGGCGTCAAAGGAAAGGAAACAGCTAGAAAGAAACCATGAAAAATTGCTCTTTAAAAGTATCGGCAAAACAGCCTCAAATAGACAGTTGTAGAATGGGGTCAGCCACAAAAGGCTACATATGACGGTTACTGTGTTTGATTAGCCCATGATTAGCCAACCATTGCGACGTGAGAAAAACCATAGATTTTCCAAACGCATTTACAAAATGGGGCGTTTTCCCAAATTAATGAGGGCGTGGTCAGCAAATCTTTTCCTAGGGGTAAGCCCCCGGATCCCTTGCTGTCGGACTCCTCTTTGCCCCTCCAATCTTCCAACCCTGGCTATGCTACTGAATATAATAAATGAAAAAAATTATTACCAAAAGTTAGAACATGTTTTGTAGTAAAATGTGTATGAATGCACCTCAAGAGAAGAAGGATTTCCGGCAAGCGTCGAATCCGAAATCGAATCTAGCATTCGATTAACCAAAAGCAGGAAACTTCTTTTTTGCGATGCAGAGCTAGGCCATCGGGTGTTATTTTGAGTTAAAGAATTAGATTTTTCTAAGAGTGATGCAAAAACAAGGGAAGGTTAGTGGGCATGAAGTGAAAAATCCCGCAGTATGGAGGAAAACAGGACAACCAGATACAGGAAAGGGGAGCTTGGGAAGAAATGCTTCTCAAAATTATCAAGAGACAAACACTGTTCAAGGTCTGGGTGGAAGGCCATCACCAGATCACTATGCTGAAAAGGCATTCATCCAGACACAAACGGCAACAAGTCGGCAGGAACCGAAACAAACAACAGCAAAGTAAGAAATTTGTGTGATATTTTATGAAATGGTTCCTTACAAACTTAATATAGAGCATTTTTTGATAGGAGATAGAATAGTCATAGGTAATATTGGACACCTAACCTTTTCAAAAGCTTTTACTATTTTCACTTCAATTACTTCTTGATTTTTGAGGAATGCTTTGAGTGGTAGAGGTAGAGGCGACAAAGCGAATAATCTGTCTATACTATCTCTACCTGTCCATACTATTAATGTACACTAACCAAATATATGGTTATTACGTACAGCTTTAGGCGTATAGGCCAAAGTTTCTTACAGGAAATTAAACCTACGAGGCATTTTAGTTAATCTTTTGGGCTCTCTGCTTGGCCACTGCCCTTAGCTTAGTGCTTTTTGAAGTTTGATCAATTTTCCACAGTATACAGAAATTGACACAATGTTATTACCAATGGGCAAATTCAGTGTCTTTCTTTATGCTTGCCATTGGCACCGACTTTTTCTCCTTGGGTTGGCTCAAAATTTAAGTTATTAGGGGTGACTGGACCCCCTCTAAATATTGTCGGAAGTGATTGCTCGAGCCCCTAGTCCCCACCTAGTTGTCTCCTGGGATCTCCTTTTTCCAGACAGGCAATTTAAACGAGGGCTGTTTAATCTTTTTTGCCTTTCTGGAAATATGTAAAGATGAATATCGCATTCATAAAACACCGATGTACAGAACTGTGTAGGTCTTAATTAAGTCGTCGATTTCTGTATATGAAATTACGCCCGAAGCCTGAGGTTGGCATTAAATGAGAACGACCACTCTTTGAAAACAAAAGCACAATGTAACGATAGATTTGAATTGACAGTGTCAAACAAATTCTCTAATTGCTAGAGAAAGGACCCCTTCTAAGAAAACCCTTGCCACGGTATTGTCTCTATTAAATTTTTTTTTTACATAGAAATGAAAAGCATAAAAAAGAAGGATCCCATGGAAAAATTGCAAATGACCCACTGGGGCTTGGTTTCCAAGGCAAGGGAAATAAAAAGATAGACTTATCAAGAGGCAGTGCGGGGAATGGGGAAGGAGGTTTATACAGCGGACACCTTCCTCTCATCAAAGACATGAGCACTGTCGAAGGGCGAGATAAATACATGAAGCAATCAGGGAATGAACGTAAGTTAGAAAACATCCACGAAGACTTCCAAGCAAACAATGGAGTATTGGATGTCCAACACAAGGCGGACGAGCAACAGGGTGTGCAAAATTTTGATGCTTTCCCTGAGTTAGTAGCAGCTGAGAAATCGAATGCAGAAAGCGTCACTAAGGATAACGGGCTGCGCAAAGATTATACAAGATTCCCAAAAATGATAAACGAAAACCACGAGACGATGTTGCAAAACATCACCGAACATGCCCAGAAGAAGAAACGACTTGGTATCATGGGTATACCTGAAGATGACGTAATGCCGGATTCGCGATTAGTACCATTTGAGATAGTAGACGCAAGCCAGCAGCAGAATAGTATCTACACGGGATTTCAACGTATCCAGGAAGGTGCTTTGAAGAATCAGACAATTCATGAAGAAAAAAGACAGGCAGCTGGTGGAAATGAAGTTCAACCAAAGAGAGAGAAAACTGTTAAAGATTCTAAAACGCAACTCAAAGAGGAAATAAAGCAGATGCGATTTCGCCGTTCCTCGATTTTTAGAGGAATCTCACCGCAGCTTTCGTTATCTCAAAAGACACTCAACACTGAGATCTATGGAATGCAGAAGTTGCATTTCACGAGCAATTTTACATTCTCGTTTTTTGACATGCCATCAAATTACCAGGAGCAGAATGAGTTCATCCGCTCAAGTGTTAATGCCATTGGGAGAAGGAAAGCTAGGCCAAAATTTTCCAGGCCTGTACAAAAAGCTCAGAAAAATAAAACGCTCAAGACTGATTTATAAAATAATAGACTTTGTATTTTTCTACCTTGATTGACTTAATCTGTCTTGATTAAAGAGCATTTTCTACCATTCAGTTTATACTTTTTCAACATTTTGTCATTAAATCCTCTTAAGAATGGAGCATTTTCTATCATGTAAAAAGTGTTGAAATAAGTGATTCAGGGCCCCCGAGGAAGAGGAGGGTGGGGCGGGCGCCATGGCCCCAAGTTTTTTCCAAAACAATAGAGCTTTTGATAATTTTCACTTGGTTCCCCAATTTCCAACTTGTGTCGGAGCCTATGTTATTTTACCCAATGTGATCTTTTTGTAGCCAGAAATGCAGTTATCTGCTGTTGGGTACTATTGATAGAGGTAAAATTTTAATGTGTAAAGCAAAAGAAAAAATGATGTTTTAAAATGGAGCTCTTGAACGAGACTCAGAGCGGAGAGAAAGCAAGTGGATACCAGAAAATAAGTTTTTCCTGGGTTATCGAAATCGTAAACCGTGCCTAGACGTAGAACATTACCAGAATCTGCTTTCTGCTATTTTCCTTACACTATGAATCAAAGGCATAACATACAAGCTATCAAAACATTATCATAACAATCGACATGTTTAATGTCCAATGACCAAATTAACGCTAATCTTATTTAGGATAATTTTATGCCTGAATAAAAGAGACCCTTTTTTTACCATACTTCAGAAAAAATGTTCAAAATGGGCATTTATTTTACAAAATATGATACATGATATCAAATAAGAGTAAGCCTTTAGTCCTTTTACTCTAGGTCCGATGTTGCAAACAATTTTCATCCGTGGGGAAGGGCGAGGGCAGATTTATGATGTTTGGTATCGTAACAAGTCAATGTAGGCCGAGGGGCAACTTAAATGTTATTTCTAGGCTAAATTTAGCTTGTGGGTTAATTACCCCTCTAATTTCAGATTTGACGAAAAACTCGATTGAAACCTTTCCAGAAGAGAGTGTTTCTGTTTGACGTATTCTCGTGCTAATGTTTGTCAGAATACTATTTTCTTTGTATCAATGCGATCTGAAAATTATTCTTTGGCAACAATTTTTTATTTTTCAATATTTGAGAGGGTTATTTTCGAAATATAAGAACTCAGTCACCTTCGAAGAGGTCTGGAGCTGCGCGTTCCCGACAGGTCCCATAATGCATAGTTATTCCCAGAATGCATTGTATCTCCTCCTCCATGCTGCTGGTTTTCGTTTCGTCGGAGGAGTTCTTCCTTTGCGCTTTCGTCTTCGATGCTCCTTCACAACCGAAGTTTATAGCAAAAATCTGCATCTAACTGGATTCGCAATAGCAAACTTTTGAGGTTGGTGAAAATGTTGATTTTCAGGTTACATTTTTCGCAAGAAAGCTGATCCCCTTATTCGCTATGAAGGACTCGTTTTGTTTTGTTTTGGCGGTTTGCTTTAGGCGCTACTTTCCAGAGATCGGCATCAAGATGGCCTGAACGACATTCAGTTGTAGTTTGTTGCCTTCCTGCCGCCAGTCTAGCCATCTCCTGCACAGTGTCCTTATTTATTTCTCAATTTTCCCGCCGTTGTAGTTTTTACCGGCATTTTTCATGTTTTACACATTAAAAAGGACGATACAATATTAGATTTCACTAATATTTTGACCTTGTTTATTCTGACCAACTTTGAGGCTCTGGAATAGTCGTCGCATCTTTATCTGGAACAAGAGCATCCTGTTTCAGAAACTATCGCGGCTTAGGGGGTAGTTGCAGACGACAACACTTTTTGCGTACCTTTTCTTGGTATTAATATTTTTCTCAATCAAGCAATATCTGATGATAAAACAATCTCACTCGATAATATGCCAAATGATCAATTCCGATCTAAATACGGCGAGATAGATCAACAAAGGAGGCAAACGATCATCAAATCAACAAAGTCGAAATAAAATCGTATAAACTGGCCTCCTCTCAAAAAATTAAATGCTAAAGGCTTAGGAAATGAAATTTGGAAATTAAATGAATGCTTCTTTATCTAGTCAAATCGCATGTCAATATATTCCATTGCATATAGCAAAGTTGCCAGTCTGGTGTTTGCTACAAGCCTACTTTTACACAAAATTATTATTATTATTATTATTATAAGTCAAAAACTCAGTTTTAGCTGAAATGAACTTTTTAGGGTAATTTTAATTCTTCCAGGGGTGTATTTTTTTTCCAATCTGCGTACAAGATGTTTTCAGAATAATAAGATTTTTAGGGGTTTTCTGGAAATTTTTCTCAAAAGCAAAGGATCTTTGCCAAATGTTTTTGTGAGAGATATAACTTGTGCTTTCAGTCCTTGTGATCTCTAACTTTTCTATGGTTTTTGGTGATTATGATCTGTTGTAGTGTTGGATGTCATTACATGTGAAAAGTGATTAATATTCCATTAAGTTTAACATGCGAAAAGTGATTTATATCCCTTTAAGTTTAAGATATCCTGATAAAAGCAAATTGTTTTACCAAATTGAAAAGCAATTTTGGACTGGAATTTTTTTTATATTAAAAAGACAAGAATGACTATTAAAGCCCAAGGTAACCAAATTTTTGAGCATCAAAAATTTGCAGTTTATTTATTTCTCATAAATATTTGCACTTGAAACACTAGAAACCAAAGTTGCAATAATTATTTCCTAGAATAAAATTTATTTGGAAGACTGAAATATGACTTGAACTGGAAACTCTTAACAAAATATTTTTAAAACCTTTTGCAAGGAATACTAAGCAAAAAACAATCTATGCCTATTGTATAGTTATCAGCAGACAATAAAACTTCACAGGATAACATATACCACTGTTTTGATATCTGTTCAAAGTTTTCATCGAAGTTGACACTAAAAACTCTTTCAAAAGATTATGAAATAAGTTTCAGTAAGTTAAAATCTGCAACAGCCGCCTCAGTGCACATTATGATTCCTTTGCTAAATAAAAAAGACATACATAATATATCTCTAAATATATTATCAGTCTTTGTATTCTTTATAATTTTTTTCTGAATTTCCCCAGAGGTTAAAAGAAGCTATTTCCTCTTTTTCATTAGAAACTTGGATCTAAAGCTAAATTTATATATTTTCTTCATTTATCTTTTCTCTGAAGCCCTCTTAGTTACCTTGCCATTTATAAGAATAGTTAAACATACCTTCAATTATTTATATTTTAGTTATTGGGGACACAAGTATGGAGAGTACAGAAGGGTCCCAGTCACCTGAAATCAAGCCGCAAATTCCAATAGCTGTATCAGAGCCACCAAAAGAGCATATTACCTTTGAGAAGGATTGTGGAGATACATTTACCAAAGAAGATGCATCAAGAGCTAGTGAAGCTATTATGCTAGTAGCTGAAGTTCATGAGCCAAAAGATGCTTGTTCAGATGTTAGTATGGAAACAAGTTATAAGTGCGACCATTGTGATGTTTTGTTACCATCCGAAGAGGCTCATGCTGAGCATATCAAAGCTCATTTACTTGAAGCTGCTCAGGTGGCAGAGCTTAGTGAAGGTGGGCCACTGTTCCTAAGTATGTTTTTCATTATTTTCCTTAACAATGGCCGTTAACAGGTCTCTGATTTAAAGGTGCTCAATCATTCTTAAAATGTTATAATGATCACAAGAGGTTATTCAAATTTATTTGTTAAAGCATCTGTCAGCTGATTATTTTGAAATTGGAAGCAATTATGGCTCTTTGTTGGTGTTGCATCAAGTTTCATTAAAGGTGTTGCCATCTTTAAACCAACTAATTGTCAAAGCATGTGAGGGGTTTCTCGTGAGTACAGTAACCCACCTCAAAAAGAAATAATTCACCTTTATGTGATCAATTTTCTAAATTTATCTTTGCTATCCATATCTACGCAAGAAAGTTATGAAATTGTTTGCTCTCGTATCCATTGTTTGTTTATGTATTACATTTCAATTGTCTTGTTTATGACAATGCTAGTTGTCTCCCCATCTACTGCTCCATTTCCATTTGAAAATATGCTATTAATGTATAGAACAGGACAGTGCTAAGTTGCTACTCGGAGTTTCACCCTTAATGTCATCACCAGACAACAGATACCTGCGTTAACATACTTGGTGGTCCAAACAGAATTTTTAAGCATTGGAATCTAATTTGGTTTCTATTTGCAAGTTATCTGTCATGCTTTGTCATTGTACACATAGCTTTTTTTCCAATGATTTGGTCAGTTCAAATTGCCAACGATGTAAATTAAAAGTTAGTTTTTTCAAATAGGTAAAATTTACCTTGAAGCACCAGTTGTAACTGAGATATAACTAATTGTTAATTGCCAACTTTGTTTGGCCAGAAAAATGACTTCGTTTTGTTTTCAAATCAAACAAAGTTGATTTTAAAATGCATAGCATATGCAACAAGACATTGTGAGAAATTCTATGGTATAGACGTAAAAATTGACGTTCCTTGCACCACATGGAAAATATCTTAGCACCACATGGAAAAGAGAAACAGACTAAGGAAATTGCAGTTGCTGTTAACTGTTAAAAGTCTAGTCTTGAAAAGAAGTAAATACTGAAGCAGCAAGATTTTCAAGCAACTGTCATGAAACACCTAGGAACACATTTGAGAAACTTATAATTCTTATAACATTTTGTCCAAAAGTTTATGATTTCAATGTATAAATGCATTTTGATAACAGGAGCTGCTGGAAATAAGAGAGCTGTTAAATTCTTATTGTGAAGGAAATCAGTTGCGGCCTGAATTAATTTATTTCCATAAATTTATTTTTACAATCACCCTCTCTACACATTGAAGGCAGTTTTAAGGCATTCCCAAGAGCCCTTGATAACAAAATGTTTGTCAAAGCGACAAAATCTGATACTAATAATGTCACATAGCTGCACCTGGAACTTTGATGTTTTTATCCAAAGCAATATGTTTTTGTATTGATACAAACCACCTGTTCCGAATAGCTGAAACAGTAAAATTTGTCTACAATGTCCTTTTAAGAGTTTTTTGGTCTATTTATTCAAAACATATATTCAGGTTTATAAACAGATTTAAATATAGATTTATAAACATGTCTTTTCAATATGTATCTATGTGTGTTACTTTTGTTTTGAGATATCCCAAACTTTTGTTATTGAAAATAAATGTAATTGATTTGAAGGACAATCAGCTTTTAGCAATAGGGGGCATGTATAGGGGCAAAAGTAATTACTTAGGTCATGGTATGTTGCTTAGGCCATGGTTTGTTGAGTTGTGCTCCCTTTGCACCCTATCAAATCAGAAGATAATATTTTGTGAGCTGTGTGATAAAATGATAGAGTTAAACATTCATTTAGGGGACTATTTTTGCAATCCTACCATTGCGGGGGTAGTTGAATATCCTAACATTGAGGGGAAGAAATGAATTTGGCAGAGATTTATCAATGGGAGTAATTTTTAAAACGCAAATGCACTGGCAATTTCTACCATTACAAACATTCAATATCTTGACATGTGCCTCTTTTTGTCCTATTATGGAAATGAGCAATTCCAGGAACCAACTCATGTATTATCAGTGTTTTGTGAATAAAATGACTATATGCTATGATTAAACAAGTATTTTGCTTTTATATGATTGATTTTAGCATAAAATGTAATGAAAATCTACCGATAGGTATGCGGTTGCCAATATACAATAGTATCACAGTTTAGTTTCCAAGAACATTCTGCTTCATTTCTAGGAAACATTCTGCTTTATTTCCAATAAACATTTGGCTTCTTAACCGTATGCCAAAAATAGTCTTTATGCCAAGCCAGACCTTCAGGGGGGAGGGGGTTAAGGAAATGGCCTGAAATAGCAAATTCCTTACTTTTCCAGGGTACGACTTTTGACATAAATAAGTTAAGAAAATCCTGCGGGAATTGGAAACCAGACTGATTTAGTTCCGGGATACAACTTGAAAGGATTTAACTGCAGTTTAAAAGGCCCATGCTCTCTGTCTTAAGTCTTGAAATCTTCTGTTGTTTGTATTGATGCTTTTTCACTCTAGTTAACTTCATGAATGACTTTCTTTATTCGTAGACAACCCAAATAAAGATAGTCAAACGCCCCTTTTTGTTTCCAGGTGAAGTAGCTGATGTAAAGATCGCTGCCTCGGCACATGGTTACGAGATTAGCTACTTCAAGATTAATGAACTTGGTGAAGTTGAAAGATTGGAAAATGGTCCAGTGCCTACCATTACAGAAACCGACGAACTTGCTATGGAGGTCGATGGTGAGTTATCAAAAGCAGATATTGAAAAATTGGAGCAGGCAGGCGCTGTGCAGAGTCAGAACGAGGATAAGGATGGTAAGGATGGCAAGAGAAAGACTTTCCAATGTGCAACTTGTGATAAATCCTTCAAGCGTTCAAGCCATCTTATTGCTCATAACCGCGTTCATACTGGGGAAAGGCCTTTCAAATGTGATATATGCGGAAAATGTTTCAGTAGAGCAAGTAATTTGAAGCCACACGTGCGAAGTCATTCTGGTGAGCGGCCGTTCGAATGTGACATATGTGGTAAAAAATGCAGCCGTTCAAATGATTTGACAAGACACAAAAGAATTCACAGCGGCGAGAGACCATTTGCATGTGAAGTCTGTGGAAAGTCTTTTGCGCACAAAGGTGACATGGTGAGACACGAGCGTACTCACACTGGAGAGCGCCCGTATACTTGTAAGATATGCGATAAGGCTTTTGTCCGTACGAACGATCTCGCGCGGCATATAAAGTTACACAAAGATATCAAAACATGCGGTATTTGTGAGAAGACGTTTGATGACCCACAAGAATTGACAGAACACAGAAAAGAGCATGGATGTGATGACACAGAGGAGTTTTCTCCTCAAGAACCGAAGATTGAAGAAGAGGAAGAGGAAGACCAGGAAGAGTTGAAAGAAGGAGAAGCGACAGAACCTAGAGAAAGACGAATAACCAAACGACGGCAACCAGGAATTCCAAGGAGTCATTCTTGTGAGGAATGTGGAAGAAGCTTCAAGCGTTCAAGTCATCTAATTGCTCATCGCCGTATTCATTCTGGTGAGAAGCCTTTTGCGTGTGATATATGTGGTAAGTGTTTCAGCAGAGCAAGTAATCTCACACCGCATAAACGCAGCCATACTGGTGAGAAACCGTACGCTTGTGATGTATGTGGGAAGCGTTGTACGCGATCAAATGATTTAGCAAGACATAAGAGAATTCATACTGGTGAGAAACCACATGAGTGTGAAACATGTGGTCGAAAATTTGCCCATTCTGGAGATCTTGTTAGACATATTCGCACTCACACAGGTGAGAAGCCATACACATGCGAAGTGTGTGAGAAAGTATTTGCACGTACCAATGACCTAGCTCGGCACAGACGTATCCATGCTGGGAAGGCAATGATAACCGTTACTGTTGAAGGAGAGATACCAACACACCTAATACTGCAAGCAGGAGCTGATGCTGTCATTGACCATGCCCATGTGCTGAATCACGCACAGGTGTTGGAGCAGCTACAGGCAGTAAGCAATGCACAAGTGATTGGATCAGCCCAAGTGATGGTGAGTCAGGGTCAAATCATTGATTCAAGTCAAATAATGGCACATGCTCAGATTATTGAGCATAGTCAGTTGATTGAGCAGGAACAGGCAATGGAACAAAGCGTGATTGATGAGAATCAAGAAATGGTAGACGGCCAGGCTATAGCTGAAGGTCAAGTCATGGGGGAAGGTCAGGTCATAAGTGAAGGTCAGGTCATAAGTGAAGGTCAGGTCATATCTGACGCTGGTCACATTCAAGAGGGACATAGTCTGGATCAACAAGGGCTTGAGCAACAGCAAGTAGTTGTCCAGGTTGAAGCTGATCAATCAGAAATCATTAGCCAACATCAAAGACTGCAAGGCGCCCATATAATCACTCAATCGCAAGAAATGGAAAAAGGCATCGATTATTCACAGACCCATGCAACTGCACAGATACTAACTGAAATGCACCCTATTAGTCAAAGTCAACTTGCAAATACAGAACAGATGGATCATCATAGCATGAATCACAGAATCACACAGGGACAAGTGATCGATCAGTCGCAGATCATTAACCAATCGCAAATCATTAGTCAAGCGCAGGTCATTGCCCAATCACAAATGCTTGAGCAACCTCAAGTGATGTGCTCGTCTGAAGATCCAGTTGAGGCAGCGGCCATCGCACAAGCATCAGCAATCATGCAGTCAGATGCCATCAATGTTACCGTGTCACAGATGCACGCTGTGAGCCACTCATCAGAAAACACAAACGAGAGACCTGTTATAAGCCAAGCGCTAATGCAAAGCTTACAGGTATAGACTCGCTATTTCTGTCTTGATGAACAATCATATATGTAAATACTTGTAAGAGTTATTTAGAAAGAAGAGCATATAACTGGGGATGTTTTTCGATACGCGCAGTTACCTTATACTAGTTGCAAGTTAGCCTACCCCCGGCTGAGCATTCGAGGATGAACGATGCAATTGAATTTACAGACGGTTTAAGATACTCTTTCCAGGGGGCAGCGAGAAATGTGTTTATAGCTTTTCTTTGCTTGAAAGTATACTATTGTAAAAGCTAATTGTAAAAAGCACTTTACCTCCCATCCTAAGTTTGGGGTGTTTTAATCAAATGCGATTTAGTTAGTCATTTTTAGTTTTAAGCCGTTTACCCAAGCACATTGACTATCCAAAAAGCTGATATTCCATTAAAGTTGCTGTTTCAATTTCTGTTGAATAGCCATTTTATTCTTCCGTATGTCTCGCTCTTTTCGGTAGTTATGCATGTATTTAATTTCATTCTCGGGGTGTGTATTTACGTCAGTTTGTGAGACCCCAGGCCCAATATGACGTCATATCTAAGTTTGTGAGACCCTAGGCCCAATATGGTAATGACAATACTATCAGGTCTACATTTATGTAGAGGTAAGCTTTTGGCACATGGCAGTTCCCAACGCCATTACAAGACAGGGGCGCTAAATAGAAGATTTCCAACTTGCTCTCGTGTCCGATAAACTGTCCTTTTGTCATGGACCTGAGTATGGAATATAGAAAACATGTCAAAAATAGAGTACATGGAAATTTAAGAGTACTTGACATCATCCATTTTCCTGACGGTGCGTCGCTGCCGCCGATATAAAACAAACCTAGTAATTGTGCCACCCCTTCTCTTGCCCTGAGCATCAACCAATGCTTTTTCTTTCTCTATATTTAAATTATGAATGCTCGTTAACGTTATGAATTCGATAGCCTGTTTTGCTGTAGTTAATGCTATTTTTTCTTTCCAAGTGAATTTCATATTCATCTTTTCTTTGTCACAAGCGAAAGAGACTGTATTGAGGAAGTTAATCCGTTGATTATCTTTAAATCCTTAAAGGTTTTTGCTCTTATGTAACATCTAGTAAGATATAAAGCTGATTTTGTTCATTTTCTTTTCGTAAACCTTTCTCAGAATTCAAGATGCTAGGTATTGTCAACCTTGCCAAGGCATTGAGCATTTATGCCTTGCCAAGGCAAGGCAAGGCATAAATACATTATTTCATGTGGTAGCCAAACCTTACCCTCATGCGAAAAACGCTACACTCAAACATCAAAAGTAAGACTTGGTTGATATCTAAAAATCTTGAAAACATTTTTTATGACGTCACACTTAATTACTCTTTGGTTTTATACACAGATTACAAGGCGCTCTAGCTTTAGAGCGTTCGCAATTTACGTCAGCGTCTTTTTAACCATTTTGAACCCAGATCCCCCTTTTGTTAACTTTTGGAAAGTGATGGCCCCTCTCCCTTTTGAGTTGACATCAATTTTTCGTTACCCTTTATAAGGAAAACCCTTGCAAAAAAAGTCAAGCAAATTTTGTTTATTTTCTATAATTTAATGAATTCCATGGTTTTGTTAATATTCAACTGAAAGGAAGTAGACGTCGAACGTTGAACATCGAGCAGACAAGACCTGACCCAAGTATCCATAAATTTTTTACGGAGAGGCTGGGCAGTTTTTAGAATCAGCGAAAATTCGAACTTCGAGACGGTCGACGTAAACGATCTTTACTTTGTATTTTGTGAATTCCGCAATAGTATAGCTCCTTAAAATTTCCAAACCCCATTTTTTTAATTTGCTTACAGTCTTCAGAAACAACTGGGCGAAGTACCGTTATTATAAACCTTGAAATTAAACTATTGCTTTTACTGCTAGATGTTACCTAGCGTCCGTCAAGTGAGAGGCAGTAGTGAAACAGAGGCTAATGGAGTAAGGCTAGATGTTCCCTTAGCAAATGCGTGAAATAGAAAAAATTAGAAAAAGGATCTATTACTTGAACATAACGCTTTTTTCTATTCAAAAGCTTTGACTGCCCGAAAAGCCACAGCAAAGATAGTTAATATGGTCTTGCGAGAACCTGTTTGATAGATAAGCCACTATTATAAAAACACCAGAGTTCAAACATGGTTCAACCTTCATCCTGATGAAATTTCGCCCTATTTGGCTTTCGTTGTATACTTAAATATCTTATAATTGGAATTCAACTAAAATGATATATGGCTCGGCCTTTACGTTTTTAACTAATGGATTGGCCTTTCTCGAAACTTCCGTATGCTCAGAGCTGTGGAGATATAATGTTTTCTGACTCTAAGGAACACAGTTTCGGCAGACAACTTTTTTGTAGCCTGTGTCCCAGTCCACGAATGCTGCTACATTAGAGTGGGGTGCAGGTTACCTTTTTGATGTAGTTAACGCAATTTCTTAGCTAGATTGCAAAGTGCATAGATGCAAGAAAGAAATTGGTAACCAAGGCTAATCGCTGTTAGCCAATCAGCGGCCATATTCGGTTTAAGCGCGTTCGAAAAAGCCATTGTATTTTAAGCAGAAGTGCTTTGGGGACCTCTCATTATAGTCAGCGTACTTGACGTGTTCAATGGGCGAGTCCCTCGATTTGGTATCAGCTCGTTTCATGGACTGCTTTTTTTGCTCTGATGAAGCCCTGTATGCCAGGGCGAAATATTAGCCATCACTGATTTGTGTGTTTGTTGTTGTTTATTCTCGTTGCGTTGCGGTGTTCCTTATGTACTGCGGTGTACTGTTTTTCTTTCCCTGGCAGTGTTTGGTCACCTCCAGAGATTGCCAAGCCCTAGCAGCTTTCTGACTTTGCATCTGTAACAAACAACGCCCAATTATCTACGGTGTTCGGTGTATGACGTTAATTGTGATTTCAACTGGTCAAGCACCATGCTGCAAGATCATTCGATCACATGTGATCACATTTGTTTGCCCAAAACAATTGTGTTTTCTCATCCAACCTGCTGATACTAGCAATATTCTTGAAATATGGCGGCTGTTGGATCGTAGAGACTTAGCCGTGTATTACCTCAAAAACTGACTAGTTTTTGTGCATTTTACAGCTTTCAGCGCTATTTGATAAAAAGATTTTTAGTTAACATTTGACGCCTCGGGGTTCTGCAGCAAGATGATTTATCGTCAATCTCAACATAAAGAAACGTAAAGAATGGTTTTCTTCGGAATACATGGAGCATCTGCCGGTAGAAAGCTTTCAACGACTTTTCCTGCGTGTTAAATATCAGGATCATTTTTCATTCGAGGATCATATTTATTTGTGAGATGCCATCAAACTAAACTGTTTAAACTACAAGTTGGAACGTTTCTGAGTATGAAATACCAATTTATGGATCAATTTCGAATGAGAGAGAAACTAAATAGGAATATTCAAGTTGATGCCTCTGCTGGGTATCTTTCTGGCCATGCATTACCTTGAAATGTGATGGCCTTCAACTGAAGCGTTTTTGTAAACATATTATGAGGATGCATCTTCGTTTAGCCTCAACAGCCTTGTTTCTGATCACATACTTGGGTATCAGCTCGTATTTTGCTTACAGATTTATTGACCGTGTGAAATACCATGTCTATGAACTAAATTCCACGAAAAGTAAATTATCAAATATCAAAAACTTTGTGAAACGAACAACCAATAGCAGCAATCCTGTTCCAAAGCAATTGAAAAAAGACGTTCACCTTGAATTGAAACGATTTCTAGAAATAGACTCGTTCAATGACAGCATAGGCGGCACGATTTCGTTGACTATGAAAGAATCAATGGATCAAAGGCAATTGTCAAAAATACCTGAGAGCGATCTGTTTGGAAATCTGAGTGTAAGAACGTCTGGGAAAGACAGTAAGTCAAATATATGCAAATCATTTGTGTCTGGAAACGACAAAATTCGCTGGAGAGCCATGCAAAAGATTAAGCTACGTAAAATAGAACTATCGATCGTTAGTGACAAGAATCTGTCCATGATGTTCAATGATTGTGATAGAATAGCCAGTTTTATTAAAGGGCCTTCGCAGCCAATTGATAAACAAGGAAGACCCATTGCCTACTCGGTGTTACTCAATAGGCCTGGACATCAAACACTTCAGTTTCTAAAAGCAGTTTACAATTCGAAAAATATATATTGCTTGCATGTTCATAGTGGTGCAACGAAACGATTTTACAATTTGATTAAAAGCATTTCAGATTGCGTTGATAACATATATCTATCGCCTGAGCGTTTCAAAATAAGCTTAGCAACATTCGAAAGAATCGAAGCCCATATCTCATGTTTTAGAACATTGCTGAACACAACTACACCATGGAGGTATTTGATAACACTACCAGGTTCGGTGTTTCCTTTACGCAACAATACGTTTATTGGAGATTACTTGGAAAAGAGACATTATAAAAATGGCCTCACGTTCCTAGATCGAACTCGTGAAAGCTTTATAAAACGAACCAAATTCGTTCACCAAAAAGTAAAACACCCCGCCGGTTATGAAATTTTTTCTAGGACAAAAAGGAGAAAATCACATGCTCCGGAGAACATTACTTTGTTTCGCAGTGACAGCGCCTTCATAGCGACAAGAGGATTCGTAGAATTCGTCATCAATTCCTCGATTGCTAAAAAGTTATTAAGATGGTCAAAGAGTACTAAAAATCCCGAAGAGTTCTACTGGGCCACGCTCGACCGTTTACCAGGAACTCCGGGTGGTACACCATATAGGCCTGATGACCAGTATCCTGAAAGCCCGTTGAATGTAGAAGAAGACGTGCAGACATCAAATGAAAACGACTTACTAGCAAGGCTTTGGAAGAGTCAACATGCACACAAATGTGGTGGTGTTTATACTGGGAATCTCTGTATTTATAATTACAAGGATTTAAGGTGGCTGGTTGGGCAAGACTATCTTTTTGCTGATGCGTTTGACTTAAAAGTTGACTTTGTTGCTATTAGCTGTCTATATAGAAATTTGCAGAGACCACTCGTTCGTGATTTCTATTAGATAAAAAATTGGATAAGATAATGCTTAGCTTAACTATCATTTAACATCGTTGTAATTCTTTTGTAGACTGAGAACTTGAATAAAACTTATTCATCACATTCTTGCCTGTAAGTAGCTTCTTCTCACATAAAACAAAAACTTTGGGCCAGCCGATCCACTACTAAACCTTAATGAAAATCTTGAACAAATTGAACCAAAATCTGTGCTGGGACGAACTGGCTCAATATTTAGGTTCTGGCTCAATATTCGTTGATCTAAATCAGGCTGTGGATTCTGCTAATCACGACATTCTCTGAAACAAGACTGATTTTTATTGTGTACGGCAGCACGATCTGTCTTTCTTGAGGTCTTTCTTGTCCCTTCGGCAGCAATTTCTCAAAGATGTTGGTTTATATCGGATAGATAATGCTACCACAAGCTTCATCCCTTCCGTCAATTCTTTTCTAATCTATGGCAAGTTTCTCGCCAGAGCCAGATATCCATCATGCCAACCAAACTGCTATTTAACTTTTGTTGAATACTGCTCAATTCTTAGCAACATGATAATGGAGGGTTAAAGATTATCTGTCGATATAACCAAATCTGGCAAAGGTTGACAATGCACTTCTTGAGTGTTCACAAACAATTACAGCTAATATTTCAAAGTCCTAATCCTGAACAGTAAATAAAATGACAAGGGAACTACCCCCCACTTTTCTTGCTAACTATAGGTATTAAATCCCTCTCTTAAGTATTAAATAGGTAATCCCCCTTTTTGGCCCCCCACTTTAGAGTCGGTGGAGCGCGCCCCGTATTGTATCAAAAAAGTCAACATGGGCACAACCAAGTTTGTTATTCTGAATTTGGTACAATATCTTTGGCGCCGGGTACATGCAAAATGATCGACCAATGCTTAGCTCCCAGCAGAGTTTATATGTAGATTATCAGCATTTTCCTTCAATTTTCTTTCCCATTCTCGTTCATTGTAAGTGTTTCTCGTTATAGCTCTCCTAAAAAAGTGGCAAGCGGTTCACAGCTCATTTAGAAAAAACAAACGACAAGTCCTTATAGTATCTAGCCAATCAAGTTTAAGATAATATGGCCTTCAGAGGTGATGCTGTTGGATCCGATCTGGTCCAGGTCTCGTGTGAAGGTTCTAAACTTTAGAAGCAAGATTTTTCTACAAAACTAAAAGTTTAGGTAGCAATAAATTTTTGCTTAGGGAGTTGTCATTTTAATGCTGTGTACCGGGGTGGAAGAATTGTTATAGGAGTATGTAATTGCTTAGCCTTGTTTTATTGGGTTATCAAATTTTGTTCATTAGTTCCTAATAAGGTATTAAGTTTTTTCAGTACATTTCCTCGAGGTTTAAATTGTATATCTTGCATAAAACAATAATTATTGGTATGCAGCGTTATTCTTCCTAAAGAGCATTGATCACAAAATCAGAAATTGCCTTGGTGCACTAAAATTTTAATAGATTAGAAAAATATAGATTAACACAATGTCTTAATAGCATAACTGAAAGCATAAGTTGGCTACAGCTTGCTGTCGTTGTACCCAAACTTTTTCCCCAATAGATGGATAATCGTTTTACGAGTCTGGTAGAATTCACTGAATTACATTTCAGCTGAAACCCGACTATGCTATAACGAAAACGAAATAATTTTGGGGTATTAAATTTTTTCATATTTTCGAAATTGGTTTTCAGTTTTATTGGATTTAGTTAACGGAGTAAGAAAACTTTACCATTTTACTCCAAAATTCTTTAACCCACCTTAAAAAATGACAACTACCTTATTCAGAATTGCATGCTCTTTCCGAAGGCATTATCAGATTTGAAAAAAAAGGGTACAAAACTTTGAGGACCATAAGAATCTTTACGCTTCTTGTAATGCAACTTCCTGTTATTTTGCCAAAATGTGGGCTTAAAATGATCAGTGGCCTAAGGTTTTACAATTTAAAAATTTGGTTGCAATTAAGATTTCCTATGCAATATAAATAAAATGAGATGAGCTCTATTGGTAGCAATTAGCACAATCTATAAAGAAATTAGCTAACATTAGTCAAAAGAACTTTGCTGATATTCTAAGTAATTAATTCAGTAAACTTTTGCCAGTATAGCTCCAGATATAAACTTGTGTAAGGCTGAGAATTTGACAGGTTCTTCTCCTTATAAGAGTGACATTTCTTCCTTATTGAAGGCAAAAACTTACAGCACACTACAGTACTTTCAATGATGAGAGCAGATTTAGAATGTGGTAAACAAATTTCATGTAAAAAGTATAATCTTCATTGACTCAATTAATTGATTAGAAATTTCTACTGATTCATTATAGTACTTTTTGCTAATTTGTGTATCTGGGTATCTAATTTCCAAATCTTATGTTTTCCTTTAACTGGAACTTTAATTAGTAGTTCAATAGGATTATCACAAATGAATACAAATTCCGAACCAGATTCTGTAGTATCCCCATCCATCTTTTTGTATTCTTCTTGACTAACACAGTCAGTCACATCTACACATCCTAAAAGTGCCCCTGAAGGATAATTCTCTGGAAATTCAACATAATGGCCATATAATGACTTGTATTGTTCCTCTACCATTTTAATTTGATCTCTGTCTGGAGCCTTTGCTGTTGATGCAATCCAGAGCCTCCCTCTGTGTGCAGTATACCAAGATCTTCCTTCCACTGTCTTGATCCCCATTACTAACAGACTTGCCCATGGCTGATGCATGCTTAAACAAAGGCCTTGGTCACTTATTTTCTGAATTTCATCATCCTGTAACCTGAGAGAACTTCTGATATTTTTTTTAACAATCGGTTGTTCTTTGTCAGCTGAAGAAGAAACCTTGCCAGCTCCAGTAAAAACAGGTGCAGACATTTTAAGCCTTGGATCAGTATTATCAACTGCCTTAGGTACATCTGGTTCATTATGATGATAAACATCTTGCATCTCAGCATCTTCTGCATCTGGTGGAAAATAACTATTTCCTACACTGTCTTCTCTTACCTCTCTGCCTGCAAAGTCAAGAACATACCTCCTATCTAGCCTTGATCTGTGTTTAGTATTGGCTAATTCCTGCTCCTTATTTTTGGCCTTCTCCCTTTGACTTTTGGACAACCATTTGCTATCTGCAGAATAATAGTCAGCCTGGTCATCAATAACTTTTGTCCGTCTTGCACTTGTCCTATCAAATTCAACAAGTTTGTCTCTCAGTGCCTTTGCTTGGTCTAAATCTGCTTGTCGTTTTTCTAATGATTTAGTCATTAGCTTTTCATACAACTTCTCACTAGCCCTAGAGTTTCTTGCTAAGATTTCTTGTTCTTCACCAGTACATACTAAATTTCCACAAAAATGGCATGGTCCTGAGCCTTCTTGTTCACAAACAATCCTTCCACACTCAAGGCAGTTCGAAATCAACTTATGTTTCTGTCCTGCACACTCACATCCATGCCTGCCTGGCACTACCATTATCTCCTCAGCTCGGCTTTTTCCTTCAGATGTGTACAATGATACAAACTTTGGTGACTTTTTCTTTGTTTTTGCATTGATCTCTCTTTTTCTTACATCGTGTGGCATGTCTTTCCTTCCATTGTGGTTTTGCTCTCTCAACAAACCTTGCTCTGGTAGATCTTGTTCTTTGTATGGCACAGCTGATGATTTCTCTGTGATAATCATTTTTGGAACATCTTTTCTCTTCATTTTAACTTGATTTCCTACAGAACTGTTCGAATTCTTATTGTTTGCACCTGATTTGTTCTTTTGAAAAGAAAAAGGATCTTCTTTTGACACCTCGTAAGTTAAACCAGGAAGGATAGCAGGCTTCCAAAGTGCCAAACATCTTTTAACTGCACTCAGATTTGCATTATATTCAGTAGCTAAAATATCTCTCAAATATGTATCTAGGTCTCTCTCATTTTGAAATGTCTTTGCATATTGGATTATCTCATCTTTTGGAGGTACTTTCAAAAGCGAAGCAAGTTCGTCTACAAATGCCTCATCCTCCATTTTGAAATCTGATACGTCAAGAGATCACAGGGAAGCAAGCATGAAAACAACAGCCTCAGTTCGATGACAGCCTCGACCAATTCAAACTATTCAGTTTCTTTGGAGACAGTTCGCATTTGTTGGTAGTTGCTTTCATCCAATGAATGGTTTATAATTTACTAGGTATTATGGCGTCTAGCAACAAAGCAAAGAAGCCAAATGATGTAAGTTACGAATATGTGTACCTTGGGGTGCAATTTAATGTTGTTTGTATTGGGATTTGATTCTATTTTTGCCTCCCTAAAATTATGATACTGTCAATAACGGTCTTGGCATCCTATCCTTCATATTGATGATTCCTAGTTGTCATTGTTGTGCTGCATCTTTCACTTACAATAGAATTTGAGTTTTTGCGGTTGAATTTAGTTTTAAAAAGAGGAAAAGTTAAACCACGCCTGCCTATTTCTTTACCTGGATGGACAAAATGGTTTGGAATTCTCAAAACAAATAATTATTGTTTCGAACACAAGATCTTGTTATGCAAAACAAGGGTAGATCCTTTAAAATATTAATGTATATAGCATTCTTTTAGGTGTCAAAAAGTCGTATGAAACGCAGCTGGACCTTCCAGCAGCCTAGTTTTAAAATATGCTCTTAATCAAGAGATTTTACCTGCTGCCTTTGTTTCAACTGACAAGAACAGAACTTGTTTAAACTACAAATTAGGTATTTTCTGATGCCAGAAGGAAAGGGTAGCTTTGTCATTCTGGTCATAGAAAACAGGGAATAAAGCCATTGTATTTTACTTGCATGTTATTAGCCTCCTCTCTCTAATAACACATTCCGGGATATCGGCTGCTTACTTGGGGAATCAAAATCGCAAACAAAATAACTACCATAATTCAAACTGGTTCTGTGCTCTATGTGGTGTCTCAAATTTTGTTCTGTCATTTCAACTGGTAAAAGTCTAATGCATGAACAATTTTTCGCTTATAAACAATGGCCTACCAAAGACTTCTCTTCTCTAATAAAGATCTTTACAGTGTTAACAAGACATTCCCATGGATTTGCAGGAAAGAAAGAAAAGAAATACTTATTTTTGTTGCCCGGGTCTTATGATGGGAGATTTTCAGAAAGTAAAATTATCAAGTCTTTTTAACAGTATTGGGTTTCGAGCTCTATTATATCCAGAATGGTCTGTTTTTTCTGTCTTTGATGGCCCCATTATTAGAAAGCTTTTCAGAATGACTTTTTCCCTTTTTTTGGAAATCATGGAAACATAATCGTTGCCGGAGAATGTGTGAAGACCAACTATTGCTCCCCTTTTAATTGAAGACAATGTTGTTATGATAGACAGCATGAAGCAAGACCACTGAATAAATTTTCTGTATGACAATTTAAGTAGCGCAGTGAAAAATCTAACTAAGATCTTTCTGGAGAACGGCTATCCAGAGGATGTTATTTCAGTTTACATTAAGGAGAAGATAGGAAATTTCTCGGCTGATGTAAAATTTGGTCCTCAAAAGTGCCCGGTCTATCTAAAACTACCCTGGATCGGTGACAGTTCCCTACGTTTTAAAAGCCAAATAAAACAGGCCATTGCAAATTGTTTCTTTACAGTCAACCCACGTGTTGTTTATAGTACGAAAAAGGCCCTTCCGTCCATTCAAAAGGACTGTGTTCCTGCCACACAAAAAAGTTCCGTTGTATATGAATTTACGTACCAGTGTGATTCTGTCTACGTAAGAGGCACTACCCAAAGATTGGAGGATAGAATAAAACAACATGTTCCGTCTAATATTAGAAACAAAACCCATCCCCAAAGAGAACAGCCACCTCGGTCTTGCA
Organism: Rhopilema esculentum; assembly: GCF_013076305.1. The sequence continues at coordinate 5,458,148 of NW_027019809.1, read as the reverse complement.
AATCTAAAATTACAACTAAAACCTGCGATTCTGCTATCAGGCAGCATATACTAGAAAACCCAGATTGTGCAAAAACTATAATGGCGACATGTTTCAGATTATTGGTAAAGCCCGATCTTCGTTCTACCTAGCAGTTTTGGAATCTATCTACATAAGCACGAAAAAACCGCTTCTGTGTAGACAAAAGGAGTCCGTTTTCACCTTAGGACTCCATTGGTAACATTCTCAATCGGCAAGCGGCACTGATTGGTCAACCTATACAGTCATGTGCTCCTGTTTCTGATTGGCCTATTTCGATCCACAACTGGGTATATATATTTCCTAGCGTAGAGTTTTCGATCTATGTTCTGACGTTTTAAAGTCTGAAGAGTGTCAGATGAAAAGCTTTAGTTTGCTAAATGTTTGCTTTTTTCAAAGCCATTTTCAAGTTTTGTACCACCAAAAGATTGTTTACAACTTTAAATGTTTATTAGCCGTATTATAAAGCCTTTTGACATAATCTTTTTGAAGCTTTTAAAGCAAATCTATGTGCGCAGCAGATTTTACTCTAGACACGATTTCGGCATGAAAAAGGGACCAGTGCATTCAGAATTCCGCCGTATGATACCAACCTTCGAAATCAGTATATCGAAATTGATGAGAATAAAAAATTTACAAACTTTTTTTCAACGTTCAAATTTTGATGAAAACGAGGTTTGGACATGAAAAAGAGGCTTCCTGGTACTGAATTTACATTTATAGAATAACTTTTTGAAATCAGCACATCGAAATTGATAAAAATCGATTCATTTACAAACTTTCGTTCAACGTTCAAATCTGGACGAAAACGAGGTTTAAACGTGAAATAGAGGCTTCCTGGTACCAAATTTCTCCGTATAACATCGATTTTCGTAATCAGCGTATCGAAATTCACCAAATGTAGTTGGTCTTGCAAATTCCCTCGATGGGTGACGATACCCCCCACTTCCTCGCCTGGTCTAATGTAAACCAACTTTGATTTTGTACACTGGTTCAATATTTGTCCTGCCCTGTAAAATCGACCTACTAAGATTAGTTTTGATTAGTTGCTTTTTCTTTAGTTCCTCAACAAAAGAATTCCTGAGAATCCAAAGTATAAAGGTGTGAAGGCAACTGTTGACACAGGTAAGATTTCTTACTTTCAAATTCATTTTTTGTTGTGGGTTCTTCATGAAGCTGTTTAATAATCAAGTAATTTTGCATGTATATAAATTGGTCAGGGGAGAACAAGAGATAATCTTTGCCCTTTGCACTATTAGAAAATTTTGTGCCAAATGAATCTTCTGTACCATTCTATACTTTTGGCTAATCAGTAGCAAGGCAAGGGGGGAACAATAGCCCTCAGCCCACTTCCCAATAATCAGAAATTTGTTGTATGAGAACAGCTTAAGTCGACAACAAGTTGCAAAACCATCAGCAAAAGTATATTTCTTCTCTAAGTGTGTTTTCCAAAAAGTTCATTTTCAAACGCTTCAAATGATGATCACTATGATTCCTATGAAAAGTTCCCATGGCACCCACCAACTATGCTCTCGCTGCTCATCTTCCTCCCCCTCCCCCTCCAACCTTGCCATCCTATGAATTCTGCATAAAACTGGAAATAATTGCTTATTGTTGATAGATGAGTTAATAAGCCTACATAGTCAACTGGTTTATAAGTTTGAGATGCTGTCAATGCATATTCAGGCTGGAAATTTTAATAGAACTGTATGTTTCCATTTTAGGTGCAAGTGTCACAAAGTATTTAGAAAAGATAGAAGACCTTAGAAAAAGTATTTATCTTTTAATTTGACTTAAGCTTGAGTATGTCTATTCCAGTAACATTGTTTGATGTTGTTTAATGCCTTTGTTGTGTAATCATATAAACAGAGTGCCATAGCTTAATCTTCCAGACAGAGCGGTGGAGGGTCATCAAATTTACCAATAGTAGAATTTACCAAAAGTGAAATTTAATTACATACCATATTTATAAGCTGCCTTTGTTTTTAAGTAATCCTTGATTTTATGCTGCTGTAAATGGAGTTCTTAAAAAAATTGTAAGCCACCCTTGATTCTAAACTGCACAAACCATGCAAACCAGAACCCTGATTAAATACCATGGTGCTTAATTGATTTTTAAATTTTTGAGTGGGTGCTTGTATGAGCTGAGGCATTTCTTATAAAATTGTGGTCTGGTAAGAATTATGAAACTATTTTTCCTTTCACAATCATTTGAAATCCATTTGAAATATATTCTTAAAATAATAAATTGATTACTAATGGGGCTCAAATATATCATGCAGTGCTTACTGGAAGATGGGAAGGCTCATCTTGCAGTTATACAGTTATAAAAAAATTACACTTTTGTAGCTTTATTGTAATACAAAAAATTGAAATTTGCAACTCCAAATTTGCAATAGATCTTTCCACTAAGACCTTTATTAGTCAGTTTGTAATTATTGATTCTTTTTGCAGATTATAGATTGAGAAAAGATGAGATCTTCAAGCGAATGAAGCCATCAACGTATGCTCAATTGGTATGAATTTTTATCAGCAAATTTGTTGATTAAAGTTGTAATAGCATTCTATAGAAAATATTTTTCTTAAAAATTTTATTCATTGAAGATGTGAGCAAAACGCTATTCAAATTGTTTTGGAGTATGTCACGTTTTTATAGTTGAAAAAGATGAAAAAAGTATAGTATAAAGAAAAATAAAAACATATTGAAAAGGTTTGCATTTTAAACTTCATATTCACAAATTATCACAAAATATGGGTGTTTTGGCATTTAATTTGCCTTTGAGTAAATTTCATTTGAGTTATGTCTTGTCTTGCAGTTGCCTGTGATAATTTGTTGCCCTCCCGGCTATTTTCTTTTACCTAGCATCTAGTATTCTTGCAGTAGTGTTGAAGTTTAGACAAAATGTATATTCTTTTTTTTATGCAGGTCTTGCAAGTGGCCCAAGTTGTAACAATAGAACTTGAGAGAGAGAGGCTTTCAACTGTACAAACCAATAGAGGTAGTTATTGATTTAATTTGGGGCAAATACAAGGGACCTATTAACCCTGAAAAAACTTTTTGTTTTCTAAAGTTTTCAACAAGAGCCTTTACATGAAAGAGTAAAACATCATGCGTGAACAAGCTGTCTTAACAAACAAAGAAATATAATTGTTTGTAATGCAATGTGAAGTAAGGTGATAAAACTGGATTTTCTGATCTTTTGATCCCCTTGTATTATAGTATATTGTGATTGTAATCTCTCTTTGGTCCGAGGGAATATCAATCATTACTATTTGGTTTCCGGTTACAGACTTGTGTTTATTTTCAAAGCTTTATTACTTGTATAATGAACGAAATTAGCAAATTATTAAACTCAATTAAAAATATTTAAATAGGAACTTAGTTTGAATGAAAGAAAAAAATGTTGGTACAAGAAGTAAAATACAATATTTCAAGCTCAAAGTACTTATTTCGTGTTATATTTTTTAATATCAGGTATCTAGAAAGATTTTAACCTAAAAAACTGATGCCTTGGTATTGATAGATATTAGGGTTTTAGTTCATTTCCATTTGCTTTTGTTTTATACTGCAAGAAACATATTTTGCAATCTAGCTGCAAACAAAAGCAAAATGAAGCCCTGTATGCCGGGGCAAAATATTAGTATTCGCTTTATTTTTTTTCAATTACATTTTATTCTCGTCGCCGTTTTGCTTTGTTCCTGACTTTCATCTTCGTATTTATACTCATTGCAAGATTCACAGAATCCGGTAGACAGCCTATCCTGTGGTTCTTACTTCTTACACAGAAGCTAAATGATCAATGGTCTGCTGATCTGCTATTGAGAACTTGTAGTATTTTTTAAATTAATAATTTGTTTTATTTCATCGTATTTGGAACCTTCTGTTTTTGTTTAGATTTTGACGAAAATGACGAGATACCACACTTAAACCTGGCTGCTGAAGAGAAAAATAACAATCCACCAGATTCGAGCAGATCCACTCTGCAAGGGTAAGCCTTTATAAAATGTGCACCTCGTCGTGCTAAAGCTGGACCTTTCGTTGATTTTGTCAACAATTCACTGTTGATTAAAAGGGAAAGTGTGCTGAAAAGCCAATACTTTATGGAAGGGGTATTTCCGGACTAATTTCGATATCCTTCCTCTTGAGTCAGCTAAGAATCTAATGTCCGTTGATTGTTTTATGAAAGTAGTTTTTGTGCGTTTTAATTAGCTCTTTGAAGGGATTGAGAACTAGTGACTCTTTGACTTAGACAACTGAAAATTAATGTTAAAATTTCTTTTCTGAAACTAACAACAATAACTTTTGACCAGTTGACAATTTTTTAACTAATTTGTCCAAAAGTAATCAAATTGGACTGTTTGAAATTTTTCATTTCTCGCTTTTCTATGAAAGATTATTAATTATGACCATTTGACAATTTTTCGTCTGATTTTTCTATGAAACCAATGCACCATTCGTATCCTTTGCAGCGTCATCAGTGGTATAGGCGAGGTCGACATCAAGGATACTGAATACGAACAACAACCACCAGTAACTGGACGAGAAATGGAGGCACCAGACGCAGCAAGCCTGCCATACCTTTTGTTAGATGTTCGAGACAGAGACGCCTTCGATAAATGTCATATGATTGGAGGTGGGTTTGAGCGCAGTTATGGCTGGAGCTTTTATTGTTATTGAAAAAGAGGCTTAATTTTTAAAGGGCTAGTGCAAGGATAATAAGAATGCATTTGCAACAAGGAAATAATGTTAATGTAGATCAAACATACAGCGCAGTTGCTGGAGGGATTGCCACTACAGCTCCCCTAGAATCCAAATTTATCAGATAATTTTTGAAATTTTGCTACTTCGTCTGAATTTTTTTAAAAATATTACCTTACACCCTCCCACTGCGTTCCCAAAGCATAGTATCATCATCAAGGAGAGCAATCTAACACTGGAAGTCCAATCTGATCTAACGAGTAAACAATCAATCATGCTTCTCTTAGCAACTACGAATGGTTCAAGAACAGTCAACTTGTTTTCAACAAATTATGCCGTAACTGCTCTTATTTTTTTGTATCACCAAAAAAACTACTTCTAGTATCTTTTGTATCTACTTCAATTTAGATTGCAATTTATAGTCCAATTTAAACTACCTTCACATCACAATGAATAGGAAGGTTAACGATTGAATGATTTTTTAAAGAGTTGCCTAATAGAACTGTTCAATAAAATTATTAAGATGATGATGATGATGATATTTTTCAGACTTACATAGTATAGTAGCATACTGTAATTTAGTAACAAAATGACAAGTGAATTTAATGTTTTTAATATTGTTAGCTTAAAGCCAAAAAATACAATATGTTTTAAAGCTAGATCAAACGCTATCATTGTAGAAATCTTAAAGTACAACGTAGATATTTGAAACCATATAATAGCGGTTAAAAGTTAAAATTTTCCATTAACGTCTGCGACATTACAAACTTGTTAATTTTTTTTCTATAATTTCACAACAACTTTTTCAGGCTGCTTGCAGCAATTTTGGAAAAAAATTTCCGCCCGATCCCCATTTTTGCTTAGATAAACATTTCGCACCTAGCCCGTCTTTGCATAGCGTTTTCCAACCTGATTTGTCACTAAAACGTAGCTTGTCTGCTTTCTTTTAGCAAAGAGCTATCCTTCAGCGATGTTATCAAGGTCCGTCAATTACTTCACTAAAGAAATCCTTGAATTTGTATCCTTTCCGAGTCCGTGTTTTACGGTTTCCAGACACAGGATAATCTTTTAAAAGGTTTTATTACCGTGTTTATTTCAGAAAACAGTCAAATTTCAATTCAGTCAAAATTTATCTTATTAACATACAAAGATATTTTTGCTGCTCAATAGTACTGTGGGAATATTTATTCAAACATTATGAATAAATGATAAGCTTTTTTATCATATTCTGCAGTCACACAGAGAGTCGAATCCTAAGTATTGCTTATGAATGCACGATTGTATTGCCTATGAATGATTTGTTGCTATCATATTTCTAAAGCTATCTCCTTAACGGTTTGATAGAGAAATAAAACTGGCAAAATCATAGTAGTTTATGACGAAGACGAGCGAATAGCCACAAATGTCGCGACGATTTTCGTGCAGAGAGATGTCGATAATGTCTTCCTACTATCAGGTGGTAAGTGAATTACTTTTTATTTTTCAATTAAAAATGGACAGTTGTGAAAATAAACTTAGATGGCAGCTCAACAAGTGGGGGGATGGTTGGAAGGAATACCATAATTTCTTTCTAATTGATATAAAGCCAGGAATAAGAGAGTTATATTGCCGATAATGGAGCCCTGAAGTGAAAAATATTAGAATACAGGAAAAAAGTACCTATCTGATCATGCAAGTTGAAATCATCGGGACTGTTAACTTTTGTCAAAGGATACGTTTTTGTATGACGCTTTTGTATGTACCCGAATATTCATTTATGTTTGATTCTATGAATGTTTTCTAATTGCCATGTTTTTATATCATACCACAAACAAACAAATTTTTTGATGGTACAAAATTTAATGATAAAGTCTTTGAGAGAATCAAAAAATTATTATACATGCTAAAAGTCCCGATCTAACGCTACGCAGGATATAAAACGCTAAAAAAGGATCGAAAATGCGAGTTTAGAAAGTGTATTTCGATCCAGGACAGGGTATAAATTGCCTAACATCATTTTTCAGTTGTGTATTCTGACGTTTTTTACTCCGAGTAGTGTGAGACAAAAGGCAAAGAATTGTATAAAATTTTAATTTATGTGTAAATTGTATAAAAATCCAAATTAGAATCAATCATTTCAATCTTGGAGTGATACTTGATGAAAAGATTTTTTACTCCGCCCTCCTTCATTAACGTTCTCAAGCAACATTTGTTATGACTATGGATTACCGCTTAACGGAGCCTCCTTGGATTATGTATTGATCATCTAATTCCTTTCTCTCAGAGATTAAATCTTGGTATTTCTCGTAGGCATGAAGGTGATATCGAAAAAGTTTCCGGGCTGTTTCACGACCGGGCCACTACCAGCCTCTTGCTTACCAACGCCACCACCGAACCGGAAGGCCAAACCGAAGCCTAAAAGTCCGGAACAAAACGAAGAAAGGCACTTGGCCTGGTTTACGAGTGAGAGTATCCTTTCCAGTATATAAGCTCACGATTTTAGCGAATTTTTGTTTGAAAAGGAGAAAGTCTTTTTGAAAACTTTTCGTAGAGAATTTTGTCATTCTAAGAAACAGTAGTTGTCTTCCTAATTTTTACAAGATTACAAAACTTAATGATTACTTTATGAAGTTTTTCTTCAACAAAGGCACAGTAAAAAGTTTACTAGCCGTTCCATCTAAATAGAATACGAAAGTTCGACTTTATAAGAAAAGAAAAATTTTATGAGCATTAACTTAATTATTATCAAAAGTTTTTGTGGTAATTCAATAAAACGCCAAAGGCAACCTCAGATGGCAAGAATCAGTAAATTGAGGGGCCCAGTTCGAGAGTTTACGGTAGCAGTGGGGGCTTATCCGAGAGGGGGGCTTATTGACAAGTTGTAGCTCTAGGTTGGGTGCTTATTCGAGGGGGGGTTTTCGAGGGGGGAGGGCAATTCGAGAATTTTCGGTAGCCTGAAAGAACAACATGGAATACCTTTGGGAATGAGAAATTGATTAGGATATTGAAAGTGAAAGAAGTGAATTTTCTGACGGATTGCTTTCGACTGGTTCATAGATTTTAAAACCAATGTCCATAGTGATCTTTCAGTTGACGTGGTCCAAATTCCTAAAAAATGTTTTGTGAAATCAGCACAACAAAATAGAGATCCTGTGTTAGCACTTTTGGAATTCTATAACGGACACCTAATTCTTTAAAGGCGCTATGTCCCATCATTCAACTGTTCAGAGATAACAAAAGGCTTTGAAGTGCGTTTATGATCGAGAAACATCGCAAATTAGCCTTACGTTGCCGATCAGATACGTAACATAACAATAGGTCTATTGTGTAGTCTAACCAATAGGAAATTTAAATGCCAAGTGAAATGCGTCGGAACAAAGTGCCTTTAAAGCAACGAAAAATGATTTTTTCCCATAATTTCTTTCCTGCGATGAATGATATGTATAGTAAGATCACTGTGATCTGTTATCAAGAAGGCGTCTAAAAAAGGGGTAGTTTTATTCAATTTTCATTCTTATCAAGGATGCGTTCATTCGAAGAGTAGGGGTAGAATAAAGGGTTATCTACTTGGGGTGACACAGTATTGTAAACCTTATTTGGGAAGTATACAGATGAAGAATTTTAAAAATATTCTTAATTTTACAAAGAAATCGAAAAGATTGAAGATTTGCTCGATGAAGAATTGCTGAAGGAAGATTCAAGTAAGTCCACTGTCAAATGTTTTTCAGAACATATTGTTACTTTGAATTATTTTGCGCAAAATATGTACTTTCAGATCTTTTTGTAAGAATTTTTTACATTCTACTCTTCAATTGAAATAAGTTGAAATTTCTTTGCAGTTTAGTATCAACAAATCTGTTTGCTTTGCTTTGCAACTCGTTTTTAAGAAGAGAGAAAAATATTACCATGCTAGTTTAATAATATTTTAGTTTATGTCGGATAAAAAAAGTTTTCTAAGAATATATTCTTAGATTGGCTGATTGCACTGTCCCAAAATCAGATTGATGCATATTTTTGATGCCGAAAATCTTTTAACCACAGGCCGGATGAGTTCTCGAGTCTCCAGCCGATCGACAGTCGCTTCAAAGGCCTCGGTAAGGACGACAACAACACAAAACTCTGGAAGATCATCTTCGCGTCCTTGGAAGTAGTGAGGCAACCGATTTGTTTTTGACTCTAGCTGATATAATTTCAAAATGCTACTATACTGCACGAAAATGGCGGCAGATAAAAAACACGAGCTTAAGTTGTTACTAAATTGTGTAACCCTTAACATAAATTTCTAGTCGCAATAACAGACCGAATATAACGAGAATAGTTTGATTCGGTAAGTTCGGTGTCAAGCATAGCGAAATTGTATCCTTTACCGATAAAGACAGCGAAAGATGGCACTTTCTTGATGCTAAATTGTTAATATAAAGGTCCGATTATGCATTATTTTGCATGGTTGGTAAAGTTGAAATCTTTATTTCGCTAAAATAAAAGCTAGTATGAAAGATTCTTTCAAAGATGCTGGAATATTGTTTGGTGGTATGAATTACTTCTAACAGAAATTCTGCATCTCAAAATTTGAAAAGAAATTGCAGCTTGTGCATAAATCCCCCGGGCGGCATTTTTTCTCAATATGGTATTCCTGCAAGTAAACGTGTATTGCGGCATTGTGTAATGCCTTTGTGATATTTACATCCCTGTGGAATTACATCAGTGCCATATGGACTGTATCCTCAAGTATTTCGAACCCCGAAGGACGCAACAAAGTTTTGGTGGCCATTTTTGAAGAAGTATTGTAGGTTCAAGAGCGCGATACATGTGTAACTCGATGGAAAAAGATTTTGCTTGCTTTTAAAATTTTGAAGAAGGGAAGGTTAGTGAACTAGTGTTATCCCTGCTCAGAAAATATTATCAAACTATTGTATGTACTTTCTATTATGTCGTTAGCTCTATTTTAAATGCAGACGTGCAATGAAATGAAAGCATCTTCCTACCTTACATGCCTGTCTAGGCCAACATTGTGAAATACTTCATAAAATCACATATATGATTTTCGTTCTAAAAAAGATACTGGAAACCCCTTTTCATGTTTTAAGAGTTTTGCTGTTAAAAAAAATTGGAATTTTGTATTTGTTTTTAAACAGTCTTTCATATATGTGATTTATGCAAGCGGCAGAATTACCCTCTAGCGATAAATAGCGATTAGAATCTGTATATTGAATTCTACTCAACTTTGTCCGCTTCTAGTAGCCAGTCCCCGCTACTCTTGACCGTGTCCTTGAAGACATTGCCAAAGGCAGCTTTAGGGGAATGACTGTACGTCTGCAATGAATGTTGTAGTTTGTAAACGAAGTTTGTGAATTTTCGTCGCATCATGTGTATATAGATCACCATGGAAGTTATTAATGTAAACATAATTGCTTGTATTTGCAATATGAAATGTCATTCTGCTACCCTTTTTGTTGTCTATTTCCCCCGAGGAATTGCTGCTGTAGGCAAATAGAGCCTAGTTATCATGGCGTCCATGTACATCGTTGAACGAATAAATTGAAATTCGCGGCAATAAATTTGAACAAGCACATCAGTCGATCATTCAAACTCTATTCGGGCGAAATTTGCTTTTAGAATTTATGTACCCTTGAGGGTTTGTTGTAGTTTCTGCGATACAGGGACATTTGCAGGACGAAGTGGCAATAGGAGGTGGAAAAACGTTAACTTCAGGGCAATATTGTTGTTTACTTTTGTTGAAGCAGTTTTGGGCAAATAACATCGGGTATGGGTATACTTCAATTGTGATGGGGGTAAAAACTTTGTCAACATCGGTTTCGGCACCATCTTTTCTTTCTTTCTGATAGCAGCACGAAAAGGGGATTTCAGCACGCCTAGCAAATTGCTCCACTTTCCTTAGTCATCCGGAAGTTAATCATTTTTAGAGGTTTATTATCTTTTCACCAATTGGCTTTTCACCATTTTATCCATCCCCCCCCCCCCCTCCCGCAACCTATCTTCACTCGTTTTCACAACATTCTCGCATTCATCCCATCTTTCAACCCATAACTCCATCACCAATACAAGGGTAATAAGTTTTCACCAGACTAAACACAAAAAAATTCTTCTGAAAATTGGAAACATTAACATAACAATTAAAGTTCAACATTTGCGTATGAACCATACTAAACCCAATTCTATGTCTACAAGAACTCTTCATATAACATAACATTTATTTCATAATGAACTAAATAGATTTATTTTTAATTAACCTAGTTTTATATATACATCTAAATATCGAATCTCAAATACATTGAGTTCGAACGAAACCATCCTCAAGATAAAAAAATCCCTCAAAAATTTCAAACCTTGCACTTACTGTAGAATATTACTGTAGAACTATTTATTTCTAAAACGTTTTGGCATTCTTAACGAATATGAAATACCTACAGACACGGGGTATTTTTGGTTGATAAATGTTTGCAAACTTCTTAGAAAGTTTAGAATGAGATTTTTGTTTTCAGTAGATATCTGAGAAATAGTTGAAGGGTAGGGGTATTTAGGGGGCAAAATAGGGTAGAGAAAACAACAATGGCTGGGTGTTTATACCTATCACCAAATTTATCATAAGGAGAATCATGGAAATCGCACATCGTGAATGCCTAAAATGGAACTCTCTGACCTTCAAATTTCATTTTCTCAACTTCAGACTGGAACGCGTATCAACCAACATACAAACTGCTACAAACCAGTAGCCATAAATTTTATATTCAACTAAAGCCTGAAAAATAACTCTTGTCTAGGGGGTTAAATGATATTATGAAGACCTAAAAAATTCTTTTAAAAACTTAGAGGCTAAAAAACTTAGAGTAAAAAACTTATATCTTCATATTTAGAAAAATCTAGCTTGCGTTTATAAACCAAACGAGAGCTCAAAAACAGAACGATTTTTAATAACTAACAAAAACCTATGCGTTTTGAAATAGCATAACTTACCATTTCTGTACAAAACTTGTCAACCTTTTAATGTTCTTTATGTTTATCGGTATTTTGGTTCTATGTTTATTGCCTTGTCACCAAGACATCCACAAAATTCACTCACAGTTAATAATACACTAGCAGGTCTTCCAGCTTCTTGTCATGTCCAAGAATCTTCAGATTCATTATCAAATTTTAGGCCACTCCGATTATACCTTGAAGCAGTCGGATCATCCCGGTTTTCATCTAACGAATCCGGTACTACTTTTTCCCCGGTCACGTTTGCACTATCCGGTACTTCATCTGTATTATTCGGAGCAACACCTAGCATTGTAAGAGCTGTATCGAAACTATCCTGCATAAAAAAATTATTGTGTTAATATCAAATCACCTTAATGCTTAATACTTCTCTACGACTTCAAGACACTTTCCCAAGGTTTGACATTGGAATAGCAATACTGTTCTTTACTGCACTTGACAAAAATATTTTGAACAAATATTCAGACGATGACTTAACTGTACTTTCATTAAAATTCACATTAAACTTTAAATACGCCCTAGTTTTTACAGTAAGACAGAAGCTTACCGACCTGTTATAAAGTGTTCGATGCCGTACAGGCAGAGCTGTACACACTTTGGTGTCTAAGACAAAAGGGTCCTGTTCCTTCACCATGACATATGCCTTATTAAAACGAAGCATTAGGATTTCGTCAGTAGAACAATGAAATTTAGATACCTTTATATTAGGGTCAACCAAGGAAGGGAGCTCACAACCAGTGAATGCAGAATTCGCCACGCTGTACTGAACCAATGAGCACCAGTATGGGTCCTGCAGAAAGGGACAAGGAAAATAAGCATTGTAAACATGAGCATACAAAGCTGCAATTCTTGCCAAAAAACACCACAATATTCACGTTAGAAAGTTGACAACTTCACGGTTCAATTACCACGGGCTTTCAACGCTGTTTCTTAATTCTCTACCCCCTTACCCTCTCCGTACAATGTTGATTCCTTCATAAGATGCATTTGTGCATCTGATCCTATTTCGATTGACACAGAAAATAATGCCAATGAACAATGTAATGGAGGAGGAAATGTACGAGGTGGAAAACAACTATAAAAGCTACAACAGAATTTACCACAATACACGGTGATAAAAAGATCAACAAAGTTCAACGATATGCTGGTAGGCCTACGTACCCGGCAGAGAATATGTGGATTTCCAATGACGATTAACAATGCTTGTGCCCTTGTGATCGCTACATTGAATCTCTTTGGATTGCTGAGGAAGCCTAGAGCGTGTCTTTGATCAAAGGTTACAAACGACTCGTTTGAACGGACCTAGAATAAACAAATTGTCATAATTAACAAAGTGGAGAAAAAATTCTTGTGTACTTAGAATCCTGTCGGACATATCTAAGTACACAAGCGTCAGTAGGATTTTTGCAAACTGATTCAAATAATTAACAGGAGACATAAGCAAACTACAAAACACTGATAAATTATAGCTTTTCAAGACCCTGTACTATCCAAGAAGATCCTGTCCCCTCCTCCCCTCCCCTAATATCCCGAAATTCAATGCTCATAAAACCGGGTGGTTACCATGAGAAAACGTAAGCTAACGACAAATGCAGGACTCGAACCCACGAGCAGCAACCTGTGCGTTGTTGCTTTACTAACTGAGCTACTCGATCACGTTATCAAATCAAAGACCAAAGCCGTCCCACTCACAAATAGGTACAGTTCTTTAAATTACAGAGAACGCAGGGAAACCATAGCATCCTTGATACCAATATGTATTCGACTTAAAATGACGGAGATCTTCCCGTACAAAGGAGGCAATCGAACCAGCCACAACTGGGTAAGGTTGAGAGGAAATGGTGATCTTTGAAAAACAGGTCTTTAAAAAGAGAATTTAGTGGAAAGCAACGGCAATCAAGTGAAGACTTTGAAAGCAATATTTGAAAGCAAAGAAAAACAAACCGTTGAAATAATGATAATTTGCCTCTCTTGCCCTTGAAATTCTTCCACGGACCCAACTTTAATTCCTTGTAAATTGACACTCTCCAAAACTAGCCTGATCTTTTCGACCTTAGACGTAAAATAAAAAAAAGCTTTTTAACAAGGCAAAAATTTTCATGTTACTCCAAACGTACGTTTATTAAGAAGCATTGATATATTCTGCTTTTGCGATGACAATGCTATTGCTCGTATTTTTTCTACCAATGTACGAAGGCAAAATCCGCAATGAATGATGAGGCAAAAGCTTTAATCTTTAATGAAAATCAGTTAAGATATTTGTTAAATATACAATCTCGTTATCTAAGGCTTTGATAAAATATTTTGATGAATAAATATCGCTCTATGATGATGCCATGTCATGCCAATGTCACACTTGGGCCTTGAGATTCTTTTTTATGTAAACTTTATTTGTGGGGTACTGTTAAAAGCCGATTGCAGCGAATTCCTACTTGCGTTTTACCTGTTTTCTGTATGGCGTTATTATACCAATTTCATCAAGGGAAACGTCTTTGCCAGGCTGGCTGATTACATGTTGAACATACTTCATTACTTTTAAGACTTCAGCTGGGTTGAACCACGAAGGACTGTTCCCTTCTCTCATGTCTTCTCCCTATTGGTAATAGTACGAACAGACTGTATTCAATAAGCGTGTTATTGAAAGAGTGCAAAATCCTAACGTTCTAAAGAGCATAAATTTAGAATGTAAAGTGAAGAAATGAATGCTGGTGATTGTAACAAACAAAGGAAAGTTTAGGGGGCCTGAATCGCTGTACCAGCTTGCGGTCGGACCATTTGTATGCGGAAAAGTGTTGGAAAACATAAGCTAAGACACAAGGAAATCTGGTCCGAGTCTATCAGTGATAAAATTATAAAATAAAAGTAATCATTAATAGAAACCACATTTTTCATTTTGGACGATGAAACGGGCTTTGGATAGATGACACTGTTAACATTGAAGAAAAAAGGGTTTTGTTTCCAAAATATCTATCTTCTGTTTTTAACAGGGAGAGGGTGATGATGGTCTACCATTCTTACGAACTTAGAAGCTTAAGGTCATTATGCACAACACTTGGTTGATTTTCAAGTATTGTGAGGCGTTCAGGTATCTAAGTCCATAAATTGTCACTAAGATTATGAGTGGACTGTTTTCTTTGGCGTCTGTCTGATTGGTGTGAAAACATGAAACAGCAAACAGTGAACATTTCTTCTTTGTATTAGACCCCTAAGATATCAATTGCTCTGTACTTTGTCCATCAAGCACTGCTATATCAGGTGATATTTATAGTTACAACAACAAGCAACTTCCTCATAAAGTAACTTACCCGGACCCCATGGAAAATTAGTGGGAACTTTTTATTGGGAAGAAAATCAGCATCAATAAACGAGTTGATCAGTTCTGGTTTGGCAAACGGCCGCAGCTCACCGTGATAGAACAACGTGGACGAAAGGTTTAGCAGCGACTCGTGGGACCTGGCAAAGAAAAGCAAAACTACTCAAAGAACACTCGTCACTATTACAACCCTTCCCCCCCCCCAAACTCTAACAATATGACTTTGCATCGTAACATCTATCATCCTTTGGGTGCCAAGAAGTTGTGAGGTGAGAGTTGGGGGCTCTTCTTACTGTCAATTACTGTCTCGTGTTTACCTATCACTTCGGAGTTAGACTCAAGTAAAATGTGGCCTATATAAAATGCAGCAGATGGGAAACTCTACCTAGCCCTTTTATTAAACACCACGAAATAGGTGAAAATGTTTAGCTTTGCCTTGCCTCAGCTAAGACAAAATCGATCTACAGGGAGCGTGTATGATATTCCAAACGCTCAAAATTAGGACAAATACCTGTAATTATTGACAAGCTTTGTGACGAGTAAAGGATTATAGCAGCCATCGTCAGCAAACTCTATTTCGTTTCGCGCATACAGTGACCTCGAGATCAGCCTTTCCAACATCGATGTTCCAAGGCCAAACCGAAGGGATATGCCGGATTGCAAAACTGGGCCTAACTGAAAAGGGTCACCAGCCAAGACCATCTAGAAACAACGTGGACCTAAAGAGTTCTTTATGTAATGACATCACAAAAATGTGCTTTAAAAACACTTGAATTTGAATCACTTATCATGGATTACCTATTATTTTGCAAGATCAGTTAAATGTCTTAGCAACTAGCTGAGAATTGGCCACATTAGCATAGGCTCTTTCCCCATCAAACCTTTTTAACTTTGTCTCTGTTCACAACTTTATGAACAAAGCTAAAATAACAGTAATCCGTTAGCCAACTTCCAGTCTCACTCATTGGCAATATCTCACTTAACTTCTAAAATGTTTAATCGATTTTCTACATTTAAAGGTATTCATGGTGTCATTATAGATTGTGTGATCAAAAGTCAAAAATTCTAAAAATATATTTTCATCGTTCTGAGTCAGCAGCGGTTTTAGCTACTGCGGGGCTCGGGGCCAGACATATTATTTTCAATTTACCTACACTTTCCCTTAGGTGCGGTACCCTTCTGGCTGTGAAAAGTGAGGGGCTTAGGGCCGTGGACCTCCTTGCACCCACTTAAACCCCCCACTGTTCTGAGCAAATCTCAAAATAACCATTTGTCACAAAATATTCGGAACAGAAATCATGGGAAGAAATGTTTCAAAGAACCTGTCCATCTTCATTCCCAGCCAACATACCAGCTGCCACTAGACACTCTGGTTCGGTACATTGTCCTGCCTACGGAGAAAAATAGAATATTATAATATAAAGATTCTTAAGGTCAATGAAATTGATGATATTTATTTCTCATTAAAAAGGAAAGAGCATCGTCATGAAATGGCAATGAAAAAATTTCGTGACAGATTTGTTACTAAGAAGAATCTTTTTAGAAAACAGAATAAAGTCAAGTCCTTGCTATTCGTCTTATAAGCAATCTTTTCGTGGTACAGAATTCAAAAATGGCTTTGAAAAAATGAGAATTTTGAAACATGTTGCAAAAGCTTTTCGTCTGACACTCTTCAGAGTGAACAATTTTTTTGCCGAAAAAACACGATGAAAAAAAATATACCCAGTTGTGGATCAAAATAGGCCAATCAGAAAAACGCAAGCACAAGACCGGTATAGTTGACCAATCAGTGCCGCGAGCCTAAAGAAAAATACCACTTGAGTCCAAGAGAGAAAACGAACTCCTTCTGTCTACACAATGGCGGCGTTTTTGTTTGTATATAGATCGACTCTTCATAGTATAAAACGTCAGAACATAGATCTAAAAACTTAACGCTAGGAATATATATACCCAGATGTGGATCGAAACAGGGCAATCAGAAACGCGAGCACGTGACTTTTGAGGTTGCCCCATCACTATATCGATCCTACTTTAAGATAGATCTAACTCTTCAATTGGAATACGAAAATGATTACATACTTCATCAACAAAAACATGCGTGAAGTGGCCAGATTGCAAGCCAGCACAGTATAAAATCCCGGCCATGGAACAGGTGCACACGATCACACGATAACGGCACGTGAGCATGATATCATCCGTGTCATTCGTGCAGTAATCTTCAATCAATTCAGGGATTTCCTGACTTCGTTGAAACGCATTCAAACGAATCAGCTCACCCTTCGAAAATTGCTTGCTCTCTACTAGCCGCTGGGCCTAGAAAAAGATCGAAACTCGAAATTCATTCAACTAAATCAAGCTCGATAAGGTATTTGAAAAGCTTGGATCAGCCGAAATATGCAGAGTTCAATAATCCGCTCACTTTCTCTTAAATCAATCTTTTCCCCTATCCCAGAAAAAAAATATAGCAAATGTGTAAATTAAAAAATGCAATTCAGACAACAGTGACCGCAATTTCTGCATTGTCAGAAGATAGGAAGGCAAACATGGAATCTATTTATTGTTTCCGTGACTGTCAAGAGGAGGTTCCTTGTTTGGAGAGTCGAGGGTACAACCACAAACAAACGATTTTCTCTGAATTACTAGAAAACAGGGAATACACAATTTTGCATTTGAAATGTTATCAAATTTGTGTAGAGACCTGGGAAATGACATACATCCAAAGTGGGTCTATGCCTAATTAAGGGATAGGGGTGCATCCCTTGGGTATTGATGAACTTAAAAAAGGGTATTACCATAAATCATACTCAGTTAAAGTTGTATGTACCACAAATTATCACAAAATAATTAGAATCTTATATAAGCTATTCAATCAAAAAACCCACTTAATACAACAGTTTCATTTACTCGCTAAAAAACTAAATTTATCACTGTACAAATTATTCAATACTTTACTTTAAAGTATCTCGATCTTTACTTACGATTAGATCTGATGCACTGTTGGAAGGGGCACAGGCAAGTATACGGGAGAAGCGCAGCGTCTTGTTGATCTGAAGAATGGCCTCAACAAGCGTCACCGTCTTTCCGGTACCAGGTGGACCAAAAAGAAGGTAAGGAGTTGGTCTACCTTGAGCTGCAACTATTCGTCTGACTGCTGCCTGCTGTCTTTGATTCAAATGTTTGTTGTAAAAAACCAGTTCTATAAAATGGGTATATACATGATGGCTTGTTATACGGGTCTCGACAAAAGCATATGGCATAACTGCAAGAAAGCTACAGAGGGGAGAGGCTTTTGGCATTTTTTACAAAACATGCTTCATTAAATACAAATTTTTATGCTTCCTTGCATAGTCAGACGGCAAGATGTCTATATAAATTAGTCCAGTGGCAGTTATTGGGCTACTCGCTTAAGGGGTAGGGGCAAACGCATTGGAGTTGAAGTCGCTTATTGGGGAGGCACTATTTTACCCCACCTTACTGGTCAAATCTGGAAACCTGTTGCAGAAAATAAAAATTTTCTGCTAAACAAAAGTGTTGTGTTATCTTATTGTTGTGTTGCAAAGGAAAGATTATGTTTTCTTACTTCTTCTAAAATGTTAAGATTGTACTTGTACAGCCTTTCTTGTGAAAGTTTAGATGACATAGGTTTAAGACATAAGGCTAATCGTCACAAATATACCTGTTTGCCTTCGTGATCGAACATTTTGTGTCAGCGGGGGCTTTTTATTCAAAACAGTTGGAAATAGAACTGAAAAATAAGACAAAAATGTTCAAGTTAAGAGCAAGAAATCATTCTTCTTCTGTTTAAGAGAACGCTGTAGTGTTTACGTGATAACAACAAAGAGATGCCACAATCGTAAATCGTAGAGGTTTATACAAAAGAAATTTATCAAACTACTTAGCCTTATAAAAAATAGGCCAGTCATGGCGCAAAGACGATAAACAAACCTTCTTTGCCGAGCTCAGCTCCATATTCCACTGCTTGATGACATCTTCTTATGGTTGTTCTACAGGAAACATAGAAATTCATCTTTGATTTAGGCGATTACAAGATGCTACCGTACCTACCGAACACTCAGTAAACGAACTGATAAAAGAAAATATGTAATGCAGTTTTACCTGTTGAAGAAAAACTGGACATCGCAGTCTTCACTTCGATATATGTCGTGAAAACTTTGACTGAACTTCAACAAAACGTCTTCTGCTCGCACCTAAACAAAAAGCCAATACTCTCAATGCTCCACATAAATGTCTACAAGAAATGGCATCACAACACTTTGTTATTTAATGTTCTAGTTTTCATTATTTTAATAATTTCAGCTTTGAAACATGGACACATGGAGCAATATGATTCGAATAAAAAGGGGTTTCAGAGGTAAACTATCCAACTATTGGGAAAATTACTACTAGGGAAGTTACTAGGGAATAAATGACAGCAGAGTATAGGAAAGGGATATTTTGACGATGAAACAAAATGTACGTACTTTTTATTAAATCTTAGTACAGAAAAATGTTGCTGGGTTGGCAAAATATTTGATTGATAAGAGAAAGGTTGAAATTTCGAAAACTGCTTCCTGGGGACAAGAAAAGTAACTTCCACTTTGCATGCTACCTCAAACAGAATTGTCAGATAGAGAAAAAAAGTAACCAGAAATATCCTTTTAAAAATATACTTTTTGCATACTGAGCTTCGTAGGTTTGTATAAATCAAACGAGCTGAAATCAGTTGCATTTTGCAGCATAAAGTCTTCCTTACTCTTCAAACTAACCAAACACTTCAACAGGTCCCCATCAAAATATTAAGCGTTCAATATAAGTGGTCGGTAATATAGGACTTCGAGAATAATGATCAAAATGGCGAACTGGCTACTTTTGTCAATTCTGTACTCAAATTATTTATTCTAAAGCAACTGAGAGAATCTTTATGGTGTGCGTGTATAATGCTCACATCAAAAACACAATCAGCTCCACATTACCTCGTGAACACAGCCTTCATATCTTGGCGAGTTAAGAGGAGAATCTATGAAAGATATATTTAAGATATAACATATAACAATGTGAATTTGCATCAATTTGCAAAGTAGCAAAACGAGCTTGAGATGAAGTTCATAGGTTGCGATCCAAATCGGGATATGCGTGGGTCAGGAAAATACCCTTATTCTTATAAAGATAAACAAAGATTATTCGGAATATTCGCATCTAATTTTTCCAATATTGGGTAAGTTGCATACTATTCCTTAATACAAGTCTAGCCTAGTTTGGGGGTATGACAGTTCCCAGTAGTGTTATGTTGGCTTGAATGAATAAGTCTCGATTTGACTGTCTCATAAAGTTGCGCTGCACAACAATAAGGCAGTTTTTTTAAGCACTATTTTTAATCTACGAAAACAAGCGTATAGACTCCATGGAAATGCATGCAGAAATGCAGAAGGACTTTCCGTTTACATATTGGCGCCTACTAAAAGTTTTATGAAATCTTTTTCTAGATTCTAGTATACTCTAAATCTTGCCACTACAATTTGTTATGACAACGGTGATTTGTTCATAAGCCCTTGAACATTAACTTAAAGTTCAAAAACATTTTGGGCACATACCAGTTATATCAAGAAGTATTTTATCACCAATAAGCACAGATGGTCTGCCTTCAGCTAGGCCAGGGACGGCCAAAACCAGATATTCTCCCATTTGACGAAGGGTTACCTAAAACAAACGCAACATTAAGAATTTACTGTTGAGGTTTTTAAATTCAAACTTAAATTTTCTATATAATACTTTGAGTCTGAGTGTGTATAGCAAATGTTTAATACACAGATTTTCCAAATAAATGTTCATTTGGAAACTCTTGAGCTAGTTATAAAAATACAAGGATGATAGTGCAACGAGAACACAATTTTTGCTGGTGTGGTTTTATCAGATAATGAAGTCTTGAATAAGGAGAAAAGTGTCTATTTTCCGAGTGTTTACATCCATCCACATATGGATATGAAACTTCGTAATTTACTGCTCATCGCCCATAGCTTTAATTGAGTTATGGCAGAACATAAATGAATACAAAGTTTCCATTCATTTACCAATCTTAGGAGCTAGCTACTGAATACAATCTAAAAAGCAAAAGGAAACACAGGACACGAGATATTTTAGCTATATTTTTGGAAACATGGTTTTCTGGTTTTTTGGATTACAAGGCAATGAGCAACAATCCAAGATTGGATATATCCAAATGTGCAAATTTCTCTATGCAAGTTGGTGGATTTGAAACTGATCATTTGAAGGTGTCTCGTACTTAATTCTAACAGGTTTCCCAATGACTATTTGTAAATAATGATCGACAAATCGCATGAAACTAGAGTGATCACACGAGAAGTAGTTGACCCCATTCCAAAGAGGATGCTTATCTACAATGACTCAGTGTCTTTAATAAATCAAGAACCCTGTTCCAAAAAAGGGTAAAAAGGGCTTTAGATACTAGAAAAGATACGCTTCTGCCTCCTTCAATCAAAGACTATTCTTCAGCCTTACCTTCTCTAAATCAAACTCTCGCATTTCTTCTTCCATTTCAATTTCTTCAGCAAATAATAATGCATCTAACTTTGGTCTATGATTCTCCATTGAAAGTGGCTGTAGAAAAAATTCCGAAACAATCGACTTTTCTCTAAGATTATAAACAGAAGATGTAATGAAATACTTTGACTATTTGGAAGTTATTATATTTTAGCAAATAATGAAGGAATTCCCTGTGATGCAGAGCATGAGATGTTTCTCTTTCATGGAGATTTGGCATTTGGCATGGTCTTTTTCTAAATGATATGTTAAAGTAAGCATCATAACAAACTGAGTTTATAACAAAAATACTTGTTTGAATATCTTCCAAGTCATCAAAAGAGATGCATCAAACAAGAAAACTTCTATCAAAAATGTCATACAATATGTGAAAAAGTTGATCCAAGCTCAGTCAATTTGAGAAAATATATAAAATCTACATCTTGATGCCTTGCAATTGATTTAATGTTCAATTTTTTTAATAGTTATGTTTTCTAAGCATGTAAGTAGAATCAAACAAATTTAAGATATCCCTAGAAATGTGCTGTAAAATTAGAATTTGGCTTTGTTAGCTCTGATGAAAAGACAAGGTCAGCCCATAACACTATGAGCAAGTGTCAATTTGACTTCACAACAATATTTTCTAGTGTTATACATACCAAAACAACATCTGGAACAACATCCTCTAACTGTTTTCCACTTAAAATGCAGTCTTTTATGTCAAGAGGAACTTCGTAGCTTTTCAAATGTTTTGGGAGAAACATCTTTTTCTTCCTGCAACAAAAACAGATTTAATAGTTTTTTGTTGACAATAAATCTAATAAAATCAGGTTTTGCTAAAATATTACTTTAGGCAGTCAACATTATTCTACAACTCTTGTAAGAAATAAATTTTTTGTACCTGGTAGGTCTCTGGCCTGGTAGCACCATGTTTTGTTCCCTGCCATTTCTGAAAATGAAGAAAATGGTAGTAAAAAGTATGCAAGACAATATTTCCTAAGAGAAGGAGACCAGCAAGAAGTAACAACCTGTATTAGCATCCAGGTTTTTCAAGATTATTTGTAACTTGATGACACCACTAAAGGTTGTTCATTTTAGTGTGGAACTGAGACAAGCATAGCTTAAAGTGAAAGATCTCATTTTACCTGGCCTTTCTAAAGGGAAAATTTACCTGTCTGTCAGTTTACTCCTGAGCCTGATCTACCAATCCCTCATAATACATATCATTTTTGGAAGTGCTGTGTCACTACAGGTGCTCTATACCATTTGACACATAGATGTCTTATTACCAAATAAGAAACAAGTTGAATTACCTGACATTGCTGGCTCTAGGTCGCTGATAGTATCCATAACCTCGTCCTCTCATATATGCACCTGAAGCAGAGTCCTTTAGCTCGCTTGAAGATCCACCAAACTTTTTCCTGAAAAGCCCACATCCATTAATATAAGCTTGAACTGATGTTTGAATATTCACAAAAAGTAACTGCTTAAAGATACCTCACATTCTGTAAATTTTTCAACATGAGACAATGATGAAAGATATGATGATGATGACAAATTAGTTTTCAAGTAAACATCAAAATGTAAGCCATCTTTGATATCAACATTGAATTGGAAGAAAAGGGACCAAAATTTCAACAAAATCCCTCCAGAAATGTAGGTTGCTGGCCATACTCCTACAAATGCAATGGTGGGTATCACACTGAGCAGTCTGAAAGACACTCAGAGCACCTGTATTTTACAAACTAAAATGATTTGTCTAGACGAATTACATTCCTTACTTCATATCTTCTGTGCACTTTTCTACTCTCATTGCCCTCCACTGTGAACGTCTCTGGTTTGACTCAATAGCAGTCACAAGTACCCAATGACTCAACTTTGGAGTGTAGCCTCGGCAGGCCCCAAATGGAAAATAAATGTCATCGTCAATAAAGCCATATCTATTCATGATACTTGTTACCACTCCAACAAATTGCTTCTCTCTCAGAGGTTCTACTGCCACTACCTCATTCTCCAGGCCATTTGCGTTTCTTATTTTACACAACACAAAATCATTAACCATGGGATAATAATTATTCAGACACGAGGCTCTAGAAAATGAGTGTTTATTGTTGATAAGTCCTGAAACATTTTTGAAGTATGTGATAATTCCATTTATCTCAGTCACAGATTCTACTTCTTCTTGTTCTGTGTTCCATTCATTAAATACTTGCAACTTTGTTGCAACCCAGCCACCTTGTTCATTGGTTCTGGATGCCTCAACAGACACTTTTGTACCAATTTGCAACTTAATATTACCAACAACAGTCTCTTGGGAAAAATAAATATGATCATCTATTAGACCTCTCCCACTGTACAAGGCTGTGACAACACCATCAAATGCTTTACTCAAGGATATATCATTTTCAGTGGCTTTAGCTTCAGTGATATTAGGAGCATCTTCTTTTCTAATGGTTTCGGCATTTGTTGCAGTATCACTTGTTTCTTTTGGCTTTTCTGCATCAGAATGATTTAAAGAATTAGCTATCGGCCTGGCAGGTAAGGCTTCATCATTTATTGTAACTCCAACAACAAAATCACAAGCATTGTGATAGAGTCTTGATAATAATCCAAACATTATGCAATTCACATTCACACTAATTGTGCATTATATTTATAGAACACAACTCAATTTGGCAGTGGCAACTTCTTGCTTTGACTTTGGGCGGGGGATCAAACCTGAAGAAGAAAGGCATATTTCGTTAAAAAGACTTCTACACTTGGCAACTTGCAAAAAGCACAAGAAAAAATTGAAATAATTGAATACAAGAGGATCTTGAAGTGTAGGAGCTTCTTATGTCCTTTATTCTATCTTATTTTACTTTTCCTTTTAATTTCAAATTGTCTTTCTCCTTGAAGGTCTGTCTCTGTCTAGACGTTGGAAAGGTCTGTAGAAATTACTTAAATGCACATTCAGGGACAGAATATGATTGAAAGTACAACAGAAACAATAAAGCTTAGTAGGACAAAAGATCTCACGCATCTGGGAACACAAACTTTACAGCTATGAAATAATCAATCAGAAAAAGAAACACCAAATGAAATTTTCAGAACCTAAGAACTACATCAAAAACATGACGACAACAGTCGAGCTCTACTGAGTGGAATGGGGCTAAGGCATACTGACAGAAACCTTCTTCAATAAATGATGATTTTTCTGGGGTTTGGAGATCTTCTAACTTAGAAGTGGATCTTCTAACTTAGATGATCGTCAAGCACATGTTTTGATAAAATTGCACTCACTCTTTTCATTTGTAGGACAGACCTACTGAAATTTTTTAATCAAGTGGCGAATCTCATTAAAACAAACTAGAAAATGCTACAACTTACTGCAAGAACTTTCAGCCAAAATTTTACAGCCAGATTTTACTATGATGTCATGGATGTCATGTTACTAACTTTGGAAATATGATCGGGCGCCATCTTTCCCCATGCGGCCTCTGTTCACTGCGTCTGTTATTCTGAATCGTGTTATGAGGCTGGTGCTCACGTGGGTTGGACAACGCCCCTTCCTGAATATACACTCATTTTTTTATAAGAAACTGGCTATAAGAAACGAGTACTAGACAATCAGAAAAAATTATAGCCCTGTCGGCCTAGCTTACGACGCAAGGGATAGAATTATACTTCCCACATCTAAATACAGCATCAGCAAGGAAGCGAGTCTTTTGACTTGATAAAAAGGGTCATGACATTTCATAACATCATTCATGACATCATGATTTCCGAAACTTCAACGAATCGAAATTCATTTATGAAATTAGTAAAATAAGTTTCAATTCTATAGAACTTTTGCACAATAACCTTGATTATAAATACATCTGCTTTCAAGAAACTATTCTAAAGGTTATTGACAAACATGACCTGCTGAAGCCCGTATCTAAAAAAAGACAGAAGCAGTGCAAAAAATGCAAAAGATATACTGAAATCTATATCCAAAAAAAATAAACCGTATGAAAATGTTTTGAAATTGAAAGACCGTTCTGGTATCAACAATATTAATATTAGAGAAATTCTTCAATCCATATTATCAGAATAAGTAAAAATAACTGTTACAAATCCTACTTTTAAGCCTTTAAAGCAAACTCTAAAAAGATATGGGAAGGTATAAAGGAACTTACCAACAAAACACATAAGAAGTATAATGATAACATTTCTTTAGTAGCAGGTACCATGCCAAGACCCTAAATTTGACGTTTCAAACAAGAGACTATTCTAAATTATCTTCAAAGGAAAAATCCTTTATCCTCATCAATTTTGATTCCAAAGGAATAAATAAACTTTTTTTGCCTTACTTGATCAATGCACAAATCTTATAAATGCCATTGAAAAGAAAATTTTCTCATGTGGTATCTTTCTGGATTTGCAAAAGCTTTCGGTACAGTTAATAATAAGATTCTACTTAGAACCTGGAATGCTATAGATTAGAGAAAATCCCTTAAATTAGTTTCAATCTTATTTTAACGATAGAATTTAATGTGTCTCTGTAGTTGGTGAATTTTCTGACAAGATGCCTGTTCAACATGGCGTGCCACAGGGTAGTGTTCTTGGGCCACTTCTTTTTCTCTTATGCATATATTATCTAGCAAATTCATCAAACATCATAGTTTTGTCTATCTGCAGATGATACTAGTCTTTTTTATTCAAAAAACATTGAAGTCGAGAAAGTTGTTAACGCTGAATTGTCCAAAACTTCTCACTGGTCTATTGCAAATCGTTTGACACTTAACACGAGCAAGTCGAACTTTATGATAGTTAAACCAAGACAAAAAATACCTGAAAGTATTAAACAAAGATCAGTTACGCAAAGCAAAATGTTTCTATAAACCTGGTTGGCTTTTTCAAACTTTCCGCAATACTATGCCTGTAAAGAGTATAAAAGAGATTTTAACTAGCAGACTAATGAATTATTCTGTTTTAAAAACAAGGCTAATTACTAACCATATTCGTTTATTTGACCTATGACAAATGCAAATACTTTGGTACTGAAGGAAGGGTGGAAAAATTAACTGAGCACCATACTGCGCTCTTTCCATTCAGAATGGTTGTAACTAGACAAAAGTGTATGGTTGGCTGTAGGGTATGGTGACGTTCACATATGTTGTAATTAAAGATCACATTTTGCTAACTTCATTCGCAACTTTAAGCAATATCTATATGCCAATAACACACAGGGGTGTAACGGGGTAAAGCACCCCGACACCGGTCAAAATTTTGGCTAGATCCGCGCCTGTTATTTTCTGTTACACACAGCCAGCATTCCTCGCTGTTTTACTTACCCCAAAGTTAGGCACCTTGAGCATCTGTTGGCGCCCTTTCAGTTCCTTATCCCGGTGTTTTGCTCTAACCAACATTCGTTTTGCCAGACTGCACTAATATTTTATAAACATTTTCTAAGAAACTGACCCATAATATGATAAAAAATTTAAAAAACCATAATACTGATTAACTCAAACTGACAAATGTTTAAAAAATTGTAAAGATAAAATTGAAACTCTATTTTCCGACCGATAATTGCCTTTTTCCCTTTTATTGACATAAATTATTGAAACAAGAATTCGTTCCATGTTCAGCTTGGTTCTTCGAGTTACTGAAAAATAGCATTTTATGACATGGTATTTAAGGAGCCTATAAGAAACATTAAATACCAAGATATCTAGTCCCAAACCACTGCATAAGATCTCATGTATTGAAAAAGTGTTAAAAGTGTAATTTTTGAGGAGTGGTCTTGCTGCACGTGAAATGTTAAGTTGTTTAGGCAAATTTGAAGGATATCTAGATATTTGAGTTCATCTACAACTCCTGCCAAAGTCTCGGCAAACGACACCAGTTTTTTAGTTTGTAAGGTTTAACCAGGGAGAGTGCTACTGGTACCGTTAAAAATAGCCCTGGAGGGGTTTTGCCTGTCGACGGATATTTGTTGTGCCATGAAAAAAGAAGGTGGATTCTGGCAAGATTTTTATCAAAAATACCAAGCAAGCATTGAAACATGTTAATTTGCAGGGTTAGGAAAAGCTGGGACCCAAGAAGGGTTCTCGTAATAAGATTTGGAGTTCCTTTTCGTTAACCAGGGCGTTCCAGGTTCATATTTTCTGGTCCGTAATTTACCACTGCTCGATTCGGCAATGCTCTTGGCCGTTGGTTGGACTTCGCCAGATGAGGAACTAGACTGGGCTTGGATAATTCTCCAATAGTTTTGCAAGATCTCGCCCGCGATAAATCATTTGCTGTGTATTTGAATTTTTCAGTTATGGTAAGAATTATGCTTCATCTCCATATTCGCACTAAACAAACTTATTTGGGCCTCTTTCAGCCAATTTTGTTTTTGTTAGGCCCACCTTCCTGCACATTCTGTTTCAGTACAGCTGAGGTGAGAACAGCTTGTTTCGAGTCCAATCGACTGCAGGCCTTTTTAGTTTTCAAAATTTAGTTGTTGCATAATTTCTAACCGAAAAGTGCAATTATTTTACCAAAAGTCATATTTGTATGCAAACGTTTTCCAGGTAAATTCCTCGACTACTAACTTGTTCGATTTGTGAGTCCAACGTTCCCTAGCCCTCTCCTTCTATTATAGTCCCGCATCTATGATACAATTAAAACAAAATAAAAAGTTATGCGAAATTAACAAAGTTGTAAAAAAACCTAAGTTTTAATTGGAACATAAGAATTTTCGTAACTGCTATGCTTCGTCACATGACATCATGAACACCACAGTACTTCATTGTTTACTTTCCCCTTTACAAAGAGTGGTGTTTGGATCTCCGCTTTTGTAAATGAACCTACATTCAGATATTTTATCAGAGCTTGTAGCAAATAATGCATATGAGCAATCAATATTTTAAATGGATGATGTATGAATGGTGTGTCTATCAGGAAATAGAGAAAGTTAATAACAATGAATTCTTTTCTTTCTCCATTTGAGACTGATATGCTAAAAAAAGTCAGATGTATTGGGGTGAACCTATTGCTGACAGGGCAATACCTCTGCTTATGGGGCGTACTTGTGGGTGGATGGGTGCTTATTTCACAAACATTGCTTTAGGATGGGGGCTTTTTTAAGGGGAAGCTTATTCATAGGTGGGGGCTTATTTGAGGAATCAGGTACCTTGATATTCCTGACTGTGGTATTGCATATGGAACGCAAAAAGAAGAAAATACTGTGACTATTTAATCTACTTACAAATGCTTCACCATTAACTATCTAGGTTATAGCTACACCCCATCAGATGTTCCTGAAGAAAACCTAAATTATTTTATTTGCTTTGTACTTTCATTTGTTACTACCAACCTCTGAAGGTAGTTCAGGACACTGGGAAGGTATGCTTATTGAGTAGGGCGCTCTGATCTTTTCTCTTGATGTGACCACACCTTGCGATTCCTGTCCCTGGAATAATATAGAGAGATGGGGACTCTACTTGGTCAGCAACTTTCCTAAATCGAAGCTTGGTTTGTCAGTCACATTATTGGACTCATATTATTGTTGTGAATTTTTTGTCTCCCTAAATAACTTCACACAGCTTAGGTTTACAAACAAAAATTGAAAATCACCTTGATATGATTGAAAATTTAGAAGCTTAAAATGGTTAGGTGAAACAAGTAAGAGCTATTGTAGTGGGTTACAGTTTATGCACCATTGGTCCCTTGACCTGTAGCATGTGAGAATGTGATAGAATGATTGAGAAGGAAAAATGAAGGTAAAAGGCAGTGCTTTGTAGCATGAGGTAAACACATCATTTTCAATACTTGTCTCTTGAAGTTGTTTTGGAAATATTCTTCAGAAGGAAACATTCTCTATCTGAACAACAGCAGCAGTTCAGTCACAGTGATCTGTGAAACCAGGGGCAGACATTTGGTCAAATATTGTTGGGGTAAACCTATTGTTTTGAAAAGATGATGTCGCATTTTCCCATTGTTTTAGAACAACAGACCATTGTCTTCCAAAGTATTAGGGGCAACTACCTTTCTCAGCCCCCCAGGTGTCTGCCACTCTTTGAAACATTTATCTCATATATCCTTGTTGGATTCCACTTTTGAATTTTTTTCTTATTTTAGGAAAACAACACAGAAAACGATGGAACTACAAATGCAGACACAGAGCAAGAAAAGCCATTCATCAATTATGATGTTGATGTTTTAGATGCATCAAAAGATGGAGAGGCTGTTACATTCACAATCCAGACCAAAACCGTAAGTTGGTTTGCATTCCCCTGATAGGCAATTGCGAATTGGCATATTTACCAAACCCACACATTTTTATGAACAATATAAAAGGAAATTACCTAGACAATAGATCAAGTAAATATCAAATACCAAACTTTTCTAAGTTCAGTTGATCATTTGACTTCCAAACCTGGCTATAAAACACGTCCCAAAAATGATGAACATTAATACTGTATAGCCAATCTAAATTGTAGCTTGAGCCTAAGATTCTTTTACACAAAGCAAATCTAAAGATTGTTGGCACCTTTTTACAACATGTTTCACTTCTTTGTCAACCACACCAGGGATATAAATTTTTAAAACTGGCCACTAGATCATCATACTTCAATAAGCTGTCTAAATGGTAGGTTTTAAGAAACTTCCGATGATATGTGGAGAAACTGTGAGCAAAACCAATGCAAATCAACAAATGATAGCCAAATAAAAATAGAAATCCCTTTGTAGACAAAAATATCATAGTGAATCTAAGCTGGTATTTATAAAAATCATTCCCATTGCACTAATTTTCAGTTTTCTGTTCACTTTTTACATAATTTTGCTTTGCCTTAACATGATTCGTTATGAAATAAGTAATATTTGAAAAATGTGTAAAATGAATATGAGTTCAAAATGAAGAAAAGGAAATATGCAAAGTGAATACAAAGAAAGGACAATTGGTATTGTTCATCCCTTCATAAGGACCTCCTTGATTATGCACTCCCTCAAGTAGGTACCTCTTGAAATGAAATAGTTAAATATGCCACTCCATCAAATAACCCCTTGAAATTAAAGTGCCCTCTTAACTCAGTGGCCCTGTTAGCAAAATAATATGCACCCCTAACAATCTCACAATTTCCATGGGCCTAATATTGTTTTTCTAAGATATTTTATACAGCTGTGAAAGAAAAATGAAGTTTGATCTTCTTGCAAGGTTGCAGCATTTTGATAATCGTTCTGTTAGATTAGTATCTGCTCTATTTAAGCACCCTTTAAATAAATTAATAAGTGGCCAGCCATTAAGCTTTAAAATTCAGCTTTCAGGTGCTTAATCAAGGACTTACAGTATTGCAAAGCAATATGGACAGTCATTGTTTTTACATCATTCTATTTTGAATAACATTTGAATTTTTTTGGAAAAATGATAGTAAAACAGATGGCATATTGAACAATTTGAACAGAGACTTATTGATAAAAGGTTACATCATATAATCCTAAAGTGATAATCTAGTTATTGTTCTTGGATTTTACTGACAGTAAACTGAATCATAGCAGTTATAAATTGACAATCTTAACATTATACAGCAGTTTATAATTTCCTCTTTTCTTAGAAGGAAGAAGATGATTCAGAGAAAGGCGTTGTTGTACTGCGACAATATGAGGATTTTGAATACCTCAGTCATTGTCTTGCTGCACACAATGATATTTTGTCAGTTGTGGTGAGTTTCATTTTCACTTAATTCAATTTAAATTCTCATTTTGAAAATGCTTTATACATTTTTAGGCTAAATTTTTGACATCAGATTTGAATCAAGCACCATAAATTTTGTCTGCATGTAAGTTTTCTTGGTGGGTGAATTTTGTAAGTCATTGAACCATTGATGCAACTAAGACAAAAAATTTATCCTAGATTGATCTTTGGTCAATTTTTAAACTTTATATCATATATCTACAATACCACCTTTTACCAATGTGACAAAAAATTTTACTGATGTGACAAAAAAAGGTTGTGAATGAGCTCAAGAAGCAATTTGTTGTAATTTCCAAATAAAGACAGTATTTGTTTAGTTCCATGAGTTTCCAGATATTTATTGTCTAGTTCTATGTTTGCTGAAGTAACACAGCATTTTTAAGAACCTGTGTTATTTGGTGTATAGCTTTACAACTAGGCATCTTTTCAAAATAGAGACATTACTCATATGATAGACAGAAAATCATTCATTTTTTCTACTTTTAGGCAATTTTTTTGAAATTAAAGATTTTGATGAATTGTTTTGTTGACAGTCACTGACTTTCAGTCTATTGTGGATTAATCAAACCTCTTTATTTATCATTCTAGAAGTTGCATTGTTTAGTTTTTATAATAAATTTCTAATTGTTATTATCCAAAGGTGCCAGTTTTGCCACCCAAGCCAGTTATTACACCATCAGGTGCAGAGGCAAAAACGAAAAAGCAGTTAGGTTAATATGAATTTGTTGTCTATTTCATTAAACTTTATTGTGTAAGCTTTTAATAAACCTAAAATACTTGTTTGGTGTATCTGTTCCTAGTGTCAGTGGTTTCAGTATCAGGGCCTCTTAAGGCTTTTTTACCAGGGATTATGTTGATGCCAACAGCATATAATGTGGGATTCTGGCAGTACAGGTCTAACTGAAAATGTTTCAATATTGTTGGGGGTTGAAGGCTAGGGGAGTTGAAATTAAAAGAGATGAGTCTTGTTTATGATTTATGTTTATGATTTGGGTTGTTTATGCCTATGTTTTCTTAAGGTTTTAATGTTGTGTACTTATCCAGTTATGCCAGTCTAAGCATACAGTCGAATTCCTGTATAGCCACTCCACTCATAGTTACTCTGCTTGAAGTCCCAGTACTGTTTACATTCATAAAATATAGACCAGAATTCTTGAAAGCTTTTCAATTAAATTCCCTTTATAATCACACTCGGCTTACTGCCAAAACTTTTCAAGCAAATTTTGGTGCGACTTTAACCAGATGTATTTTTGGAAAAATATGGAATTCATCAATGCCATCTCGACCATATGTTCGGTTTTTGTTTTGTTCAGGGAAAGAGTCAAAAACGATGATTGGGGATGATTTCACAAAAGATTGCAAAGCTTTGCAAAAGTAAGTGCTTTCTGTCAAATGAATTTTAGCAGATATTTTATATTCAGTTGCATGTGGAAACTAATCTTATCTGCATGGCAGAATTTGCAAGAAGGAGAATGTATACTATATCAAATTAGGGCCTTGAAGCAGGGCAAATGGATATTGACAAGCATTTACACCCCATTACATATCATGAAGGTTTCTTATTGACACCTATTTGAACCCCTTTTGAAATGTTTGTTACTGTTGTGTGTTACCTATTATCATTGTGAACGATAAAATCTGGATTGTTCTCTCCGTTTTCGGTCATCATAGTTTTGGCGCAATTTATTTTCATTTTATGAGTTTAAGGCTGAAATTTACAGTAATCGGGAGTGAGCATATTTATTTTCGATCAAATCAGGTCTTTTGATAGGACACAGTCAGACTGTTCTAGTGGACAATTTTTGATCTGAAAGATTATTGTATAAGCGTTGAATAATGTCTTAGTTCTATTGACTCCTGACATTGGTAAACAATCAAATTCTTGAACGCTTGTTGCAGTTTTCACAAATGAATGTATCATTGATGGCATCCTGGTTTTGTTAAAAGCTGCTTTTTTTGTTCATGCTCCTCTTCTTTCAAGGGGTTGTTCCTATCTCTTTGCTCCCATGGTTAAGGTTCCCTTCCAAGATTCATGTTGCGCACACCTCTCATGTTGCACAAACCTGGTCAACATCAACCCCATGATTCTCCGTTATATTCTGCCTCATTTTCCTGTGCAAAGAGGCATAGCTACTACAATGCCTGCCAAAAGTCTTGGAACACTGACATCAATTTCCACGGTCAAAATCAATAATCCCCCTCTCCCCTACAGAACAATGTTTGTTTACTATCAAACGGGTTGGGATTGTAGGAAGCACTTTCTTTTGCGCTTCTTTTATGATATTTCTCTAAATCATCAACATTGTTTTAGGGGGAAGGGGGCGGAAGTAGCATTTTCTTTCATGAAAGGAATGAAAGATATCAAATGCAGCGTAAATTGCTGGGTGTTCCAAGTTCTCTTGGCAGGCATTGTACATTTGTCTATATTATTGTGTTCAGTTGAGTTGTTTTCCGCTCTAGGTACTTGCAACTGGTAATTGCAGAAAAGAAGTTAAATGGGGATGAAACATTAAAAGAGTTTCTAACCAAAGATAAGGTAATTTACCACGAGTTTTTGAGACAAATCTTCATTTCCAAGTTGCTATGATTGCACTTTGATGGCAACGTATTTTGATATCAGTATGACGGAGTGCTACAAGTGACAGAAATATGACTAAGAGTTGTAATAAATTAGTTAGTATTTGGATTCTTACATCCATGAAAAATCTTTCTATACCAAGATCAATATTTAAGATAACTGTTTAGTTTATCAGTCTGTTGCCCAGATGCCATATAGACACAATTGTACACATGTATTAGGGTGTAGAGTGGCGAGAACATGTAATTAAAACAACTAAGTCATGTACGAAAGGTAGATACCGCAAAGGAATGAAAACGAGGGTAAGACGGAGGTAGAGCTGAAACGTTAGTCATTAAACTGATTCGGAAAGAGCGGTTACAATAAAGAAAGCAAAGTATGCAATGATGATGAAATAGACAAAATATGAAATGAATGTGAAGAAACAGTTATATCTTGATGCAAGTTTTCGTATTGCCATTTACAATTTTGTTTTTATCCATCGCAGGCACCAGTGAGAGCGAATGTAAAGAAAGGATTATTTACATCTTTGAAAGGTGCGCTGGATGATGCGCGTTTTCATAACCATAAAGTAAGTTACTCATTACGAGGTACTGTCTCTTCGAGGTACTGTATCTTCACCGTATGCAAGTAACAAAGTTAATTTTTGTGAAGATTCAAGCTATTGGGGAGTTCATGCTATTTGTGCACAGATAAGATGGGCTATCTAAAAACAGGAGGATGTTTCTAGAAAACCAAGTCAGCAAAAGCTTTGTTGTTTCCCTTGCCATACTCACTAAAGAAATGGAACGCTGACTAATTTGATTTCAATATTGTATGATTATATAAATACGATCATCACAGATATCGTCTGGTCCTTAGGAATTTATATAGGCAACAAAGCCATTAAACACATTTTTCTTTTCGTAGGACATTGATGATGAATTTCAAAGCATAAGAACGACAGCTGATCATTTGGCGTTTGCTACCAAAAACTGCAACGAGGTAAGATGCATCAATGCATACATACAATTGTCCTGTATTTCATTCTATGTGATCAATAGTAGGTAGTGAACTTAAAATCAAGGCCTCTCATAGACATTTCCTTCTCTGCAACCGCTCACTGATGCACTGATACCCAGGATAAGTACTTAAGTCAAGATTTAAGGACCAATTGGCGAAGACTACCCTTTATTCATAGAAGTGGGGAATTCACTAGTTACAAGATTTGTTTACCCTCCGGAGCCGTGAAAGGGTCTTTATACATTTTTGCGGTTTGCTGAATCAAGAAGAATATTTTCAATACTTCTAAACTTTTGCTTGCTTCCTCGAATGTTTAAAATGTTCTTTTAAATTCTAAAGGTATTCATGATTTTTTTATATTCATCATTTATTTCAATGCAAATCCCAATTTTCTTCCACGAATTTTTAAAAATTGTTTTATTTTAATTAGAAATATTTATAGTTTTTAGTTTCTTCATCATTTGTAAAATTTTTAATTTTCCATTGAATTTTCAATCCTTCTTTAAATTGCTTGAATTGTTTTTTGTATTAAAAAGAAGTTCCTTTCTTCCAATCTCTCTTTGCCCTCCGCTCCACCTTTTCCCCAGAGTAGTGTAGTAAAACCAGATTTGCTGAACATCTCAATAAAGAATTTGATAAGTTAAGGGCCTAACTATATGGCGAAAATCGTAATAAATCAATAGATGTGAGGACTAAAGAATTTGATAAGTTAAGGGCCTAACTATATGGCGAAAATCATTCCAGTTTCCAGCTTGTAAGCTGAGAAGTGAGATCCCACCCTCATATAGAGTCCTTTGTATTTCTCGTTACGCGTATATGTGATAAACGAGCTAGCCCGGTTAGATGAGATCTCACTGCGTGAGAGGTGGAATCTCACTTGGGCAGGATGAATTTTCTCCATATAAACGCTAGAAGGTGGAATGAAGCTGGAAGATTGGATGAAATATTCATATACACTCCATCAAATTTCGTTGCATATCTCAGCACACATGCTGGAAGGTGGGATGATTTTCTCCATATACAGCTGAAAAGTGGGATAGAATCTGTATGTAAACATTCGATTATTTCATCCCATCTGCTCTCCTGCCAGATTGTAGGCTGAGAGATAAGACTTTTCACATACAAACAGCCATGCAAAATCCTACGAAATCAGTCAAATGAACCGCTTCAAAAAGCGGGAAATTCAGCCTCACTTGTCACAAGACACATAGTTGAACTCAACAAAATGTCAGATCTCCTTCTATCTCTTTTTTAATCACAACGAAGATTGATTTTACAATAGAATTTGAACATAGTCACTTTTACATATTTACTTTAATATTTCTTTACTTTAGTGCTACAAAAAGACGAACCTTGCAGAACAGCGTAAGTTCAGTCTGGACATTTTTCTTACTTTATTTCTTCTGTTTATCTGCAAATGCACAAAGATTAGTTCTTGGTCCAGCTTACACCATGTCCGTGCTTTTTTACTGCAGGCTTTGCACATCAAATTTCCAATTTCACGTCAGTTTTACGTTCGACAGCCGCACAAGACGAAACTGAAAATGACCTGAGCACGTAAGCAAAAATATGTTTTGTTTGCATTAGTTAACATTTTGGAATGTTTTATTGATCTGAGAAAGTCTTTTATTCACCCAGTTGGCAGTTACGAAAAATGATTTATGCATAATTACTCAATTGGTCTATACTTTGGTGATACAAAACGAAATTGAATCTATATATACCGTAATGCCTCGAATAAGCACTTATTCAAGGGGGCGCTTTATCGAGGGAAGCGCTTATTCAAAAAATAGATTTGGAAGTGACTAAAAAAATGAATTTGTTTTCAATTGAAGCATGTTATTATGATGGAAAGGCAAAAAATGAGAATGAAAACTAAAACAAACAGTGTTGGTCATTAAATCTTTCTTGGTGAATTGTTGTCATCAAAAATTCGAATAAGCGCCCGTTTCTGAAGGTTGAAGGATGGGCGCTTATTCGAGGGGTGGGCGCTTATTCGTGGGGGGCACTTATTCAATAATTTCACCTCTAGGGTGGGCGCTTTTTCGAGGGGGCGCTTATTTGAGGGGGCGCTTGTTCGAGGCATTACGGTACATGTATCTATGTATTTATATAGAGTATTATCTGGTAAAAGTGGGGATCTCCAGGCATTTCCTGCTGCACGCGTTTATTTCAATCGAAAACGAATCAAAATTGTTGTTGGCAGAGAAAATATTAGTTAAGAGATGAAATACTAGATTTAAGTGCTTTTTTACAAAGTAATTTATAAGGACAAAACAAAATTACAAATTATTCTAGGTTTGCAAAAACTTTTATTAAAAGTTTTAAAGAATCCGACTACCACTTTCTTATCATCATCTGCGATGGGCAAATCACTCCAAAGAAAATCTCGTACACGTTTTGTGAAAATCCTATTGTTTTATCTAAAAATCCCTGGAAATCCTTTTGTTTTAGGGAAAATCTCGTACGCTATTTGCAAGAGTGAATTGCCCCTCGATCAGCTGTTTTTTAGATAAAATATATGCGCAAGAACAAATTTCATCATCCAATAATATTGCATGATTCAAATTTCAGGGATGCATGCATGCTATCAGTTATCCGCACATAAACTGAAATAAACTTTTTTTTGAAATGAACTTTTTGTTATGCCTACGTTCTGCCTACTGTGAACCTCCATTTTTAGTTGACATATCCAAATGGCTGAGAAATACTTTTGTCCCAACTTTCTTCCTGCAAAAATGCCACGAAAAGTGAAATGCTGCTAATTGAGTATTTTCTTTGTTAACCGCTCATTTAAAATCATATACACATAACAAACATCTCCTTACGAGAGGCAGTAGTTTATGCCTATATAAGTTTCAGTGTTATATAGAGGTTCTACTTTAATGGGGAAATATTTAATCGAATTGAATTTTGGTCCGTGTTTAACGTCGACGAGAACATTCGACTAAAATTCGAATTTCGAATTGAAAACCTATATAAAAGAATCTGTATGAAAAGAACATTACGTGATACCGAACATAACCGATCTTTACAGTTAAGGTTGATAAAACTGTTTTTGCATTTCTTCTGCTATTATCTGCATTCCGAATATAGTCTCCCCAAACATAAGCCCTAAGCTTATATTCGGGATCATATTAGGATATCAGGATCCTATTCCTGCAAACAGATGTTTCCACCAAACTTTCAAACATTGCTTCCTATGTTTCGAATTCTTTCATGTACGCCAAAAATTCTAAGAATATCAACTGTAAACATTTGAGGCCTGCAAAAACAAACATGGGAGTTTTCAAAAATAAAGAATTATCCTATGAGAAGCGGTTGGAGATTGTTTCTACAAAAATAACGGCAAAAGTTATCGAGAAATTTCATCAATTTTGGGCTGCTCAAAGAGTGCAGCTTTCGCTGTGTACAAAAAGTTTTTTCGCACAAGAACTGTGATAAATTTTCCAAGAGTTGGTAGACCAAAGAAGTTTGTGACGCCGCGAGACGAGAGATCTTTCAGATCGAAGTACGAATCAATAGGTTTGAATCTTTGCAAGGTGTCATGTTATCATGTAAGAAGCTAAATTTTAAACAATTCACAAAAGAACACAGGAAGAACATAGGCCTATCGTAAAAATTGGAATTTTTTTCAAATCACATATGAAAAACTGTTTATTGATGACAACAATTTATCATTGTTTTGACTTCACTTTATGCCCTGCAGTAAAAAAAGCAGCTAGGGTAGATGCCTTTATTTAATGACATTGTAATGATCAT
This sequence comes from Rhopilema esculentum, assembly GCF_013076305.1. Next base: position 5,419,558 of record NW_027019809.1, on the reverse strand, counting down.
GGTTGGTTCTTTAAACTCCGTCTGGAGCTCAATATTTAATATACTAGCTTTTTATAGATGGAAAGTTGTTTGTTAAGCAAATTCAAATTAAAAAGGTTGAGTTTATTGGCCTGTAAGTTAAACAATTTTCTGCTTGCTCCACTCGCAAGGGGCCTCTATTTTCAGTTTTGCCCCAGGGCCTCCGAAATGTCGAGAAAGCAAATTTAATGTTTCTATAATTCTTCCCTGAATATTTGAGTTGTGTACCCTATCTGTGATGTATTTTGCGTGAGACGTGCATTTTGGTCTTTTAGACTCATCAAAGCCAAATTCTCACGCATTCTACTATAAAGTTCTTGGTTTATTTAAATTCTTCAGTTTTTTTCTAAACAATCGCAATAACCCTTTTTACTAACAAGGAAATAATTTCCTAAAATTATCTCATCTAGCAACAGAATATAGAACGATGCCAGCAAATCCCTACAAGTTTATCGGAGGGCTTGTTCAGTAAAATTGTTTCTTGCCCTCATGAAACGGGACAGAACAGGCGGAGAATCATCTCCCTTTTTACAACCCGAAAGAAGATTTGGAAGCATGTAATAATTTTACCGAGAGAATTGCATCCTGCAAAAGGGATGTCTTAAAGGGTGTTTACTCGAAGTGGGCGTTTCCGTATTTTGGAGGGCGTGGTGAAGGAAACATCTTCTGAACAACTCCTATGGCTAATCGAAATTTGAAAATTGCTTAGCAAACATTTTACAGCATATTAAAGTTAGTCTGACCCTGATTCTGATGTTTTATACCCTGAGGAGTGTCAGATGGAAATCTTTTGTATGCTAGGTGAGAGTTTGGCGGTCGCAGATTGGTAAAAGTAATGTAACCAATCAAGCGGGTCTTTCTTCTTCTCACGTTACATTCGATCCACGTTACACCTGGATATAAATTTTCCGCTTACTTTCGGTCATTATCCAACGTTTATACACTGAAGAGTTTTGGATGAATAGTGCTTTAAGTATGCTATCCCGGTATTTTGTGCAATCCTCAACTTAAGTATGTTGTGAAATGTATTATTTTTAACATATTTTTAGGGGCCGCACCCCTGGGCCTCTGACTTTTGTACATGAGTCAGTGAGGATTGATTCTGAATCTTCCCCTGACCTTGAGATCCTATAACATTTTAACACGTTCCCCACCTTTGCACGAAGCTCACTCATTTCCAAAACGGAAATTTGACAGTTCTGATGATGATTATTTTAAAATATGTAAATATTATGCAAATTTTTGCATTTCCATAGGCACATGGTAAAATTTGCTGGCTACATTGACGAGTACAAGGTATCTGCTTTAATTTCATCCATTTCATTTATTGTTGAAGCTTCATCTTTCTAAGGCCGCTTCCTTGCTTTGGTAACAGATCTTTTCTGTTGACTGTTGACTAGTTATTTAGTTCAGTGCTTTTTCAGGGTCATATCTAACAGGATATGCCGATTTTGGCTGGTTTTATTTCTACTCTCAGTTCTGGAACAGACAGCAGATCTAGAATAAACAGGATAGGTGGAAAATTTCCCAAAAATTTGCCAAATAATTGCTCTGAGTGGCTAGAGTCCCTGAAAAATTGGAAACAGCAAGAAATGATAAACAAAATAAGAAACCCTGTTTATAGCAAAAAATATCATAAAGATGTTCAATTATTAATTTTTGCAACATTTACCTGCTCACTTCATGCTAAGTCCTGTTTGGCTTTCAAGCTCAAGTTCTCTTTCATTAGAAATACCTCAGCCATAGAAGGCAACTTTGCCTAGTTATGCTAGAATTCCAAAATGAACTGATTGAGTTTAAGATATTTTGATGTCATTATTTACTGAATAACTCTTTTGATATTTTTAACAGAAATCATTGGATAAGACAACCGAGATTCAGGAGGATACCTTTGGGTTTACGCTTGACCTTTATTCACGATATCTTGATTCTGCAAAGGTCAGTTTTATTTAGTTAAAGAATCTCAGTTTTATTAGTTTTTCTGCACCTTGGTAGATGCTATGGCACTTAAGGTCAAATTGAATTTATTATGCTGTGGTTTACCCTTTGACAAGACAAATTTAAAAAATGTAAATAAAAATTTCATAGAAAATTATCCCATTTTGTATTCATTTCTTTAAATATGGTTTTGGCATGGAACATTAAAATAATAAGGAATATTTTAATGTTGCTAAAAATGTGCCTTTTTGTTAAATTAAGTGAAGTATGGACTTTAGTTTCTAATTAATGATGTGCAAACGCTGTTAGAAATGTAATAAGAGTGATAAATTGTTTTTTTCCATGTAAAATTTTTTGAAAAGATGTCCAAAATATTTTTGTCTGAAAATATTTTTCCAAAATTTATTTCTCCAAAATTTCTGGCATTTAATGTTTAAGGCAAAGAATAAGGCAATAATTTTCTTACCTGGCTTTTTCAGTAATTTGGAGCAATCAAAAACCAAAATGAATTTAAGGAAGTGTTTTGAATTGTTTATTGTGTAATGTAGATGTAACTGAAGTTGCTGGTCCTCTTTTGTATTTTGCATGAACCTGATTTTTCAGGAAACATTGTTAAGACGAACTTGCAAATTGGTTGAATTTGAAAATGCCAGCAAAGCATTGGATAAAGCAAAACCAAAGAATCTAGAACAGGTAATGTAGAGTTTTTAATTGAGTGGTACACTTAGCTCATCAAAGATTATCTGCAACTTAGGGAGTAAGAAATATTTCATATTTTGATTAAATATTTTGCTCTCAATAAAAGAATATGGTCACAAAAGAGACAGGTAAGGAAAAAATTTAGGAGTTTAAAGTTCCATTGTTTCATTAAATAGGCCTGAATGTCCTGTGTATTTGTTACAGCATGGGAAATTTTTCCTATTCCAGCTCCAGTGTGAATTTCCTAAAGTGTAGTGTGATAGTTTGTCAGAATTTTTAATTGTTGACACATCAAATGTAATGTGAATCCACCCCCAAAATATCAAACAGAAAGTTCTGTCATGGAGTGTAAAGGGTTGGAGAATTTGCTTAAAAGGGGACAGTTTTCAAGATGAGAACCGTTTTTAGAAGCCCTGTTAGTGTTCTTTCACCAAGAGCAGTTTGAAATTTTTCTATGGGAGTCTATACTTTTCTATGGGATCATTGTCATCGTCATCGGTTCTTGAACTAACTTCATTTTCACCATCATTAGATAAAAATAGTTCCAACTCAGAGGCCCAATGACAAAAAATCTCTTTGAAAACGGGCGTTTTCTTGGGTCCAAAAGGATGTGGACCCCAATGTGATGCAGACCTTGCACTTAGTGTAAAACTAGGTATTTATTTGATACACTACTGAGACTGCTTTTGTTTAAATGTTTAGCAGAGTGTGTTGCAAATCATGAAAGATACACCCTAAATTATAATATCTCAAGAGATTTGAGAGAGCAAATTTTAGCAAATGGGATGACAAGTCTGTTATTTGTATATTGATGATTCATCATGAACTAGAAAGCTTTCATAATGTGGAATTGAATTCTTTAATTAATTTTTCTTACAGCTCCAGATAGCGAAAAATGAAGCTGAAAAGGTATATGAGGAGACAACAGAACATACCAGAGATGAGGTATTTCAACATCTTGCTAATCAAATTTCAACATCGTTTCAAGGCCCATTTAATTTTATGGCATGAATTGAATAAATTGAAATGAACGAGATGAACTTCATTTTAATAAAAATCTGACATAAAGTGCTTGATGCCATGTGCAGGCCTTGCTCTAAGCACAATGAAGGTGCTCCATGGAATGAGCTCCTAAGAGACTTAAAGGATGCTTTTTCAAAACTGTAAATAAAATTGCCTTGAGAGCATCTTTGAAAGAAATGTAAAATGTTGCAGAAATAGTAGCAAAAATAGAAATTAGCTCCTTTTTAGCATCAGTAATGGGGTTTGAGCTCCCATAGCAACACACCCCTGGGCCCTAAGTTTGGTATATTGTGTGGTATTTATTTGTGGACAGCACCATATGTACAGGTCTCAGGCAAAACCTACACACATTATTTCAAACGTTTGAGTTTTCTATATAGTCAAAGGTTTCGAGTCCTAACCAAAATGATGCATTTTAGAATATCAACAGCTCATTAAATTGCCTTCCATGGTTCTTTTAAGGTGTGCTTCAGGTGCTCATGCTCAATCAAGGGCCTTTCTGGAGAACGCCTGCATGTGGGCAGAGTTGTACTCACTTTTGTTGTTGAGAACAGGGCACTGCTAAGATGGTTTTAAAAACATCCTGTTACATACAACAAAAGGGTGAATTTCATTCAAGATAGAACTGGAATTTTATTTTCTCTATAAAATCCAAACTCTAGGTACTTTGAAATTCAGGATTTTTGTGCCTATTTGAAAAATCCCTTGCTCAGTATCAAAAAAGTCTTCTCCAACCCAACAATTGTTAATCTTTTGGGGGAAGTGTTGAAGGTTTTTTAACAAGAAAATGGCTGTTTTAGCTCCTAAATCATGTTGATCAACAAAAGTATTTGAAATTATATGACACTTTTCTATTTTCCCAATCTTTCTTTGTTTCAGATAAAGAAGTTTCACAATGAACGAGTGTTAGCATTCAAAGATGCAATGAGTAGTTTAGCAGAGCGGCAAATTGAAAATTCTACCAAAATGCGTGATTTTCTTTCACAAGCAATTAGTGAGCTTCAAGATCTCTAGATGCTGGATATGTTTCGTATACTCTAGAAATTTTCTATCTTGATGTTTACATTCTGAGATGAATGCTCATCAGAACAGCTAATAATGGAATCATGATCATCCAAATAATCAAATATCAACGCCAAATATCAAGTCTAATTCATAATGATGTTAATATTTGGACATTATTCTAGCATTATTGAAAATCATATAATTGATAATAAACTTTTGAACATTCCTTTTTAACATTGTAGATGTTTTCAGTTAATCTGCAGGGAATCTCTCATGAATCATTGAGCAAAGCATAGAGGAGAATGCTATGTTGCATGAATCATGAGATGCTATGTTGCATAATGTAATTCTGTGTCAAAGCTTAGCTCCTTGAATGTAATGCTAAACAACAAGCTTTTTGCAGCTTCATGTAGTAGTGCTTAACACGTTTTTGATGTTATGTTTAGGTATGTGCAAACATAGGAAATTGTGGGTCTTTCAAAGTGCATGATTCTTACTGGGATTTAATGCTTGTTTTTAAAGGACAGGAACTTTTTTTATTCAAGCTTTAATCCCTAGAGTTTGATATCTCTGTTTATTTCAACTAACAGTTCATAAGCCACATTAAGTGACTTGGCTTTGAGAGTAGCTATGCTGGTACTAGATTGTGATGTTCCCAATTTTTCAGTAAAAATGTTTTTGATTGAAACTTGGAAACAAGTATTTGTATTAACACCATCTTGGATTTAAAGTATTAGTACATCAAGTAAAACTACAAAAAAACTGTACTGAATCTTTCATTGTGATCAAGCTCTGCTGGAGAGATCCACAATCCATCAAATGTTGCCTTACAAGAGCTTGGACTATAGATTCATAAATGTTCAGTTGCAAGCAGCCTTTTTTCTATTATTGTTAACTTAATGATTAGAATAAGCCAGGCTTTAATATAAAAGCAGGAGTATTTTGCTGTTTCTCATCTCACTGATAATAGTTTGAGGGTTGCTCTCAAAAGATGAGCACCCTTAGCTGATGTTTAAACAGTGGGTTGTAGTTAGGAATTTGAATCTGTTAATCATAATATATGCTAAAAATTTTCAGAAAATAATTATAATTAGGTCATTTTTGCATCTTCAGGATACAATTAATACTGTAAATCCTTGAATTGCCCTCCTCAAAAAAGCCCCCTCCCCTCGAATAAGCCCCCACCCTAAAACTACAAATTGTCAATAAGCCCCCCCTCAATAAGCCTCTACTGCTACTGTAAATTCTCGATTGGACCCCTCCATTTGATGGTTGTTGCCATCTGAGGTTGCCTATGGCATTTTATTGAATTACCACAACAAATTCATACTTTTGGTAGTAATTAATTAAATGCTCATAAAGAAATTTCTACTAAAAAAGGAGGTCTTTTAATAATGTCTTCTTAATGTCTACAATAATTTTATAAGTCCCCCCTCGTATAAGCCCTCCTCCTCAGATAGCCCCATCCAAAAATATAAAAAAAAGAATAAGCCCCCAGGGGGCTAATTTGAGGATTTACTATAAGCTCTTCAATCAATATAGTTTTGAAAGTTTGTTTTCCTTTGTTCAAATGTATTTAGTGGACAGTTTGATTCACAGTTATCTAAACTAGTTTATTTTTCCCCAGCTTGTAAGATTAATTTTTAAATGCATAAAGAATATTTTATTTCATTTTCCAGTTGAGCCATAAATAAGAAAAATAAAGTTGGTTTTTTATGACTTCTTCTTTTCTTTCCCTATAATTCTGTTGAAAAATATCTACAAGCTAAACAATATACAATGCAATTTCTAATAAAAGATATTTGACAAAATTTATTTCAATTTGACAAAATTCCTTTTATGTTCTGCCAACAGATGTTTATACTGACTTTTGATGTTGTGTTTGCAATGTACGACACATCAGTCATCTTCTTTATTCTTTATCATATCTTTCTTTTTTGTTTCTTTTGTTCTTTTAATGATATCTTTAGCTGTATTAAAAACTCCAGCGGTTTGTTCACCACATACAAAGCACCTTGAACTCTTCTTGAAATGCTGCAATGCACATTTTTCACAGAAATAGTGTTTACATTTTGTAACAATCGGGTCCTTAAAGCTTTCCCTACAAATCAGACAAGCAAAAGGAAGTTCTTCGTCATCACTATCGATTTCATAAGCATGAGGATCATTTGTGTTGTATTCACCAGACTGATACTCTCTTTCTAGCTGCCATCCATGTTTGTAATCCGAACGATCATGCAAGAATTTACAGCTGTCTCCAAAACCACAATAGCCAGTCTCTTTATAGTCTTTACAGATATCAGGCTGGTAGTCCCATCTAACAGTTGATCTAATATTTAGTGGTGCTCTAATTGGTCCTTGCCTTGAATAAAGATATATCAATTTAGCAACTAAGGTTAGGATTCACATTAAAAACACAGAGAAAATAATTCTGTCTATCACTATCTTGGAGATTAAACAGAGTCTATTTCTAAAAAATCTTGACAGAAATTATCATATCATTGTAACCATTCAAATATTTTTGCTTGAATTCTTGAGATTATTGAAACAGTCAGTGGCTTTTTGGCATATATTCAGAAGTGAAATAATAAAATCTATTGCAATAGACTTTTAGACCCAGTGTGGAATGTAGCTTACAACAGAGATACCCAGCTTTGATTTATTGTTGGAATTACGATGATGATATTTACATTGCACCGTTTCATTTACACTGTCCCAGAAACAATGGACACCTATTTGTTTACTTGATTGACATGCTGTTGCAAACAGTAACACCTCTATTGTTCAGCAGTAAAGTCTTCCTGTTGTTTTGTTTTATATAAATTTATCCAGTGAAAAGGTTTCGTTCATTTATTTTTCTTTCTTAAAAGAGCTTGCAGAATTCTAACATTTAATTATCCATTGTAATTTATAAACGCTCAGAAGAAACGATATATATAATTACATCAAAAACATGACTACCAACCTAACCATCCCACTTGCAGCATTTCCTTGAGCAGTATCTCTTTTTTCATAATACTTTGCATACCCAGATTGACCTTTATATAACTTATCATCTTCTTCGCCTTTCTTTTCTTTATTTACCTTGAGTTGTTTTTCATAGACTGCCTGTGCATCACGATCAAACTGTGTTTCAATTTCTAAAAATGATGTAGCACCCATGTCGTCAGGGCCTTCTCGTTTACCTGTCCTTGAAGAATCATAAGTTACAGAAATACTTTTTTTACTTCGCACGCTGTCGTTTCCGTTTTCTACATTTTGGTCTTCTGAGTCACTGTCCCTGTTTGAAGATGGCGCTTTTGCTTTATCCGGATTTAGGCCAACTTTTCCAGGATAACTGCTATTTCCAAGAACTTTATATTTTCTTCCCACTCGTTCAACCTTTTTGACAGCCGAAACATCATCTTCGTCGCTTTCCGAGCTTTCATTCTTCCTTTTCCGATTAACAATGATTTTCTTTCTCTTTTTGAAAGAGCTAAACCCTGTCTGTGGGCTTTCACTGTCGGCCATATTGAAATGCCCTAATTTTGCGCAAGCGCACTATTATACTCGGATTAACATGAAGTAGCGCTGCAATTTTTGTTTTTCACTCTGTGTTGTGTGTTGTTAACATGTTGTCTCGTCTATTTTGTTATATATTTTTGTTATAAGTATTTTATTCCTTATATTAGTTTGAATTTTTTCCCTTTATTGTCTTGTTGTCTCTGTATTTATCTTTTGTATTTAGTTTCAATTTCTCATTAGATACACTTGTTCTTATTTGATTAGGCCACAATTTAGGCCTAAGATGATGAGAAAAGTATGGCGAACTTTGTGATGAGCCATCCAAAACATGGGAAATGATGAGAAACTATGTGTCTGATCATATATGATTACATGCATTGCGAAACTCTGATCCCTTCCATAAGGAGAGTTCAGCGAGGGGTAAATGGGGTTCACACTCTTTGCAACACCCCCAAGATGTAAAGGACTTGACTGCTCGCAGGTGTAACTATGGCAAAGGGTGGATGGCACTGCAAGGCCAAAAGATCTTTTCTGTATGTTTTATACGTATTGCCATTGGTTTGTTTTGTTCAATTCATGGCAGAGTATCTTTACCTCCAACTCTAGATAAAATTAAAAATAATTCTAACCGACTTGGGTACGATAACAACCATAAGGTCATTAGATCAGAATTGAATCTTCGATCGTATTTTGCCTTTATTTGGTTTTAACAATTTTAATTCATGACGTGTAGTCTCCCAATTATATTAAAAAAGCCTGTAAGCTGGAACAAGAGCACATTTTGTTCTGGACCAATCAACGGGTTTGTTTACAAAATGTCATTAGCCAATCACCGGCCTCCATTTCGAGCTTGATTTTTGAATGTTTCAAACCAAAACACAGTTGCTGTGGAGAAAAACCTACCCCCATACTTTTGCCCGGGAAAAAAATTTACGTTCTTTAACCTAGAAGATTTTTCAAACTTAGTTTCTAGAGTATTTGTTTCGTACAATCTCGGAGCCCTAAGCAGAAACACAAACGGTGTCTAAAATATCTGCACTGAAACATCACCTATTTCCCACCAGAGACCTACCTCCAAAAATGGCCAGCCCCTAATTTACTTTATATGAAGCTTTCGTTAATTAAACAAGGAAACATTTTAAGATTTAAGTTACCTGATAGTTTGCGCAAGCAAATCACCCAGCTATCACTTGAGAATAATGCATTTTCTTAAAAAAACTAGGCTTTATAATTGCCTATTCCCTCCTCTACACTACCGCACGGGATGCCTAGGCCCTTTCTGAACATTCCTCCTGAGCATCACAGTCAATGAAACTCAAACCACTTTTGTGAAGCCATTAGACATCAGTCTATAGTTTGAAGCCAAAAAGGCCAAAATATTGGCAATAGTTTCAATTCAATTTTTGAGGGATATCATCTTTTTAAAAAGTAACAAAGACCCACTTTTTCTAGACAGTCTCAAAGCCTTGAAACCTTACTGATACCTGCTAAAAGGTTTTTAGAACAAGGCATGATAACTTTAGAAATATCTTTGCTAAATCAAATTTGGTTGTTTGAGAACCAATAGGATCAAATTGACCTTGAATTAAAATTTGTTCTCGTACCGATTTATTCCAGCAAGACTTGCCTCTGTAAATGAATTCTGTGGCTTTATGACCATAGTTCTAAATTATATTTCTGCTTTGTAAGAACGTTTCAGAACTGCTAGAATGTTACCAAATGCTATGCTTGTTTTCTAATCGGTCGGTGACATCTATACATGCATGTATTTATCCCAACTGAAAGAAAACACTTTGAATTTCTCTTTTTTCAAAAACTATCTGTCTCAAGAAGGAGTAAACTTGTAAAAATTTACTATGTTTTATGGGCCATGTACACTGTACCTACAAGTACCTGTACTTGCAATAAAATAAGCCTTTCTTTGCACAACCTTGTAAGAATTCTATGTAAACTCACAGATACTTAACTTTATGCTTGGGTGTCTGAGACTGCTCATTTCCCTCTGTGTTATTAATGAACTGCTCATTTCCTTATGTTATGAAAGAATAGGTCAAACATCTTGGTCCAAATTGTTTGTACTTCAACGGAGACCATTGTGTGTATGTTACAAGAGAACTCAATCCATATAGAATTTTTCGAAAGCCTCCAAGTCCATCTTTTCGAAAGCCTATCTTTTCGAATTTTTCGAAATTTCTAAGTTCATCAATTCATTGCGGCAATGTTCAATCCAGTGCACGGAAAACCAATGCTGCAGTTTTGTCAAAACCACACTTCATCTCCTTGAATGCAAACACTCCCCTCACGAAAGTATCAGGACAGTTCAACAATCGAATTCCTTTTCGGACAAAAACAAATTCAGGCTGATGATAACGACTCTTTAATTTAGTGATAATAATTTTTTGAGAAACCCCTACAAAATGAAACAAGTCATCAAACTGTTGCAAAACTTCTGCTCTTTTCATCTGTTATATGTTTTTCTTAAAATAAGAAACCTTTGCCCTACTTGCCTCACGCAAATCAACGGATGTCAAATGTCAGGTGACAAAAACCCTCACAACATTTATTTACACATGGATAAAATAATTTCTTTTAGACAAATAAATAGTTCAAAGGCCAAAGAAACTTATAGAAAAATTCAAGGAAATTCAGAAAACAGTTTTGCAATCAAAAATCTATAAATTGTAAATTCGAAACTTTCCAGATACTTTCGTGAGGGGAGTGAGTTAACAAAATTTTCGCTATTGGCAGTAGCGTGCCTCAAATGCCTTGAAAGGACGTTCGGCTGAAAATAGCTTTGAAACGACCAAAGGCTGAAAATGTATCACTTGCCACAAAATTCAAGGTCAATTTGATCCTATTGGTTCTCAAACAACCAAATTTGATTTAGCAAAGATATTTCTAAAGTTATCGTGCCTTGTTCTAAAAACCTTTTAGCAGGTATCAGTAAGGTTTCAAGGCTTTGAGACTGTCTAGAAAAAGTGGGTCTTTGTTACTTTTTAAAAAGATGATATCCCTCAAAAATTGAATTGAAAGTATTGCCAATATTTTGGCCTTTTTGGCTTCAAACTATAGACTGATGTCTAATGGCTTCACAAAAGTGGTTTGAGTTTCATTGACTGTGATGCTCAGGAGGAATGTTCAGAAAGGGCCTAGGCATCCCGTGCGGTAGTGTAGAGGAGGGAATAGGCAATTATAAAGCCTAGTTTTTTTAAGAAAATGCATTATTCTCAAGTGATAGCTGGGTGATTTGCTTGCGCAAACTATCAGGTAACTTAAATCTTAAAATGTTTCCTTGTTTAATTAACGAAAGCTTCATATAAAGTAAATTAGGGGCTGGCCATTTTTGGAGGTAGGTCTCTGGTGGGAAATAGGTGATGTTTCAGTGCAGATATTTTAGACACCGTTTGTGTTTCTGCTTAGGGCTCCGAGATTTGTACGAAACAAATACTCTAGAAACTAAGTTTGAAAAATCTTCTAGGTTAAAGAACGTAAATTTTTTTCCCGGGCAAAAGTATGGGGGTAGGTTTTTCTCCACAGCAACTGTGTTTTGGTTTGAAACATTCAAAAATCAAGCTCGAAATGGAGGCCGGTGATTGGCTAATGAAAATTTGTAAACAAACCCATTGATTGGTCTAGAACAAAATGTGCTCTTGTTGTAAGCTGGTCAAATTCGTCTGCTTGTTTGTACAGTTGGTCGTGCTGTGGAGGCGAGAATAATCATTGGGTACTAACCAACAACCATTCAACGTCTCATGTTATTATTTGGACTGCTCTTATGATTTCAGCTTATGTGTCATCTTGTTTGGGGATGTTTGCATGATATTCGAAACATCGCCAAAACAGGATTTCAGCAAATTAATTAATTACACTTTACTTCATTTAAGTAAGTTGTTCAAAATTCAATTATTAAATCAAAAATTAAAATAAGAACATTAAAGAAAAGCAACCTTATATACGTACAATTAAATCAGTTCCCCTTTTTTAAAGGATAGATACAAGAACTAATAAAACGATGCTAAAAGTTACAAATTATTGAAGTTAAAGCAAAGTGTATCGTTATTGTGTATCAATCAATCAAAATGGGTATATGTTTTCTTATTTTATAAGCATCTTGGATCAGCACCCGAAGTACTAAAATTTACTTGATTTGGCATCCAAATTTTGGGGTGTTAGTACGAAAAGTTTCTTCTTTGGTTTCTTATTTCCAGGACCTATAGTTGCTTTTTTGTTTTAAAATTAAGCATTTATGGAAGAATAAAAACGCAAATCAACAAAAGAAAAACAATAAAAACAAAGAAAAATCAATAAAATTAAAACTTTTGGACTCTTTTTTAAATTGAAATTTTGCAATTTCTTATTTTTTCTTGAGCTCGTTGTCAACCCTCATTGCATGTTTTTATGGATATGTACATTGTATTTTCTCGTTAAACACTATTATTATAATTGAGAGGAAGTTTTCGATGCAACGAAATATGAAGAAGAAATTGCTAGGATGTAGGCGGGTTTACCAAAGAGGTGGGAATGCTAGAAAGGCAAGATTTTTAGAACTTACTTTGCTACAGATCGTTAGAAAATAATATCTTTATCACATAGTTTTCAATTCATGAAACCTGCGAAAGAAATGCGATTATTATGTTGGATTATATCGTTATATTTGAATGCATTTGCCATTTGACATGGACGTCACTGTTGCCTGCACATGCTGCAGGCGTATGACATTTCTCTTATACACAAGGTGATCAATGGCGGACGACAATGGCAGGTACTCCTGCTGCAGATGATGATTTGTTCGTTTCCATTAATCTTAGTAACGATTTTTCAAGTCTAAGTAACAAAAAGAGCAGTCAAAATGAAAGTGATGCAGATGACGAGTCTTCTAACCAAAGAAGTTTCGATTCTGTAGAGAGTTCCCAGCCTGGTTGGTCTGTCGTTGAAGATGGCCTGGACTCACCGTTCGTTGTGGACGAACAAAACTTGATACCAGAAAGCAACAATTTTCCTGATGCTGACTCTGATGAAGACATTCTTAAGAAAGACGATGCCCTTAGACTAGTAAGGGCAAGACAAAAGCTAAAGTTAACTTCTGTTGGATCGAGCAACTCGACTTCAAGTACAAACAGTGATGTTGATGGTGATAATCAAAGCAGGAAAAGATCAGCAGTCGACGGTCTTCTGTTTGAAATATACGAGCGATATTCCACTCGTGAGACTTGCAAGTCAATCGACAGTGACAACATTACAGAATGTTCAACAACAAGCAGCACATTTTGTTTCGCCTCAAGCCTAGATAACGATGAGACAAGAGTGAGGCTGGACAAGTCATACTTGGAAACAAAAGGTATCGTGCTTAGAAAATCTTCAATTCTGTATTATCCACGTGAAAAAGAATTACTCTACAGAATCTTCAGCTAAATCACAATTTATAAACTCAATATACTCAAAACAATCCTAATGCTTTCTGATGTTGTTGATGCTTAGCAGAACTTTGTCTTTGATGTGTGCAGCATCACCAATATTTTTCAAGGATGCCCCTTTTTGCAATTAACTAAGGACAGATATTTAGTTTCTTTGAAAAAATTCAATTTCATTTAAAATTACTTTGATTGTAACCATAAGAATAGTTCCTCACTTTCAGCACATATTGATATGATAATTATAGCCTAAGAGAATAAAGAGAGATTCTTGGTTGATTATGAATCCATCTTTTTATTTGATTGTTAACATTTTCTTATATACAAAATTGTGGCTAAACCTGTTTGTAGGTTGCCTGATGCATTCATCTTGAAATTTTTAGCACATTAAAAAAGCAAGTGATGGCAATAGGAAATTACAGCTGTCATCAATTTTATTTGTTATTAGTTCGAAGTGACTTTTGATTATTTGCCTATGTAATTATGCTACCTGTTTTTTTTATTTTTCAATTAGCAAAGTGTTCAATATTTTGTGTGGAGAAAACTTTACCACATCACCAGCTTCAATATGCTAATGATTTTGGGAATTGATTGGTCTGCTTTGTTATTTTTGAGCACATTATATATCTGATGATTTAATGAGATTTTTATCACAGATAACAGCTACATTGTGACTATCTTATTTTATTAAGTAACAGGTCAGCATGAGTTAAATGCAGGTGGCAGAGTTTTTATTGTTATGTCTAAAAGCAAGCAAGCAAGCAAGATTCTAGTTGTTAACACATATTAGAGTGCTGGCAGCTAATAACTGATGTGGACCTGGGGCTTCTGGAAATCTTTTCACAAAGTTTCCGTCTTTCACTTCATCATATAAGTGAAAAAAAGTAAAACCATAAGATGTTATTTCCTTTTTTGTGTAAGGAATCAAGTTTAAAATGTACTCATCTATGCTTAAAGCAAATGTTTTTGATTGCAACCTGTATTTGTGTAAATTGTTGATGATGATGAAATCAGAAAATCATATCCCTTGGCTCCAAAATTTAATGTTAGAAAGATCTTTAAAGATTTTGTCAAACTACCAAACTCCTTCTATCAAAGCAATTTTTTACAAAATGCCTTGTAACAGCCATTAGATGTTCCTTGAAACTTTTTTCTCTTAAGGCAAATGTGACAATGAACACAGTCTTCTCAGACTGTTTTGCATGGCTGGGTCAGTATTTGAAAAGGATGTCAGCATAGAAACAACATTGTTTAGGGCTGACATTATTAGCTTTTCAGAACCTCAATTAAAAAAGATTTTAAAAAGTGGATAAAAAGGTCATGTCAGTTTCTTAAAGATGAGAATGTTTGAAATATGCTTTCACTTACAAAACCATTTCTCAAAACAGAAAACATTTTTAATTCTTCTCCTCCAACTGTAAAAGAATATTTGTCTTCTAAGATAAAATTAGCACCTGTTTTTTATAATTGCAGTTTTATCCTAGAAACAAAACAAAATTTATTTTTGACTTTAGGTGACCGAAGTTTACATGAGGTACTGACATGAACCTAAGATGGATGTGAATTAGGTCACTCACGTCTTGGCTGTTTCATTTTTTTGTCTTTGATTCATTGTCATTTTCTATGAAAATAATCAACCACCATTATTTGAATCAAGAATCTGCTTGCTAAATTGCCTGCTTTGCTTCCTCTGCACTCCACATAATTGACAAAGTCAGTCATTTGCAGAATCTTAGTATCCAATAATCTGTTTTATAATATGATCAAAAATCTGTGATCCTGGTGCAAAAGTAAGCCAAACAAGGATTCACAGGCCTCTATTCCTCTCACAGTACGTCATTTACAACATTAAAAATGGAAATTAATCATTTTAGGACAGTATTATCTTGACACTAGAGGTAATGTTTTGTCATTCATGGAACACAAGTTCTTGGGGATCCTAAGCTGCAAGCTTGCTAGATTCTAATTCATCAGTTTGGGGAACATAAAAGGTTTTTCTTGCATCATTTTTGGTAAAATATAGCTTCACTTGTTCAAGTATGCCTTTATTTCTGGTTTAGATTTAGAAGAACTTGCACTTCTTGTCAAGGAAATGAGGAGGAGTACTAACATGATGTCATCAAAACTTGTTAGATTGTTAAAACAGAGAGACAGAAATGCACACAAGTTGCAACAGAATTTTGATATGCTAACTGCTATCTTACAAGCAGTTTCTCTAAAAAGAAGTAAGTTAAAAAGTGAAATTAAAGATTCTTGTATTGATGCTTTTTATAGTACTGAATAATCAAAATGCAGTTATAAAGACCGAGGTAGAGACATTAATATATATCGCTGACATATTTACCATCTATATATT
This sequence comes from Rhopilema esculentum, assembly GCF_013076305.1. Next base: position 5,403,604 of record NW_027019809.1, on the reverse strand, counting down.
TGTTAACATTTTGATAGCATATAGACGCTTTATTACAGCGCCCCACAGGCTTGTCTGCTGCTACATTTTCCATTCCACTATCCACTTTCTTTAACAACCTTTATGATCTGAGGAGTGTCAGACGAAAAAGCTTTTAGCCAATATGTTGTAAGATGTTTGCTTTTTTCAAAGCCATTTTCAAATCCTGTAACATAAAAAAATTGTTCACATTTAGATTTCATTAACATTCATTTTAGGAGTTGATACAAGAATAAGATTCTCATTCATTCCAAGTCCAGGAAAGAAAGGGTTTAGACAGGTGACCTCAAAGTAGTTTTGTGTTTCAGCATTCATTTTCATATAATCTGCATATAATCTGCAAATAGCATTTTCATATAATCTGCAAATAAATGCTGAACTGATTTAGAATGTATACTTTTGCTGAGATATGCTTTCCTTTTTTAAATTCTTTCCTCCTTTGAAATATATAGTTATCTATTTCTTTTTTTTAAGTTTTGCACTAAATATTATTTTGTAGACTTAATTGATCAAACTACATGTCTAGATTTTAAATTTACTGCCTTGAGTTTGAGATATAGCAATAACAACAGCAATGAAAAAAATACAAATTATTGCCAATCTTTAATTACAAGAAGGTTACCAGAGCTCTTTCGCCACTTGGGGGTAGCTGTTTGAATTCATATATCTTTATATTCTAAGGACTGTCGCTCACTTGAGAGTCAATTTTGTAGCTGTAGAACCTAACCCTCTGGGCATCAATCATTAATTCAAAGATAAAAAGTTATATTGGGTTTCTATAAGATTATTTTGCAAATCTTTTGTTTTTAAAAAAAGCTTGATGCCAATTAGCTCATAGTGGTGTCACCTCTTAGAACCTTGGAGCCTACTTGCTACCTTGTGTCATAGCAAGGTTGTATTTTTTAAGTTTGCATAATCAGCATATGTATGCTTATTTTTTCAGTGGCATGACGCATTCAAATCTGTTGTTAGACTGTCTGATGGCATACCTCCTCAATGGAGAAAGAGGGTATGTTGCTGATTTTATAACTAACTGCTAAATACCATTCAGTACCTACTTTTGTGTAGCTGCTAAAAGTTGAAGCAGAAATGTCCCAAGTTCAGTTGACCTTTCTTGAGTCCAAGTTGCAAAATCTAAAAAGCCTCTAGTGGTGTAGTAAAATCCATATTGATGCAGAATAGTTCTGCTCCAAATGCAAGATGCAATGAATAACCTAATGAGATCTTTGTGCATCAATAAAAGAATGTCAATTAAGTACTTGACAAGGTTTTTTAACTGTTGTATTCTTTACATTAAGATACTTTGGTTTAAAAGCAGCATTTTTCATTATGGAAAAGGCTTAAAAGACTCTTGTTTACAAGGTCATATGTTTTGCAGCTGACTATCCCCTCCTCCCTGTATGACGTACTTAATATATCCTTTCTATGAGTGGGATGAAGGAGAGGGCTGCATGGTCCCTTAATTGGTAGTCAAAGGGTGCTCTTTACCATAGCTGATGGTTCCCAGATGGTTTTGAGCCCTTGTTTATTCAGTTAAACTGTAGCTTGCTATGAAATTGCCATCCTACTTAGTTTTCCCTTTTACCTCACCCTCCTATGTACACAATCTAGTAGCTTTTATGACCCCCACCCATAACCCACTGATCTATAGTAATTATGGATCTTCCCGTACATCAGTTAAGAAATGTTAATCAATGTGTTTTTTCTTTTCAACCAGACATGGGTGTCTCTGGCTGAATATTGTGTAAAAGATCAAAACTGGAATAAAGTGCGACGGAACTGCTTCAACGATAGAAGGAACCCGGAAGACGATGAGCTGGATACACAAATTGTAAAGGTGATTACACGTGTTTGCACAATGTAGCTTTTATATAAGAATTCTCATAGTTTTTGCAAATTTGAAAAATTCTAACCGATACATCCAAGTAAGTTTCAAAATACAATCATATCACCGTATATTCGTCGTAATGCGCAAGTGGCTTTAAAAAAGCAAACAATTCACATCACACCTTAAGGTTTTTCGTATGACACCCCTCAGAGTGTAATGTGTCAGAATAAGGTCTAAAAAGAACAAGACGGAAAGTACCTTATCCAAAAGGGTTTATTTTTAATGTATTCAAACTCCAAACCAGTGGTGGAGACCCTGGGGAAGAGGGGGCGGTCGTCCCCTCAATACTTTGGAGGGCAATATTCTTTGATCCTAAAACAATGGGGAACTATGACGTCATCTTATTAAAATAATAGGCCTGCAACCCCCCTCCCCCCCCTCAAAAAAAATTGACTGTCCACCCCTGCTCTTAGCCAACAAAAATGTCGTAACCCCTTTCTAAAAATCGATAACTTAATAATTGTCAGAAAGACCAGAAAAGATTCGACAAATTTCTGTGTCAATGATATTGCGAAGACGTTTATTTGTTTTTTATTTGAACTTTATTTTTTAAATTTGGTATAATATATTCGTTTTGGTTAATTTTTTTTGCCAATTCTGAAGACTTTCTGGGAACATATTCCGAATGATCTGCAGCCTGATATTGTATGATGGACGAAGTCGGAACAATAATGGTCTTTTCCAGACGTTTTATGTCAGCGATATCTCATTAAACTAAATTGATGTGCAGATTTTCCTTGTAACATTATCTCATGGGCTGATTTGCCCTTTTAAATTGTCAAACAACTTTTCAAGGACTAGAAACAATTTAAATGGCATGGCAGGTTTATCACACATAATATTGAAGCGGCATGTTTAGCCGTAAATGGCGAATTGCCATAGTGATGTTTCCATCTGCTAAACATTTTGCCAAAAATAGGCGTGTATATCAACATAAATTTTGATGGGATTTAAAAGTGACCAAATGGCCAGTTAGGGCAAATCCTTGATAAAATGTTTGCGAAGCGGTCAAAAATATTATTTGATATATTTGATAATAAAAACAATTGCAAAAATGTTTGGCTTAAAAATTGGCAGAGAAATTTCCTTTTTATTTAATTAGTTTTATTTGGAATTATCAATAAGCTGAAAGTTTCTTTCCGCTATCATAAATATCGAAATCAGGAGCTTGGCTAGCTGGGGGGGTGTAATGGATGTGAAATCCCCCCCCCCCGCCTTTGCGAGTTGGATGGATATAATGCCCGTATTTTAAGGTTTAAGAATATTACTTTTACAAAATAAATCATGTTTGATGAAAGTTTTTTAACGCTGTCATTAATGTCGGAGTCATGAGCGTGGCTAACTGGGGGTGTAATGGATGTGAAACCCTCTCTTATTTTTTACGAACTTGATAGATATAGTGCCGCGTATTTTAAGGTCTAAGAAAAATCCTCTTACAAAAATCCACGTTTGGTGAAAGTGTTATCAATGACATTGAAATGACTACGTAACATCCATTTCGTCATAAGCTAGATCGACGTGTACTTGTCGTTGCTGTTGCTTTTTGCCCACCTAATGGTTCATTGTTTTTCTTTTCTAAGCCATTCTCTCTTTCTGCAGGACCTACACAGAACTGGGTGTAGTTGGTTTTTTGAATCAGATACTGAAGGGGAACGAGCAAGCCTTAAACGAGTTCTGTTGGCCTATGCTCGCTGGAATAAGTCCGTTGGTTATTGTCAAGGTTTTAATGTCATCGCAGCATTGATTCTTCAAGTCGTTGAGGGAAACGAAGAAGAGGCTTTGAAGGTATGGAAAGGAGGCCGTCTTTGCAGTCAAATTACTTTGAAATAATTTGACCCAGTGTTTCTATAGATAGCTTCTTTGTGAGCTGGGTGAAAATGCGGTTTAGATAATGTGACCTGCTTAACAAAAAAGGTTGAAATATGTTTTAGCTGATAGGTTTGCCTTTGGTAGAATAGCTAAGTCGATTTTACTTACATTTCGTGTCTAGACAAGAAACATAATGGTTGAGTTTTTATTCTATCAGTCTGTCTAATTCCAAGAAGCCTGTTAGTTTGTACTGGTCAGGCCACATTGTGTAGCCTGTTCACTCACTTTCTTATAAAAAATTCGTTAAAATTCTAGGTGATGATTTATTTGGTTGACTTCATACTGCCCAGGAATTACTTCGCAAATAACCTAAGGGCATTGTCAGCTGACATGGCCGTGCTTAGAGAACTAATGTCAATCAAATTGCCACAGCTGGCTAAACATCTAGACAATCTGCAAAGAGAATCCATTGCAGTACAAAGCCAGTTTCCAGGCAATAGCAGTTATGAGCCGCCATTGGTCAACGTATTCACAATGCAGTGGTTTCTCACTTTATTTGCCACTTGTTTGCCTCGTGAAACTGTTTTGCGAATATGGGACGCTGTCTTGCTTGAAGGCTCTGAGGTGCTGTTAAGAGTAGCGCTTGCAATTTGGGCGATATTAGCCGAGTAAGTATATAAAGAAATTTGAATTTTATTCAGGTGAACAAGTTTCATTATAAACTCAATTTTTGCGCAATTTCTTGACAGTCGGTCTTTCCTGAGGGACATTTGACTTTCATGGACTGATTACCCATATCCGGTCGGGCTGGTTACCCGGACCAATCTGACTCTGTAGTGCCAGCTGCCACGATCTTTCATCAAATGTCCCAAATCTTGAATTATCAATTGTCACTTATACTACTATAGTCAAAATATTTTTATGCTAGAATTCATGTAGGACTTTCTTTTTAAATGCGATCGTCATCATTCGATAAAATGATGAAATCTATGGTCTATAATGAACAAGGGGAAGGTGTCATAATTAAATAACATCTGTCAAAGTAAGATAGATATTATTCCTAAACCCTAATCTTAGTAAATTTCATATTATGAAATGTATTGCCAGATTTCCGTGCCATTTCTGTCGCACACGTGAAGCTCTACAAAACTGGTTTAAACTAAACTTGTTCTATACGATTATGTATATTTTATTTTAACAAATTATCTTTGTCCTCTTAGCTACTTGGATAGTACTAAAACGGCTGCTGATTTTTACTTGAAAATGGGCTCTCTGTTGTCTAAAATGATGGATGAAGAGTTCATTAGCGGACCAAAGCTAATGGAGGTATGTCCATTATTTGCCACTATGTTCATTTGATTTTAAGCTAGGTCTCAAGGTTTTTGGAGCAGGATTGCCAACTCAGGACATAAAACTACCTTTAAACTATCCTTATTAAAGTAACATACTAACAAGGCTAACTTTATATCATGCTGAAATTATTAAGAAACTTTAACTGCTATGCCTTTTGTAGAAATAGCAAATTATTGATTTTTCTGATAATTTGTTATATTTATAATTTTTCTGTACGACTTAAATTCGTTTAAGTAATTAAAGCTTCTAAGATCCCCTTCCCTTGGAGTGAATTCATTGTAAAATGACAATAACATCTTACTCTTTTACGGCATATAAAACTTCGTCGAGGTGCACTACTCCAAACTGCTTCGATTTTTAGACGGTGTTCACTTTGGCTCCATTTCCTTATCGGAAAATCGTTGAGCTTCGCGAGAAATTCACATATGACATACACCCGTTTTCGACCTTTGGAAAGGATAATTCAAACGAAAAGAGCAGTGGAAAGCTAGGTTAGTAATTTATGTATGACGCCGCGCTGATACACTGTATCAAATGATCTTGGGGCAACCGGCTGTCCCATTGATTTTGTTATCTTCACAAATGGTTATTCGAATGTTTTCACACGCTTTGGTTGGTTAGCTGACATTTCTAAGTCTGCTGGATTTTCAATATAAGGTTAAATTGAGATTATTCAGTTCGTTAAGACTGGCGCGCCATGCCTTCAAGACCAAAGCTATTAGCTGTCTGTAGAAGACTTTGTTATGTCACAACATTTGTGCAATGACATACAAGAGATACATACTCTTTTGCTGAAAAAATCTTAACTGTCTAAAATATAACGTTTTCTTTTATTTTAGTTTTAACCTACTGCGCGACAAGTTCTTCTACTCATTGCGTTAGAGTCAAACAGATATCCGTCTTTAGGGCCTATATATCGTAAACTTGAATTTCAGCTGATTTGCCCCGATCTACTCTTGCCTTCCTCTCGCTTTCCTTTCCACCATACTTTCTTCTTTTTCCTCATTCCATTCTTTCGTCGCTTTCTTGTCTCTTCTTTCCTTCTTTCGCTTACCCCTCCCCCTTTTCTCCTTTTGCTTCTCACTTCTTCCGCTACTCTTCTCCCTCCGTGGTTTTCTTTCCCATTTTCTTTGACTTGTTTTATGTTTTCTTATCTAAGAGGAAGATTCCTTCAAAGCTGCCACGCCCAGTTTTTCTCCTCTCGCCCAATTATAACTTTTGTCATTTTCAGCAGTCCAGCCCGATGTCATCAGTGATGAAGATGGAAATGATAGCGAGGCTGACAATGGTGTTGTAGGCTGCCTCGGTTTTCTTCCAATTTCTAGCACCGAAAGTCTGGCCAAGGCGGCGTCGGCAGATTTGGAGAAAACCCCATCCAAAAATGATATTGCTGCAGCAAGCCCTGGTGCTGTTGATACGGACCCAGACAGTCAAAAAGAGTTTAGTCAACAGAGGGCAGCAGCTGAGAAGCGAAGAGAAAAGGAGAATTTGGATATCAATCATTTGCAAAAACAATACATGCGCATGCGTAAGCTGCAGAAAAAGAATATGCTGGTTTTCAATGGCTTCACGAGTCAGACGACAAGGCCAAAGGACGAGATGAGGTCAAAGGCAATAAATCATTTGTTTATTGACCTGCCTAACTTTGAAAAAGATCGAAGGAAAAAACGAGTTGACAGGTATCCGTTTACATCGAAAATTGCCAGAGCGAACAGTGCAAATCGTAGTCAAATTGCTGGGAATTCTAGTTCAGTAATATCTGAGGTTGGAATAAGAAAGGAAGAAAGAGTTGATCCTGGAGGTGCAACAACATTATCGTATAGTAAAGTCATAAACGCGACTGAGACGCAGCAAGTTGAAACGCTAAGAACTAAACCTTCACAAGACCAGTTAAAACACAAAGTTGCTGGAGGAGATTTAGATTCAAACGACAGTTTCTTGGATTCGTCCTATTTTAGGGTTGACAGGAAAGCATTGTATCCTATAAATTTTAAGCCGTTTCCTCAAAGATCGCAAGTGTCAAAAAGTAAACTATTAATGTCAAACCAAGCAACAGCGACCCAAAGCAAACAGACTAAAGGCGGTAGCAGTGCTCCAGTTCGATGACATCACGTGTCGAATCATTCGAAGCCTCCGTCTCACAATGTTGAATTCGAGGTTGTTCATTTTATTGATGGTGTGCCCTTTGGAAAATGTTCGATGTTTCTTCATTTCAGAGACTTTTATCGAAATTACCTATACAGTATCTTAGTCAATTTAAACGTTTGGCTTTTCCTTTAACGGATGTTTACTTTGTTACGATCCTTCACAGCTGAATAAATCTTGTATTGCTTTCAAGCAAGCTTGTAAAAAACAACATTTTTCGCAATTATTTTCGCTTTTCCTTGAAAAGGCAGTTAAAATATTTACATAGTTTGGGGAAACTGAGAGCATGTATTTTATGACTGGTATTTTTAAATAACTGTCTTTTGTAGGAATATCGTGCATTCACTTCTGACATTTCACTTGTTGATGCAGAAAGTTTTGGGTAATGTATGCAATGTAGCGACGTAAAATAGATAGACGTAAAGCAGTTCCAGAAGCAGTTTATGATGGATGCATCCTGCACTCCCATTTCCCCTCCTCTCCCCTCCCCTTCCCTCCCCTTCCCTCCACCTTTCCCCCTCCCCCCTTCTTTCTCTCCATTACTTTTGCTTACAATGAATCCGCCTTGATTGCAAATGATTTGCTTAAATAAAAGACAATCCTTGGAATACAAAATGCTGCAGAAATTATTATTTCAGAGAGGGGAAATCAAACCTTTGTATCAGGTTGATACCCAGATCTTGAAACACAAAGTACCATGTTAGCCGTTTTGCTGTACCCTACCCGTTTTGTCAGTATCAAGTGTGTTGAGATATTGACACCAGAACTGGCGAGCATAATAGTTGTATCCTTAAAACTGACTGCGATCTCTATTTTCAAACAGATAGTAAGTATCAATTGGAAATGATGCGACAATTCCGTTTCTGACCCGACAAAATCTTCTTATCTAGCTTTCTCTTTTTCACCACACTGCATGGGAGATGTGTGTTTAGACATATGTTTATTAGTATATTCCTCAATATTTTGCAATTATTTTTGTTTCTTCGATCCTCTATCTTAATTTTGTTGCTTAGTAAATGCAGAATAGACCTTTAAATTCATTCAAATGGAATAATTTTGCAGATTAGTTGGTTGATAATGTTATATTTATGGGGGTATCTTTAAGCGAACAAGGGGCAGTTGTTAATATTTATGGGGATATAGTCCTTGATATTCACAAAAACCTAAAGAATGCAACTCCATTTAATTTTGTATAAATTTTGGTAGGAGCTAATTGCATTTTTCAAGTCAAAACTCTAATATCAGAGTTTGCTTTATCAATTTTACAGTTAAAAAGGCTTCAATTCCTTTGTGAGAAATTTCACCTCAGTCCCCAGAACTATGAATTAATTGCCACATACTCATTGATGAATAGCATCCAAAAACCATCATTTACGCATAGATTTTATTTATAGAATTACTTGTTCAGTAGTTTAAAATGCAGATTAAAAACCATGAATGCAACGTATCTGTTTGATTCTTTGTATGGCCTATTCTTCGATGTCCCCGCAGGGCCACCACCAATAATGCGTTAAAGAGTATCGGGGTCCTAAGAGTTGGTCAAATAATCTTGCCACACCCTTAAGATCGGCAAAAATGCAGTTCAGAAACTAAGATAGCAATTGCCTGCTGACATTCTTAAACCAAACATTGCAGTGCAGTGGTCTCAAGGAATACAGTGATTCTCAGAAACCACAATTGCATATTTGCAAATATGAATTGTCAACATGTCAAGATTTTGCCTCCAAACCAGGTATTCGAAAAATAACTTTAATAGAGCTTGTTTGTGTGGTAAAGAGGGGCTACTTGTCCTTCATCGCATGATTTTGTAGTTTATTTGCATGAATTATGGGTTCACTTAAGGCTCATGCCTTGGTCCATTGCTGTTTCTTATCTTCATAAATAATTTACTATACGCATTGCATAAGGAACGTGTTACCGTGTATGCATATGACACCTCTATTTGCCTTTTATCCAAGAACCATATTGAAATCCAAAATAACCTTTACAATTAACCAATCAAGCTAAAGAACTAGATGAAAGGCAAGAAACTTTCTATCCGCACTCTTTTCAAATAAACGAATTGCGTATGTGATAGATAGATGATAAACTTTCACTGAATGCTGCCAAAACACAAGCTCTTGTAATTGAAATCATCTCCAAATATTCCCACAATCGAAAAGCATCCTGATGTCCTAACTACCTTGTCCTATAAGATTTTTGTTCCTAATAAAGACAGGGTACAAGTGTCCGGGAAGTAGGAGGAGAGTAGAGCGTTCTAAAGTTTACAAGACCTTAGGAGGAAGTATGAGGTGTCTGAATGTGGCAAAGAGACCTGAACGGGGTGAGCACTGAAGAAGTTTATGGTATTTCTGCACTGGTTACCAGAGCAACAAAACTTCGAGCACGTGAATAGAATTCCAAGCAGAGGAGCGGAGGAGACGCTCCTCCGCTTCTCCACTCCAATCTTTTGTTTCCCCTTGAATTTATGTGGCTCTGGTACCCAGAGAATGGTATTACGTGCATGTCTCAGGGGAACTGGGATTATATATCTGGTCCCCTGAAAGCAATGTCCATGGTTAAATCTATAAAAAAATTAGAGATCTATGATTTGTCGTATTCGAAAAAGAATTTTTTTTATTCGTCCTTTAGAGATCATTTTAAGACTTTTGGTTGAAAGACTTTGTGGAAATAGGCGAATTATACTTTCCCAATATTTGAGTCTTGATTTTCAAGTGAATGGCAAATTTTCTGTAGCGAGAAAAAGGTGATGTCAGTGAAGGGTAGACATAATTGTAATCAATACGTTTACTGTCAGAGAAGCTAACACACCAGCCAACATGACTTAGAATTAGAGTGTCTATTAGCATGAATCTTGTTTCTGTATTTGAATTTCCCAAGTAATGCTTCTTCCATTCATCTTTTACATCTGAAACAGTGTTTATAACTTAGGCAAATATGACAAAATATGACAAAGTAGAAATCCTCAATGTCATTTTGTGAAAACCAACATGGTTTGAAAGGAGAAAGGGAGATGGCTGATAAAAAATTTGGCTGAGTTTATGGGTCAATTAAAGAAAGCGAGTTTGTAAAAGAAAGCGGGTTTATTGACGGAAACGGCGTCGCCAAGGTGCTCTAAAATTCTTATTTCCCTATTCATTTTCAGTTACATACTACAACCCTATTGGACATGATTATTTGAAAAGCTTGTGTTCGTATTGCACTATTGAGAAGTACTACTTGCCTGGATTGTATGTTCAAATGCAGGAGCAAGGTACTAGAACAATGAATGAAATAAAGATTAATCTTTCTTTAATAGACAAGAAGGTATACAGAAATCAATGCTATATTACAGGTAGCCTGCTTGTTGATTCTCAGCCAACTAGTATCGCTACCTGTCCGTCTTCAATTAAAACAATTCCTTTGCCTGTCATCAAGAAGATAAAAACGGCCTTCTTCGCTTTTGCGACTCTTTTGATGTACCGATCTCTTCGACCTCTAATTGCAAAGATGGCAAGAACCGTTGCATTTCTGTGCACTTTTCTGGCAGTTGATGCCACAATCTTACGTTTACTCTGTTTAGAATACGGAAAATTCAACATCATCAAGACAAATGTTGCTCTTCAAGGATCCGTCATAGCGACCTTTGCTAGTACAGGTGTTGATAAATGTGAAGAGAAATGTTTGTTGAATCCACTTTGCAAAACTGTGAACACAAAAGACGATGGTACATCATGCCAATTGAATAGCCAGTCATACAATGCGTTGTCGAGTGGACATTTATTGGTGGAAAAGACTGGTTGGACTTTTAGGTCTACAAACAGCAGTGACACGCTGGTAAGCAAAGCCAGATGCATTGTAGCCTGATAACCAACCCATTATTCTAAAGGAAAAAGTCTTATTCCTTTGAAATGATAAGCTGATTATCAGGCTAGATGTACTGTAATAAACCCTCAAGTACTCAATTTAAAAGCTAGCAAGCAAACATTCTTCGATGAAGTCGTAAATATCGCAGTAAGCAACTTTTTACCTACGTCTTATTATATCCCATCGTAGTTACGAGCAAAGTACTTGCTCTCTTTTTGCCTTTTAGTGTTCATTGTCTTGCTATCCCGTAAAATCTTTTTCTCTTATCCCCAAGAAATGTATAGAAATAGAAATGACATGTATATAAAGAACATAGAAAGGTATACAAATCTGAGCATCTGGGTGTGTACCAGATGGAGCGTCTATTCGAGTGATGGGTAGCTATTTTGGACACTACTGTTATTTCAATGAAAACATCAGCATGCGTCTTGCTAACACTATGTTAAGGGTTTAATAAGAACTCTAGATAACAACTCGTCTTTCTCGTCCTTTAGATCGGAGAGGTTTGTCAAGAGCTGAATCCATGTCGTTATGGTTACACTTGCAAAGACACGTGTTCATGCCCTGGCTACGAATGCTTATTATCAGGTAGCTGCTTCAAAAATTGACCGTCTCTTTAATATGGTAGTGGAACAAGAATCCTTTTCAGCTCTTATCTTATTTACTAGTGGTATCCAGGAGAATGGTGATTTCAGCTTCAAAAAGGGGACTATGTTTGCTGGCAGCAGATGTTATAAGAAAAATGATGTTTTGGCATATTTTCATAGAACTAGTTACACTTTGGGCTTATTTTTTTAAAGAAGGATTTCCACACGCCTCTCTCACTTTCCTACCTAAAACGTATCTATTTATAAAGAGGTGGAAAAGGGAAAGAATGCTGAAAGTGATATAAAAATATTATACCATATGTTAACGAATAATCTTATTGATTTTCATCCTATGTTACGCACTTTTGCAATTCATGTTCTGGCGTTGATCAACTTGAAAGCATTTCATACCGTCAGTAAAATCGTTTACAGTAAGGCTTTATTTTATTGCGGTAAGGCATCAACTTCAAGCTGTCTATATATATATCTCGAATAAACGACCTTAACTGGATTTTGGTAAAGCCTTGGGCGCTACCGTATTGTTTTTTGTTTAGATCAATGGGTAGCCGTGTCTATCATGCACCTATTGGCATCGTCTTTACAATCTTGTTCTTGTAAAATTAACTTCTTTAGACTGAGTATAAAAATATGTCTCAAATTATTATAACATAAATTGTTTATTTTAATGCACATCAAGTTGAATAATTTGTATTTTATTTAATTTGAATTTTGCCTTAATTGGAATTAAACCTTTTTCTGTAAATGCCAACTTTGGTTACTCGAGCTTTTGACCATCTGAATACATTTCATTTGACAGTTAGAGCAATGCTGTCTCACGATCATTCTTCGCAAGAGCTTGCCATAATACTTCTATTTTCTAGATTGTAAAATTCTACATGAATCTGGCATTCGAAGCAGTGGAGTCTATCCCAATCGAGGCAGCAACAAAGGTATGATATTCTGTGACCTCAACACGTCGAACAAATGGTGGATTGTTTTTCAACGACGCGTCGATGCTTCAATAAGTTTCTACCGAAACTGGAATGCATACAGAAATGGCTTTGGTGATATGTCCAGAAATTTTTGGCTTGGTCTGGAAAAAATCCATCAACTAGCATTGCCGGGACGGGGGGCGACCTTACGTGTTGAATTCAAGCATGTTAACTTCGGGAATCGATTATTTTATGCGGAGTATAAAGACTTTAGCATTTCTGCTGAGTCAGATGGTTATCGTTTAAATGTGGGAGAGTACAGTGGTGACGGTGCTGATTCACTCATTAATCACAATGGAATGCGTTTTACAACATTTGATCGCGATCATGACTTTCACCCTTTTACAAATTGTGCGATAAATTCGGTTGGAGCCTGGTGGTACAAAGCTTGTCATTGGTCAAATTTGAATGGATTGTTTCCTCCACCACCGCATAGCTACTGGACAACCAAATACATGTCTTGGTACCAGTTACTTCAAAAGCGCGGTGGGATTTTCTATTCAGAAATGAAACTCACATACTAGAAAGAATTATCAATGTATTCGGGATTATGCAGTAGGAACAGATGAAGAAGGAAGTTTGAAACAAGAATATGGAGATATTAAGACGAAAACAGAGGAAGAAAGAGGAAGAAAGAGGAAGAAAGAGGAAGAAAGAGGAAGAAAGAGGAAGAAAGAGGAAGAAAGAGGAAGAAGAAAATGGAAGAATGTAAAAGAAAGTTGGAAAAATAGGAAGAGGGGGAAGTAAAGGAGAAAGAGAGAGAATGAAGAAGTAGAAAGAAGAAAGTGGAAGAAAATGGAACAAATTGGAAAAAATTTAAAGAAAGTGGAGGTAATAGGAAGAGAAGGAAGAAGAAGAAAAATGAGAGAGAATGAAGAAGTAGAAAGATAAAAATGGAAGAAAGTGGAAGAAAGTGAAAGAAAGTAAAAGAAAGTGGGAGAAAAAAAAAAGTGGAAAAAGCAAAAACAAAAAGAATGAGGAATAGATGAAGAGAACTTTTAAAGAAATCAAAAAGGAAAATCGGGGATTCATTTTAAGAAAAAAAAGTAAAAATGTAACTAAAGTGAATTACAAGGTAGGGTGGATTTTCATTGAAAACAAATAAAAAAGGATGAAGCACAGAAAGAAAAACAAGAAAAATGGCTAAAAGGCAACATTAGTAAATAAACAATTAACTTAAAAGGAGAGAAGGAAGAGTAAAGGAAGAAGAACAGGGAAAAGTAAAGAGTAGAAAATATTGAATTTTCCTCAAAAAGGGATTAAAATGAAAGAGGCACAGAAAGAAGCACAAAAAGATGGAAAAAGAGGTGACTTGAGAATGAAAAGCCATCAATAAGGACACCCAAGGCTTTATGTTGTTAGTGCCATTGGCCGCAAGAAGTCATTGATTGCTTTAATAAGATAATAATTTGTTTCAAGCTTTATTACTTATCAAAAGTTTTCTTGCCAATGTAACTAAATGTTGCATGTTATCATTGCATTTTTTGATTTTACTTTCACACGTTATTTCATGTTCATGTTGATTTCTCTATAGTTTTTCTACTTTTGCTACTATGATAATTCGAATGAGCTTCAGGGTTGGGTTATTCTAAAGGGGGCTTGATTGCATTGGTGTTTTTGATGCTAAAAGTGGCTTAGTATGGAGTATGTTATGGTGGCTTAGTATGAAGTATGGATCTTGTCCGAATATCATTACTTCATTGATTTAGAACTGCCGTAATGGAACATGAAATGTGCTTTGCCTGATCAGGGGATGTCGCTTACACTTAGGCTCGATTGTGAAAGGGGGTCTATGCGACAGGGTAAGTTTATTGAATAATATAAACTAGCGAGGGGGCCTATTTGAGATCGGGATTATCAAGTATTGGACTTAATGAAAACTTGATATTCTTTAGGAGAGGAATCATTAGGCACGCTAAAATAATTAGACATTTAAATTTGTGACCTTAAAATCTGGATGAAAAATAAAATGCAATGTTGCAAACAGCAAAGTTGCTCTGAGGCAAAAAGCTGAAAAAACAGTGTGATCATTTGGTCAGTTTTCGTTTGATTTTGAAAGCATTAAACGGAGAGGTTTATTTTAGAGATGGGCTTGCTCTCAAGAAATTGATTGGTTGATACAATTATTACGGTGTACTTGTCTGTCTTCTTGACAGAAATCAAGCTTGAACAAATAAGAACAAATCCTGACTGTGACGGGAAAGCTTTTCAACTTGACTTGGAGTTAGCCATTGAAAAGTCATTTCCTGAAACGAAGGAAAGCTTAACTCATATTTAGGATTGACAACACTGTCGAAACTTCGTGCCGTGTTAAGTTCTCATATTTATTTGAAGACTATAAGGTTTTTAGAGAATTTTTTGAGAGTTGCTTGAGATTTTTATGCTTTGTGAAAACTTTTGCATTTTTTTAACAATTTATATTTTAGGTGTCAGATTTTGATTTACAATGCGACGTCACAAAATTAGTTCACCTTTCGACTCCCTGTGATATTAATGCAAATTTGGTGATGCAAGCATCAACACGTGTGGTGAAACTTGGTGAAGAAAACTTTAAAATATGATTAAAACGCTTTTGTAACCATCAAATGTCTTAGAGAATGAAGCAATCCTGAACAATCATCTAACTTAGGGTCATTAAGATGACTGGTAACAAACTAGATCCGTAATTTCACGAGTTTGTAATTGGCTAGGCCAAAAGAGTGTTGAAAAGTCGTCGTTAATATTGTTTTGATGTGACGTATTCAGTCTGGTGAAAAAGAAAAGAAAAAAATGGACGAGAGAGCGCTGTATGCTTTAGCTGTGAGCGATGGAAAGACGAATCAAGAATATGTACGTGATTTTCATTTTTTCTTTTATGGTATCAGTGTAAAGGTCAATTCAATTTATCCATAATGTCAAGAACCTATCCGGTATTTTCATCTCCTATGTGCAGGTCACAATCGTCAAACTCCAATGAATTGAATAGATACAATTAAAAAATGTTACAATAACTTATATTGGAATAATATTAACTTTAGCAAAAAATCATACTTACTGTTTGCATTAGATATCGAAATTACTGACGCGAAAGAATTATTTTTTTGATAAGTTATGTTCAAAATATTTATGATTATTTACCTGCTGTGAAAGTCAATGATCTGGATTTAACATGATGCTTGAATTGAATGTTCAGCAGAATCACAGACTACTGTTTTATAAGATATTTTTGTTGAAGGAGAATGTTCTGTGGAAATCATTTATTAGTATCTAGTAAAGTAGATTTAAATCGCAAGTAAATGTATTTTTTGTTTATATACATAATTCACAAGTCAGAAATCCTTGTATATAAAGGGACACAACTGTAAAGTTTTGCAATAATTTTCATCCTTTATTTTGCCTGTGCTTTGTTAAGAATCTGCTTTTGACTCTGGACATAACAGTTGTTTATCTGGTCATGTTATCTGAAAATTTTCCACCATTTAAACTTTTGACTTCTGATAGGAAAAAACCAAGAATGGAAAGTATCTTTGTAAAACTTTGTATTTTTTCTATATTTCTATAATTAAAGTTTTTCCAAATGTTTCTATAATTGAAATATTTTCTTTGCAGCTTCTAGCTTATTTTGAGCAGCTGAAAAATGCAGATGAAGGCTTGCAACTGTCTTCTGATGCTCTTGCAAAAGATGCATACAGGTTAGCTTCTTGCTTATTTTGAGCAACTTAATAATGTTGATGAAGGCTTAAAAGAATGTAACCCATATGTTTTTCTGAGAGATAGGGGTCATCATATTTTTTAGAGTTGTGGATCAGGAATTGAAAAATTTTTGTCAGCAGGAATCAGGATCATCAACACTAAGATTTGAAAATTGATGGTTGTGTATCGGGCATCGTGTTTAAAAGGGGGCAGGAATCAGGGGGACCTATTGGGTACCCACCTTGCAAATGTCTTCTGATGTTTTTGCGGATGATGCACACAGGTGATACCTTTAAGCCAGTAGTTTTTCTTTCTCCATAACAGCATTAGTCAGTTGCAATGAAAACCAATGCTGAAACCTTCATTAATGGACACTCTTACTAAGTAATTATGGGAAAAGCATACAATCATGCTTCTTTAACATTTTACACACATCTGCTTTCCACCCTGGAAATAATTTGGCAGTTCTAACTGATTATTCGTGACATCAGTAAATCAGGTTGTGAAAAAGAAAAAACTCCATCAATATCACACATTTTCAGGTCTTTTTTATTGAAGTTAGCAATCACTTGCAATCGCGTCAGAACTCATGCAAAACCCAAACCCACATGTGTTTGATTGCTCACACAAAGTTATAAGTTGTGAGGAATAAATATTTCATCAATGAAAACACTTCCAATCATCTTTTTCGACCCAAGCAAGTGACTTAGAAGATACAAAGCGAGTATGTCGTCCATGCAGTTAAAGTGTTGATAAGGATACAACATTTTGCTTTAGTCTGGCAATGATTTTCTATATTACCTCTGTGATGTGCATAAACTTTATAAATGAAGCATATTTGTATTGAGTATTTAATCTTTCTTGGAGTGCATGAAAGATCATTATAACAGCTTGTTTTCTTTTGATGTTACCTTACACAAAAGTACCTTATAACAAGATTATACTGTTTTTATAAATGTCTTTCAAATAGACCTTTTACCAACAGACCACAACTTTGGCTACACAACTTTCTGCTCTTTGTAGAGCTAGTCGAAATTGCTTAACATTCTGTCCATTTCCTAGCTTTCAATATCCACCCACATAGCCTGGCTTGTCTGTTTTGCTTCAACATAATACCAATTGTATTATTTGTTGCAATAACATACTAACAAAAGCTGTACAAATTGCTTTTAAATCCTTTGTTACTGCCAACAATCCGTTATGCTGTGACAAAATTTTGTTTTTTAGTGATGAAAAGGTGAAATTCTTCCTTCTGCAAGTTTTAGAACATCATGTTAAAGTGAGGTAAGAATTGAGCTGTGATAATACTATAACAAATCCACAGTAGAAACAATTATCTGTGTACTCTGTGAGGTCATCATTTGATTGTCATCTCTGTCAGGCATCTCTGTAGGATCTGTTTTTGAAGTGCACATTGTTGTCCTGAAAGACCTTTGTTGCATCCTTGAGTAACATTCCTTTTCTTGTAATGTGTGGTATGTCATAAAATCAGGGCTGCCAAGATATTCTGGGGGAAAAACCAAAGGACAAGGCCCCTTACCAGCAGAGTGTACAAGAAGTTTTTGTGAATGCACTGTTTTGATTAGCTCAACGTGCAGCTCAGAATATTTCTTGCAGTCATTTCTCAGCATTTACAACTATTTTAGGCATATTTTCGCTTTCCATTCTTAAAATGGAATTCATTAATTTATGAGGGCACTAGACCTCTGGGTCCTGGGGCAATTTGCCCCCTTGCCCCTCTTGGCAGTCCTGGATATAAGAATGAGGTATAAGGTCTCTACTCCCTGAGGCATCTGTTGTAGTGGCATTTATGGCACCAACAGAAGACCCAAAGCTCTGTGACCATTAGCATAATAGCTACAGAAGCAGTTCCCATTTCTATAAGAGTAAGAGTAATGAATATGATAATTACATGTGTAACAAGAGGTGAAGATGTTAATTCACTAATATTTCTTTTTTATTAATTGTTTTTTCAGGTATTCACAGCTGAAGTCTGACCAGATTCAAATAGTGAAGATAAATTGCATGGAGTGGCTTAAAAAGGTAACCAAAAATTGATATATTTACTCTTTGAGAGTTTGTCTGAAGGACTAAAAATTTAAAGGTTCTGGAAAAAGCTCTAAAAATAATAGCCATTTAATAATTGTTTATTTTAGCTAATAGTTATAGTTGTAAATATTAAGCTTTTTCAATTAAGTGCCATTATATGAATTTTTAGTATAGTCACCTTATTAGTAAGGACTTTCCCTAGGGGGTTAGGGGGCCAGGGAGCCACAACAGTTTTCACCATGGAAACAAAACATTTTCTTCTCAATGGCCTCCCGCTTTGAAGTTCAAGGTAGATGGACTTTTGGGAAATCTGGATGATGTCATTAACAGAATCAGTTGTTATTTTCGGGAGATGAGAAAAAAAATATATGTTATAAATCTTGACGATCCAGTTCCATGTTTCATTCGTTTGTAACCATTTTTATACCTCTTGGTTTTTGTTCTATATTAACAGATATAAAGCGTAAGTTGTGGAAAAATTATGAAACCAAAAGGGAATCAGAATAAAGAATAATGAAGAATTTTGATGCAACTTAATAACAGAACAGAGCCCAGAATTATAGAATCTCAATCAAACCAATTTTTATATGAACTGTTTTTTTTATATTTTGTTAACAGCTAATTGAAGTTTAATCCTCTTTATTTTCAGTGTTGCACATCAGATCAAAAGCTTTTTATCAGAAAGAAGACAGCCCAGATATTTGCATTATTTTTTGTTCAAGAATATCCTTCCAAGGTTTGTTCATGTATTTTGTTAGTGTAAAATATTGAGATATTTGTTATTTATCTATAAGAAACAGGTTTATAAGAAACTAGTACTAGGATGCTAAAAAATTCATGAAACTTCAGTCCTAGGCTAAAAAATCACAAAACTGTAAAAATTTCAATTACATACAAGAGTCCAAAACTTTTTATTTTATTGATTTTCTTTGAAAAAGATAGTGTAATTTGGATTTTGATCTGCTTGGATTTTTTCACTGCAATCTGCATCTTTTTTCTTCTAAAAATGCTCAACTTTGAAACAATCAGGCAATTTTAGGTACCAAAAATAAGAAATCAACGAAGAAACTTTCAGTACTAAAATGCCAAAATTTGGATGCCAAATTAAGAAAATTTTAATATTTAATGCCGATCCAAGTTTCTTGCACACTAAAATACATGTAAAATATCTTAGGGTAGTCCAAAAGTTTTGTCTCATCTATTCCTAGAAATAATCTGAGCAATGTGTGATTAATTTATTGGTTAAGCATGTGATGCATTACAACACCTTATTGCAAATGGGTAAATTGAAGCTTTACAGTATGTGAAGGAACTCTGTATTGAGTCATGTATCTTGCTGTCAAATAATGATTGACTATAAAATTTATTATTTTCTTTGTATTTTCAATGGTTTTTGTTGTTGTAATACCAAATCATATGGAAAGCTGGCAGGCCTGGTCATTTAGGAGAGCCATTGCTCTTGCTTTCCTGCAGGCTCCCCTCAGATGCTGGAAGGGAGCTACAGTTTGTTCTCCTAAATTGCTATGAACAGCGAATTGCTCACTTTGAAATAAATTTTTTCCCTAATATCTATTCATATTTATCTACAAACAGCTCACCTGAGATTACTAGGAGGGCTGTTTACAGGTCCCCTGCTAAAATCTTATGACCAGGCCTGCTAGCTTACCTATATTCCACAAAAGTATTGTCATGTTATGATAAGATGTAACCTCAAGAAGAAGAGACATCACTTTCTTTAAACCCTTTTCTATAATTCATGAAAGATCAATATATTTCTAGATTTTTCAGAAATTCAGCAAACTTTGCTTTTTGATGTACCATGTGAAAGCATGTTCATAATGTACACATAGATTTAGACCATGTTATTAGTTTAATGAAATAAATGATGTGACTACAGCTCGAATCACCAACTAAAGACAAAGTTATCAAGCAAAAATAATTAATCGACCGTTTTCATAGCAGTATAAACTTTTAGCATAAATGTTAGTTAATCTTTCTTGATTAGATAAATTCATTTTCCTTTTCAGTGGCTTTCATTCTTCAAAGATGTCATAGCTTTGTTCGGGTATGGGGAAAAGGCAGCTGAGATGTATTTTAGAATTCTTTTAGCAATTGATGAAGAAGTTGTTTCAAGACATATCCAGTCACCATCTGTGGTAATTATTTTTTTCTAATTTGATTTTAAAAGTCCTGAGCGTTTTGCACCATATCCACCAAATTTAGAAGCTCTATATGGTGCTTGCATTGGCTTAATCATGTAAACAGTATTTTCTGTTTCTGAAAACAATGCTTTTGAATCTTTGACGAAAGATATAGGAAAATGGAGAGGTAAAAGTTTAAGAAAAGGTCATTTGTCAATGATTATAAAACAGAAACCCATGCTATAGAAGTTTTTTTGTTTTGTAAATGTGTCAAACCTGTAAAGTTTGTTACTGCATTGTATTTCAGTTAAGAAACTGTGCAAGGTAGCATTTAATTCGTGTCTTGGATAACGTTCCATTATGTCTAGAATGATTGGAGTGATTAGTTATTGTGATTGCATTGATTCTTTAGATGATCACCTACGCTAAATTGCTATATCCGTTGCTTTTTAAAATATAGAGAGCATTCTTTGTTTTGGAGATAAAACTTTTTTCTTTGCATTTAAGGAAATGGAGCGCAATACCAATATTAAAGATGCAATGAGAGTGCACTGTGTTCCTGAATTGGTTGACTCATGGTACAACCTTTTGGTATGTTCATAACAACATAATTGCATTCCCATTATTCAAAACTTTTTTGCAACCACGGAAATCTTTGTGTTGTAGTATGTCATTTGTAAATCATTGAGTTGGTTTTTTTGTTTTAGAAACTTTACGAAGGTTCAAATGCAGAGCTGACCTGTCTGTGTTTGCAAGTGATTGGTGCTTACATTTCTTGGATTGACATCGATCTCATTGCCAACGAAAAATTCGTAGGGTAAGCTCATCTTGGCTGAAAAGCTATTTGTTGTGTTGTAGCCGATGAAAGAAAACAGTGGAAGATATTTCTGTGTATATTTTTAGCATTTTTGAAAAGTTGATATTTCAAAGAAATGCTTTTGCTCAAAGATTGTGAGCTGCTGAACTTTGCTAAATAATTATTAATTATTTTGTTAAATAATTATGCCTAAGTTATTATACGTTGTTAAGTTATTTGTACGAGGCTATCATTGCCAAGTATCATCAGTCTGAAAGAAAGGCACCCAAAATCTAGAAGACTTAATGCTAATTTTATAATATTTTACCATATGGGTGTAACAGGCTTTTAGAGTTTTGTTCGTGGGTGTCACTGGGATGTCCAAAACTTAATTTGAAATTGTTTCGTTACGTGTTTGAGATGCACCAGAAACACAACCCTTTTTAGTTCTTTATGCTGATATCAACAATTTTTTTGCGGTACAGAATTTGAAAATGGCTTTGAAAAAAGCAAACATGCTGATATCAAGCCATTTTTATAGTTAGTGTTTTGACGTCATTAAACATGTCTTTCTTCAGTACGATTCTCCGATATTTGAAAGACGAATTGCGCCGAGAATCAGCTTGCGAATGTTTCTTTGAAATTATAAGCAAAGGTTTGTTCAGAAACAGTTCTTGCTGAATTTTATCCTTTTTATAATGCATCAATATTAATTGTGAATATCCATCCAAAATCTCATAAGAATCGTGTGATTATTTTAGAATTCGACATAGTTCTATAAAATTTGATTTCATTATAAACCATATTAATCACTTAAAGACTCTTTGAACTAAAAAAGATTTCATCAAACATAATGCCCGCTTTTCTTTTTGAAAATGCGTCTTCTTGGTACTTTTAGAAAGCAGATAATTTGAACCTCATTTCATTTGAAGCAGATAAGCATATTCGCTATCACTTTCGCAACATATTGTACTATATCTGCTGGATTCTTGAATCATCTATTTATGCTACAGTTGCCTGATCACAATATCCGTGAAAATCGGAGTAGCATCTCAGAACTGTCCTGTTCTATACATGTACAGCTCATCCTCTACTATGGCATCGAGCACTAACCAACTGTTAAACAGTATTTGCCGTTCTTTATATAAATAATAGGTTACTTTCAATCTAAAGCAACATGTCATTCTAGGAATGGAACCGACAGCGAAAACGCGACTGATAGAATCCCTAACAAACGCTTTGGAAAATGTTGGAGTGCTTTCACCGAATGAGGTATATGTTAAAAGTTTGACTATGTAATGATTTTTCATCTTCATTTCTTGTTTACAAAGCGATGAAATTGCTAACCAGTTGCCAAATGAATCTCATCGTTAGCACACGATTTAGCTGTGCGAGGATACAGGGTTGCAAAGGGTCTGTTTGACTGCCAGAAGAGCGAAGGACTTCTCCCCCCCCCCCAAACATCACTTCCGACGGCCCTTGATTGTACTTTGGAAGCCTAGGCGCTTCTTTGTGAGGTTCGTTATAAGGGAAAGCTTGATTTGTAGTAGAAGTTTCATCGATGAAATGACTATTGCTCCACCGAAAAAATAAAGCTTAATTTCTCTTTGGTGGATCTCCATCAAAGCATATAAACGTAGATTGTTGTTAACATTTCTTTTGTATAGTACTCAATGCCAAATAGATGAATCCATACACATTGTAGTGTGTAGTTTATGATATTCCTAAGGTGCTACTCTTAGATTGAGGCTTTTATGCGACCACCAAGCGTCTGTGTAAACACACGCTGATATTTCTTAAAGGGAGAAGACTTGGATTTCGTAGCAAAGGTTGCCAAGCTGATCAATGGCATGGGTATACAGTTAATTACAAGCTGGTCAAAGTAAGTCTTTTCTTTCCTATGAATGACTCGTGAATGCTATATATTTTAATACCGATTCAAATACTGTTGTCAGAGCCCCTATTAGGGCTATATTGTAGAATGTTTGCTATTATGGACTGACGTCAGTATTCTAGACATGTTTGGCCAATATTTGACCTGCTGTTTAAATTTACTAGTAGCTTTCTCTGGCATTTTGAGTATGTTTTTCTATGTTCTAATAAAATCAATAGAGAAATTGGAAAATTCAATATTTTTTGGCAACTTCTAGTTAACTTGGTTTTTAGATTCTATCCTTTTGTAATATACTTAAATTTCTGAAACCCAATCCTCATGAATTTGTAAAAGTAAAATTTTGCAGTCACTAGTATAAAAAAGTTCAAAAAAATTTTTCACAGTAAAAAATCTGTTGGGAACTGACTGGTGAAAACATTCATTGAAATACCGACTTGCGCATTTGAACTATCAGAATCTCTATCAGATTTCTTTTGATTAAACCTAATTAAAATTTAAAGTTTTTCAATGAATATGATTCTTCTTTCGCCGTTTAAGGAAGATTCTTTCTTCTTTGACGCTGAGACGATCTTCAATTTTCCAGGTATCCAAAAGTAAATGGGGAAGTGAATGGTGAAATGGGGCAATCTGCGATTATCTTGAAAGCAATTGAAAGAAAAATACCATATATGTTAAGGTACGGATAATTGCTGTTCATCACCGGTCTGCCATAGTGTGCTCGATGCTGTGATTAGGCAGAACTATGCATGTTTAACTGTGAAAAACAGGTTTATTCTAAGCTGCGACTCTTTCTTGCTGTATTACTTTGATGTCTTGATCGTGTTCAATTTTTTTAAAATTCGCCCTTTTTGCATTAATATTTAATTCTTTTTCCATTTTGGATTTTTTAGGCTCAGTAACCCCCTCAGCCAAAGCTGCTTTCTAGAGGGCGTCTGTAATTAATAAAATTCCCAAATCAATCCCTGTAAAAGAAACTTCAAGAAATTTAAACGTAACTAAGTTAAAATCTGTATAAGATATATAAGATCATGTAATTTTTATCCTATTCCAATTTCGTTGTTTGATGCCGGGTTTCTTATTTATTTCTGTAAGTCTCTTTTCTTGTTTGTTTTTTTATCTTCTTCACGTTTTGTTTCAATTCATTTTTCCCTTCCAACCTAACTTTGCTTGTATTTTAGTCCGTGCCCTCAAACGTCATTTATTTTTTCTCGTGTTTTGTTGCAGATTTTTGAGTCATGAAGACGATGACATATCGGAGACTGTCAGTGAATTTGCGCATTCCTATCTGGGTCTCTTAAAACAGGTTTGAAATTAAATGAAAGATGACAGGAACAAAGCAATACTTGAAATAAATGCTATCAGTGAATCACTCCAGACTGAACTGGGAGGATTGGATCCCTTTTGAACTAATAACAAGCTGGAATGCTACATAAAATAGTCTGACTACATTAGAACTCGTGTGCCTGGCACCCTCATAACACGCGTTATTCTGCCAATGATGAACTCCTTCAAATAGAGTATAAAGAATATTCAAATTAAAGGCAGCATCTACATATTGTACTCCTTGCATTGAATAAGACATGGCTTGGTCGATGGATTTTTCTTTCACATTTTGTTAACAGAGCAATGGGCAATATACACTGCTCTGCAATTGGCTAAAAACCTTGTCTTGAAAATGTTATATAAAAGTGGTTGAAAACTGTAAAATACTGTAAAATTATATTGATTGAAAAGTTGCAAATTTTTTTCATAGTTTAAGCTTTCACAGAATGAATCTAGAGAACAGTGTTAGTGTATTTACTAGTTAATAAGTAGTAAAAATTTTTGCAGAACAGCTAATACGAGAATCTCCAGAACTGGAGAATGTATTTACAAAATTGGCGAAACCCATTCACAATGACAGATAGCCTTCTATCATCCGAACGGCAATAATCTTTGATTTGCTAAGGTAATATCTATTTAATGTAATGTCAACCACTTCATTACCCTTTGTTAATTCGATACGCTTTTTTCCATTCAGATGAAAGTTATGCAAGGCCCCCACATAGAATATTTAAGGGTGAGTTTTTAGATTCTGTAGCATTTTCTGTTATGTTTTGCAATGGCGTGAACCCTTTTTGCCTTCACTGATGAGTTGCTCTTCTTCTTGTGCAAGAAAAGGCTGAAATAGGTTTCGTCTCTGCTATGTGCAGAATTTGAAACTTTAAAGGACTCCTTCGATCAAACAATATCACATGTGACCCTATATTCTACTTTTATATCTTTGTATATTTTCTTGATCCGGATTTTGTCTACTTTCAAAGAAAAAACCTTCTACAGAGGAAGGCTTTTAAGTAAAAACGTCAATTCAGGGTTTTTGAATGCCCTGCAAAGCATTCTTTTTTTGAAGAATGCTTTTGTTTACATGCTCAATGAACGTTTCTGAATATTTCAATAGTTAAAACATTTTTACATTACCCAGAAGAAATCGCTCATTTGTTTATTCATATTCATAATAATAAAATAATTCTAGTGTCTTGGGAAAATATTTTATGATATTTTACGATTACTGATCATTTGTGTATGAGCTAAATATAATATTATTGTTTTCTAGAAACTTCTATTCATTGTGATCAAAAAAATGAAGTTTGATGATGATTATGATTTTGAAAATGAGGTTTGTCATTGCAAGAATTTATAATTGTGTTTTCTCGACCTTGGTCTGAGACAAACCCATTGTTATGTTATAATGCTAGAGCACTTTAATGATGCTGTCCAGTTATCGCAGGAAAGGTCTTCACATTTTTTAATGTGATTGACTTAATGTGATCAACAGGACTTAAAAACATTTTTAATGTGATTGCTTGATGATGCTTTTGGAAAATTCTTTCGAATTTTCTTTTCTCTGTTTTCATGCGAGGTAAGTAGCTCAATAATCATTTGTACGTCATCACCCTTTCATTTAATGATGTTTTTATCTAACTCTCAACAACTTTATCTAATTCTATTTTAATATTTCATAAAAACATCCTTATATTAGTTCAAACTTGTGAAGTTTGGCTTGATAAAATATCTTTATAATTTTTTATTTTAGGAAGAGGATGAAGCAATGTTTCAAGATTTTCGCAAACAAATGAAAGTTTTATTGGATAACATCGGGAAACTAGTGAGTATAACGTTATATAGTATTGAATGCAATTTCAGCATTGTTTAGAAGCCATGCCATGATGCATTGTGGTTATCGAAAATAGATTTTTGTTGAGGGAGTTGCAGTAAAGCGAATGATCTGTTATTACCTAATCAACAGGGTTGGACAAGATATGAGTGGATATTGGCTTAAAGGCTGGAGCCCCCTGAGTGCTCTTGACGTACTACTTTCGCGTACGTCATAAGGGAAACCTAGATTCGAGTGACGTTATCAAATCTGAACTGGTTTGATAATGTAGAATTCATTAAGGATTGTCGGTTGATATGTTGCGGAACATCATGAACTTATTTACCTGAATTCTTCTCAGTGTCATGTGTTTAGGATTGGATCCACTTTCTTAATCTATATTTCTTTTTCAGGATGGTGATTTGGTCGTCTCAACTTTACATGAATATGTCCAAAGGACTCTTCAGTAAGAAGCTTTTTGTTAATATGTTTGTTTTGATGTGTTTATTTGTTTTTTTATGCCCAATAAATCTCCAATTGTCGAAATTATACGAAGAAATAAAGAAGTCTAATATGGAAATAATGTTTATATGACGTAAAACGTTAAGGCAACGTAGAAGTGTCCATGTGGTTTTATAAAATTAAGGTGGTGCTCAAATATTAAGGTGGCACATCACATAAATGTGATGCTGGAATTTCTCGGTTACGTAGACATCTCGGGAGCCGGTCATTAGGCCAGAGGCAACAGTTCTAGCACAAGCAGGAAGAGTCTCTGCTTCATACGCGGTATGAATGAAGCATGCCCAAGTATGATTCAGTTGAATGCTAAGGAGAGCGCGAATGCACGACGCCTTTTCTTTTGAAGTTTATTACCGCGAATACTGATTGTGATTATGAAATAGAAATGATATGTTCTTGAATACCCATAACATGCAACAAAATTTGAATTACGAATTTAGAATTACAACAAGAAATCGTTGCAAAATCTTTTGCATTTTGACCTATTTGCTTGCCCATCTCACCTAAACCTCTGTTAACCTACTGTTTCTATTGGTCTTTTACTTGGGTTTTTCTCTTTAGAAATGCAGATAAAGTTCCATTACTTGATCTAGAGCTCGCAGTGCACCTTGTTTATCTACTTGGTGAAGCAATACCGGTATGTACTCTCTTTATAAGGATCTGTAATAGACCTGGAACCTAATATGCTAGTTTATGATAATTATGCTATGATGTATTTGTTATTCTCTTTGTTTAAAAGCATTAGTAAGTTCATAATCCCAGTTAGATTCACAGGCTTTTTCCGGCTGTTGCTCAAACACCACTCAAAACCCTATTATGCTATGCATCGCAGGGGTTAGGGTGGGGAAGGGGGAGCTGGGAAGGGAGGATTTGGGAAGGGGGAATGGTGGTGGGGGAAGGGCGGACAACCATTCTAATTTTCGATTGCTATAAGGTTGTTTTGAAATAGCGATTTGTTTTATGTCAAAGGAAAAAAATACAAAACCATTAAATTTTTGCCTTATGCAGTCATGGAGAGAATACCTGTTGCCTTTCTCTTTAGCTTTCCTTCTGTCGCCTCACTCCTTGCGTCACCTCTTTACGGCATCCTCCTAACGTCGCATCCTTAGGTCACCTACTTACGTAACCTCTTTAGGTCATCTGGTTTTTGGTTAACCTTAGTCCACCGTTCACTGTATATTTAATGTCTTTTATACAATAGGAAAAAGATATTTTAGCAAAATATGAATCAATTAGCTATCATAATTTCACAGCTGAAAGGATTTTCCTCATACTTTCATCACCTCATTTACTCGATATTGATGAAGATTCTTTCCCATAGGGTCAGGATCTGTTCAATGACAGTCAAAAGTTTAGCAAGCTCCAAGAAATGATGATATCGGTTTGTTTTTGTGTGCATTTATACTTTTCGTGCAACAGTGGCAACTTACGTTTTACCTAATTTTAATGCTATTTGTATCCTTATTCTTGCTTCTAAGGCCAAAATAAAGTTGTTCCAGCATCCAGTATTGCAAAACAGAGTTCCTTTTCACTTTTTTTGAAAACTTCGTGGCAGTGGGGTCTTTTATTTGGCAAATCTTTCGTTTACGTAAATTCGAGATCCCAGTCAATAGACTTTTCGAATAACGTATTCTAATGTGGTTGCACCTTTTGTATCTATTAAAGTGCTTTCTCTTGCAGCTTATAACAAGCAAAGTTTCCTGGGCCCAACATATAGCCGTCAAACTTCAGGTAAACACGACTAATTTTTCCTTCATTTAATTTCAATAAATATTGTTGATTGATATAAATATAATTAATTATGCTAATCCAAAAAAATTTGAAGATCATACTCGCTTCACAAAGCTAATTGAATATAATCATTTTTCACCTTGAATTTCATAGTTAAAAAATAGTAAAAACTTTGTTGTTGTTTTCTAAAACTATATTGATAGTTATATACTTTCTGACAAAGCTTTCTGTTTTGGGAACATGAGTCTGATTTTTATGTGGCTGCAATCTTCTGTTTTGTCATGACGCAAGAAAATGAACAGCCCCTGCTTAACGCCATCTTCTAATGCATGTGGCTTCTTTTATTTCAGTATTTTGAAACCGTCACGAGATACGAGAGGTTCTTCTATGCCCAAACGCAGTACATTCCAGAAGCCCTGGTAAGCCAAAGTTAACAGAAATATTCTTATTCTCTTTTTTCTTCCTTTTTTCTTCTTCATCTTCTCTTTTTGCTTCTTTTTCTTCTTCGTCTTCTTCTTCATCTTCCTTTTTTCTTCACACTCTCTTTTTCTTTTTCCTTATCTTATATTTCTTCTTCCCTTTAATTCTTCTTCTTCCTTCTTTCTTCTATCTCTTTTCGACATCTCCCTTTTTTCTTCACACTTCTTTCTTCCTATTTTCTTTTCATCAACCTCTTCTTTAATTGAAACAATATTTGTTTTTAGGAAGCATTTCTCGACGAGAGAGGTTTGAGAAATCCTTCTACAAAAATCTGCAGCCGCACAAGCTATCTCTTGATGCGTTTCACGAAAGTCCTCAAGTGAGTGCTCATTATTTTGTTTCAAATTATTAATTGATGTTGAGTTAAGAATTATTTAATTGTAACTCCGTTTGTTATTGTTAATACTTACGTTTTGTGTTTTTTAGAGGGGATCATGTATAAAATTGCTTCTCGTCTTATTTTAGGTCACAAATACAACCGTATGTGGACAATATTTTGCAAAGACTGCAGGATTTGTTGGTTAACAGCCAGGTATATATTATACCTACACAGTACTTGTAGCTTTTTGGGAAAGGTGGGAAGTTTTAAAAAATAATTTGAGTGTTCTTGCAAGGAGATCACGTAAAAGTAGAGGAACTGGAAAATCTCGTGGGATAACGCGAGGGATTGAGCTTCAGATTTCAGGAGATTGTTCGAAGGAATCTTCAAAGGAGCATAGAGAGAGTGATCTAGATAGGCTTTTAAGCAATTGTAAAAAAGATTCTCAAGTAAAAGCTCAGGGTTTGTGTATATAATTGAACATTAAGTGTATAGTTGTCGTGCAGAACTCTGTGGGAATTTTTCAAACAAGCTTTGAAAGATATATGAAAATTTGGAGTCCAAAAGATTTCATGGCCATCTCAAATGACCTCTCACGTGACAATTTGATGGCAACATATTGTTTCATGGGCTTTGTCAAGAAACTTTTTCATCAGCTTTTTCAATTGAACCTGATTTTTGTCATTTTTTTTGTCCTTTTGAAATCAGAGTTTGATTTGCAGAAGCCTTTGCATTTGAGGTCGCAAATACCCCAAAAGTTATTTTGTTTTTTGTCAGGATGATAGCTACAAAAGTAAATCACAGCTCAATGGTGATGACCTGGTTCGTTCTATTTGCATTTAATCCTTTTATCTCTAAATCCAACTGTTTAGGAGTACAATTTACTGTTCTGCAAATGCCATTATGTTGTCACATTGTAGGCAGTATAAATAATGTCTTCAGCAGTCATGTTCATCGTTAATTGTACCTTTTTGTTTATTCTTTTTACATCATCTTACTTTTTGCAAGTGACCTCCAACCAAAACGCTGTTCACTTAGCTTGGTCATAAGTTATGATGCACTATATAGCTAGTTGTGTTACGTATTTTTCTGCCCTGTCCATGTGACGTATATTCGTCATGTAATCCTTGATATAATGGAATGGCTCATTTTTTTCTTGCAGAATTATTTATATGAACTGGCAGCAACCTTGATTATCTGCAGTGGTGCTTCACCTGAAGTATGTAACTCGTAATATTTTAATCAATTTCTGCACCCTGGTGTGTTACATTTTTGAGCTCTAATTTACCTAAACCAATCCCTACACAAAAGGTTCAATAACTCGAAGACGTTGTGAAATGTTTCTGAAGCGAATTCAAGTAGCAAACCCAAACCTCATTTTATTTTGTTTATTTTTTACTTGTAGCACTTTAATACTCTTCCTGCACTTAAATTTTTAAATTATCCGAAACTTGTGAAATTAATCTAAACCTGAAACTACGATGCTTTAGAGATTGTTCTTCATTTCTTGTTCCTGTTGTGTTATAATGCCAAGAATTTATTTGAATGTTATTTGACTATTAAAGATGTACGAAATCCGCTTTTATGTTGTGCTTGCTTTTATGTTGTGCTTGCTTTTATGTTGTGCTTGCGTTCATGTTGTGCTTGCTTTTATGTTGTGCTTGCTTTTATGTTGTGCTTGCGTTCATGTTGTGCTTGCTTTTATGTTGTGCTTGCTTTGCAGAACATGAATGCGATGATGCAGTGCCTCCTGTCACCTGTCATTTTGAGATTTACCAAAGTTTTATCCATGGTAGGTTGATTTCTTCAGGTTTTCATTTTAATATAAAGTAGATATTTGAAATCTGTTATCCGGCAAAGAACGTTATATAGAAGATCAGACAGTATTTTGCTTTGATAGAAAATGCTGTAAATGGTCTGCGATTATATTTATTTTCTTGTAGTTGGACAGTTTGAGAAATGACGAACTTGCTCTACTGAACAGCGCTCAAGAACTCCACACGTTGATGGGTTTTACAAGGTATTGACTTCAGTCTTCTGTTCCTTTGAAGAACCCCTTAGCAAAAAGAATTACATGAAATTAAAGATTGCGCGAGAAAAAGTTAAGTGGCAATGCAGAACCGACCTGTTCTCTACAACAAATAGTATTTTTGTATTCGTACTTATGTTGTTATGTCTAAAAAAGTATTGTCTATATATTGAGCTTGCTAGTGACTTCGTTCCAAGAATTCATCTTAGTGAACGTTTCAAGCGCACTGTTATCGTTCTTCTCATTTCCCCAAGAATTTGTAGTTTTCCAAGAAGGTAAATCTATCTAAATAACCATGGCTAATTTATTACTGCATCAAAATCTTTAGCCGGAGCTTTTTGATTGCGATGCAAGTTTCGCAGATTCGCGCACCACTACTTGTAATATGCTGTGTTCTATCCTCATAGAAATGTTTTTCTGTCCTTTCTTAGTCGAGCAAGCAAAGCATTTTCAAGCCAGCTGTCACTGAAAGCAAGTGGGTGTGCAGAATGCTTCAAAGAGGTGACGAAGGGAATCATTAAGTTTATTGTTTAGTTCAGCTTATCCTCGAATCTTCAAAACCAAGTTCACAGAACACAAATCACGTCGTTAGGAATTATTTTTCAGCCAATGAAACCATATAGGGCTAATGAAAGTTCTGTTCAATGGCCTAAAACTAAAACAGGGGGGGGGGGGAATGCTGACTTATTGGCATCTGATGAAGTACCACAAGTATTACTTCCAATGAGTTGGTATTCCTCCTCCAAGTTTAGAATTGTGCTTCTTGCCTACTCCTGTCTACATTAAAAGGTGTATTGCTTTTGAAAAACAGAAAATGTTTTTCAAACTATGCTTAATAGGCAATGATATAGGATGTGGTCCTTCAACGTCTTCCGTTTCCAGCAACACTATCAGGATCCTAAAAATGGGATTGTTATCCTTAGTGGGCTCAGATTGTTCGTTGCCAGTTTTTAGAGTGCAAATTGGTTCTGCCTCAATGCTTTTTATTTCATGCTCAATCAAGTATCATTTGCACAGATTAAATGTGAAACTCAATCGATTTTCAGGCATTGCCAATATTTCTACAGTCGCTCACAACGCCTTATCACAGAGACGTAATCCACGCTGGTGTGAGACAGTATCTTCATCGAATGATTATATGTCTTGGCGATGAGCTTCTTCCCTATCTACCAATCGCAGTCACTCATTTACTCAAAGACTGCGAAGTGCGGGATATCCAAGAGTTTATACCATTAATCAATCAGCTGATTGCCAGGTTTAAGGTTCGTTACCTCCATTTCCATTTGAAATATTAAAAGCTCACTTTATGTTGTTGCTTGTATTCGTTAAGCTTTCATCAGGAGTATTGCATCTTTAGAGAATTTTGTAATATACCTTAACTGTTGCAGAGCTTTTCCCGGGTTTTGTCGTCAATAAAGGTTTTAGTATTATAGACAAAGAAAAGACCCGCCTCTGAATAAATATACGCTAACAGCTTTACAGTCAGTTTGCCAGAGCTAGTCCAAAATTCCCAAGGTTTAAAATCTAGAACCTACGTCGAATAGATAATTGATGATTGTGTTACGATTTGGTCGTAAACCTGTGCACCAATAAAAATTTTAGTACATAATGATTTAAATGCTTGTTTACAGTATTTTTTGTGGGATTTCCCAGGCTTTCCGTTTATACACATATTCCAGTTTTTACATTTCTACCAAATGTTCAAAGATAAGTTTTGGGAAACCAAAAGATCCCGGCGTACTCGTCCCTCGTTATTCGTATGCATCCAGTCCCATTACAAACAAGCAATTCTATCAATATACGAATTAGAGGAATGGAATCTGCACTAGCATTTTGCTTTTGTGTTATAAGTCACTCTTTAAGTCACCTTTTGTATTCATGATCTTTTTTCTATTACACAGACGCAAATTTCTCCATTTCTGTGTGAAATATTCCTACCAGTAGTCAACACAATTTTCTCGATTCTAAATTCGCCAATTGACGAAGCTGATATGCAGGTAGGTCCTATCGCCTCCATATTCATTTACCTAACATTCTTTAACACTGATATGAAATCATTTCGATTGTGAAATCATTCCTGTCCTCATCACACGTAAAACTTTCGGTAGCACAATGTTATAACAGCACTAAATATTTGTTTGCTATATTTCAGTGGCTCTCGAAATATCGTCGTATATTCAATATTTGGCCCAAAACTTACCTTTATATCATCTTCGAAGCGATTACTTTTTATGCATATCTGATACTGTGGATCACTAGAAGTGATAACCCCTTTTTTTCTATAAAATATATTCCTATTTTGATTTGAAAACTGAATCTATGTTGACTCGCACCAAACAGAATTCAGGCCGATCACTGTCACTCACATGTTTTTGCTGTGTTGCTTCGACTCGGTTATTTCATATAATGATTTCAAACTTTATTACATCGTGATATAATGACTTCGTGACAAAAATTTCAGTGGACGTTCACAGCTTGTCAGATAATGTATACTTTGAGTTGCTAACCGCAGTTAATTGTTGGGCAAAAGCTGAATCATGAAAGATATAAGACCCTGTCGATATCTTGTTGCTTATTTTGCAATGCTAGGCCACTATTTGTTTCAAATTGTCCTATTCAATTCCAGTGCTTGCCTTCAAAAAGTGCTTTATGATGAGCAATGGCCAGAGAGTTTCATTCAGATTTTCATTTTAAAAAGCTAACATGTTTTCTTTTGTTTTGTTACCATGCTCATGATTTATTTCTTGCAGGCAGTGAAAGAGCGGCAGATTCTGCGAAGGAGCTATTATTTGTTTTTATGCACAATTGTGAATAATGGTGTTGTAGAAGTTATAGTAAATTGTGGTAAGTTTATTAGGTTTGTTAATTTGCTCGCTTAATAATTGCTTTAGTTATTATCAACCGTTTTGTGTTCATATCAGTATCAGTCTTGATAGTGGTACTTGAAACATTTTAGGGTTAGCTTGAGAAGTTATATCTAAATTTACGATATTGAAAGAATTTTGTGTTTAGCAACGCCTGAAATGTTGCAGCCATCTTCATTTATCCAGTCAATTGATTAACAAGTTACTCTTGACCAATGAGATTCGAATGAGGATAGTTGATTGACAGGTTTTGTTTACCAGTGACCTTCGAAGAATGATGATTGATTGACATGTTAATCGTGGCCAATGAGATTCGAATGAGGACAGTTGAGATTGACAGGTTTCTGTTTACCAGTATGTTTCGATGAAGGATAACTGATTGGCAAGTTACACGTGACCGTTGTGATTCGAACAAGTATGATTGGTCAAAAAATTGTTCTTGGCCAATGGGATTCGAAAGGATCAGTGATTGATAGCAGAATAATGACAAGATTACTCAAGCCCTGGTTTCAATACATTGTACCATGTTTTGTTGATATTAATATCATTTTTATTTTGGTTCAGGTGCGGATAGCATCAAAACTATTTTATACAGTGTTGTCCAAGGTGCTGCAGAAATTCCAGACCCACAGGTGAGCCAAGGCGTGCTACAATATTTTGTTTTCATTTTTAACTGTTTCTATGTTCATTCTTTATTTAGTATGCTATAGATAAGACAACTGTATCTTGATACTTATCGCGCAGAGGTCTGTGTAATAAAAGAAAACATTTTCATCGAGATCTTTTAAGATACAAGGAGGCTCTATAAATTTAATCATTGAAATATTATGTGTTCAAGTGACTTGCTTTCCACAAAGGGGCATTGAAATTTAGTTGATTCGTTACGACTTCCAGTTATTGTTCTGGATTGATACCACCAACAAGAAAGCTTATGTCTTTAGATCGTTGCTTTTAGTGGAATTTTTTTTAACAGTCTTCGATTTTTGAATAAAAAACATGAGGATTTCAAAATGTGAACAAAAAGCTTTTTGAAACAATGAAACATCATAATACAAATGCATACTTTTACAAGTAAGTTTTTCAATGTAGATTTTTTTTGGCTATTCTAAAGGGACGAACGAGACTATGATTGGAAATTCTTTCAATTAATTTTTCTTATCATTTTACTATATCTTCTGTTGATGTCTTGTCTTTGCTTTGAAGGGTCAAAAGAATTGTTTTGTCATTTTGGGTAAATTTATAGATTTGTTTGGTAAGTTTGGATATTTTGTAATTTTGCTGTTTCAATTTTCATAAGATGAATCTGTTTTATTGTGAAGGCTTTTTTATAGTTCATTTACATTGGGTCGAATTATAGTCCTGCCAAAGTATGGACGTTCTGTTTTACTGCAATAATGAGGCTATCTTAGTAGTTGGTTTGTTTTTCAAATTACGTTTAGGCAGACTTTTAAATTGATTCGATTTTGTCATCACTGACAAAACCTGGGACACATCACATAACAAAATATTCAGCAGCAGCGTTGATAACTTGAGGAAGTAGTTAAGGCCTTGCATGATCAAATTTGAAACTGGATTTTTGCATCGTTGATTTATTTTTTGCAATCACTGTAGGCCTTGAAAAATAGGCTTCGCTCATTATGCAATGCAGGCGTTCTTAATCGCGATATGACTACAGCTCTGTTATCGATTTGACATGTTGAATTATCAGCAGATGGCAGCTCTCTTGATTTTAAACGGTAATTGAACTATCCAGCGGGCTGACACCTTACCACTGGACTAGTCTGTCACTTTTTTGTTCCATCTAGGGGATGAGATGAACTGGATGGGATTCAAGGAATTCACCTATGAGAATATTCTTCCAGCTTGTCTGGTGGCTCCTTTAAAACCTGTTTTTGACTTGAATGATGGACAATGCTTTCTGGTGCGTACTGCAACACTATTTTTCCTTCTTTCATATTTCCACATAAAAATTTTTTCCATGCAAAATTACACTTTTATTTTACACCTGTACTGTCGCCCGAGTGACTTTTTATTAATTTACTCCTTTCATTGTATCATTCCAGGTTCTTCAAGAAATAGCTCAAGTTTTGAAAATGATACTTGTAAAAAGAGTGAGTATTAATTATCAACAAATTGTAAAATTAATTAAAAAATTCCAAATCTTTAAGAATTTTTAAAATTTTTTCCAATCAATATTTTCCTGAGTGCCAAGTTTCTAGTTGATTGTTTTTCTTGCAATCTAGGGCCAAGAAGTGATCCAGTATTTACACGCATCGTATCTGCCTCAATTGCAGTGCCCAGAGGAAGCAGCTATGGTAAATGAAATTCATGAGTTTGAATCTTATAACTTAAGCCTCCATACCGAAGATCTAGGACCAGATCTATTGTCCATTGAAGACAGTGTCCGTTGTAAATAGGGGTCCGTTGTATAGAGGTGTCCGTGGTGAAGACGTGTCTGTTGTAAAAAGTTATATGTTGTATGGAGGTGTACGTTGTTGGAAAGTGTTCGTTGTAAAGATTTTGACGCTGTTTGCTATTTTTCATTTCTCGGTTATTTTAAACCGTCGTTATTGAAACTAATTTTTTAATTTTTTTCAAAATCTTTTTTCAGGATTATTGTAATACACTACAAAACATGGATGCCAAACATTTCAAATTATACCTTAAGGTAAATTGAATTTTTTCCCAGTCTGTTATCAGTTTTCTCGTGGTAAACATGAAGTAATTCTTTTTGAAGACCGTCAAGTTAATCGCTACTTTTGTATTTTAATGCTTTTCCGTAAAAATACAAGAAAGTTCCATCCTTTTCCCCAGTATTGGATCAAAACTTCATTGTCATAAACGCTATGTATAACTAAATAAGTACCGGTCTGTCATAAAGTGTTCGATGCCTTATGGCACTGCACATAACATTGATGCAGAGCGGCATCTATGACAGAACGAAACCGTAGATTTTTGACGAGAGCTATAAAACTTATATATCATATTTTTCTTTTCAGCAATTTTACACTAGATGGAGAAGAAGGCCCGAGTTTTCCAGCATCAGGTAGTGAAGCTTTGAGGCGAAGAATTTACAGCTCAAAATCGATAAGTTGTTTTTGTATCATTCGACTTTATTCTAAGCATTGGAGAAAAAGCGATTTCAGTGCAGCATTTAGAAAGAAAGGGGCATATGGATTCTCGTATATATTGTAAATTTGTAGATGTTCTTTGAGCCAGTTTCTGACAGACGAACGTGGACAGACGAAAGACAGACATTGCTTGAAATCAGAACAACTATAATATAAATATGCTCAGGTAATCATCACTTAGCAAATTCTTGTAATTAGTTAGTTAATTGTAAAGGTAGTCTCGTTTTTACTGTGCAGAATTTTCAACCTCGTTTCCTTTTTGAGGCTACAAACAGAAATTACCCTATTTTTAAGCAAACAACCTTTTGGTTGTGGGTACAGAATTTAAAATGGCTTTGAAAATGTTTATTATATTTGCTTTTTTCAAAGCCAGCTCTGCTTATTAGTCTTGGAGCCTCTTATTTCAGACAACAGTATTTAAAAACGTGGAAAGTTCCCCCTTCTTTTATGTCTTTATTTGTTTTTATGGCTGTTGACCAACATTAGGTTGTCTCGGGTTTTTCACTGATGAACGATATAAAACTTTGACAAGTTGCATTACGCCCTTTCCAATATAGGACGATGTAGCAAAGTTTACATCAAATTGAACACGAGCCGAAGTAAATGTCCCAATAAAAATTGAATTTCGACCAGTTTCCAGTCTTCTACACTCATCGTGCCAGAAAAGAATGTTTTTGTATAGCTGGCCATAAGGTTCCCTTTATCGAAATTTTTACGCTGATAGTAATTCAACATGCTTTGCTAGAAAAATGGCAGACGGTCGTATCATTGTTGTAAGTTAGGAGTTTTGTGTACAGTTCGGCGAGTCAGATAGTATTTCTAGGCCTAGACGCTATGGAGTACAAATGAGCAACTACTGCTCTTTTGGTAGCCCTAATTATTGTATACAATATTTGGAATTTTAATTTTAAACAACGTAAAACATCTGTTATCAAATTCAGTCTTTTTTTAAATTATCAAAGCATCAATGAAGTCAAAAGAGGATTTTTCCTCATCAACAAAGTAGAGAGCTTGCCTCGGATAAACTTGATCAAATTGAAGATTCTGTCAACATAGGTTTAATATACTATTGTTTTATCATTGTGTTTTCGTAAAATTTGTATTTTGTCTAATTAATTATTTATGTTTTTATCGGTTTCGGTTTTTTGTTAAAATCGACAGCAATTCCAACGTTTTTTAGCTGTTCTACTCAAAAGTCTGAGTGAGATAAATCTCAAAAATAATTTAAAATTCTGAAGGACGTTGCATGTTAAACAATGTACAAACTGAATACTAAGCAATTTATTGCCTTTGATTGGAATCATAACAAATACTTGGTAAAAAATAATGTTTATCCTCAAAGATTACAAAGTCTGACAAATTCCACATGTCCATCCTTTCTGGAATCATCTGGAAATAGGTGAAGCTGGACCTTTTATTGAATTTCTTCAGTTTTTAAGACATTTCTTTGGATTGGGTGGTTTCCGTGAAGGGGTTTCCGTTTGGTAGAGAGGGAGATTTCCGTTGGGGAGGGAGTGGGGCTAGTGTAGAAAGTTGTCTCCTTTGCATTTGTTTATTTGACAGGGTCGATGTCGTTTAATAATTAAGCAAGTTAAAATAAATGAAGCCTTGCAGTGCGCTGATAAAGCTAGTCGGCAGAATTTATATTTATCAAAATATCTGGTCCGATATAAAGTTATTCTCAAAACATTTTATTCATATTGCGGTTGAATTGGCAAGGAATCTCACATGCGGAATTTTTACTTTTTTAATCCCTATATTGATTCAATTTTACACACCAATCTGGCTTTTTTAACATTCAGTTTTTTCCAATAAAATTTCTTTCCGTTAACCTTTGAATCAATTTCCCTTAAGTTGCTTGCTCTATAAACCATTAGACGTTAACAGATGTGATAGCAAATAGCGTTTATACATCTTGCCGTTTTATTTTTCAAATTTGATATCGTTCTTCATTTTCATGATTTATGTAAACAATGAGAATTTTAAGTTAAAGTTCCAATTTGCGTATTTTATCTACTATAATTTTTGAGTGAAACAATTAGATATAGGCTTGAAGTAATCTTGTCATACAATAAAATTGAAAATTAACACGAATGTGCGATAAAATCATGGAATATAATTCATTATTGCCATTGGTTGAATCAGTATTGTTAAAAACTTCTTCGGCTAAAAAAGAAAGGGATGAGAATAGATGATGTTTCCCTCTGTTGTGATATACTTTCCAGTTTGTGATATTTAATAGTTTTGTTTCGGTTTAGCTCTTTCTGCTTTTGGTCAAAGGTTCAAAGACTCTCTATATACTTGCAAGGTTGTCTTACATGTCTGCGACTTCGTCAAAAAAGTCGTGTCTGTCTTGAAACTTTCAGATAGCAATGAGCACATCAGCCATTCCTACATTAATCAGTCCCTATCATACCTTATCAACATGATCAACCAATCATTGCCAAGCACTCATAATACGTGATGTAATCAGTGACCTAATCATTGATCAGTTATACTTACCGGTTAACTGTAACCATAAAAGCGTATATGAAGCTTATTTTACTTTATCAGGAAACCAATAGCTTTTGGGACGCTGATTCCATTCGGTTATCAAAACGCATCTCAGCCCAAAAACCTTGCCACACGTAGATTGTGTTTAATTTGACTAACCCCTGAGTTATTGACGCTGCTTTTTAATTCTTTTCTCCTCCCCTGTGATTTTCTCAGTCAAGGTCCCTTTTATGTGCAAAACAAGTAGCAAAATACAATATTGAAATCCTAGCAGCATTCTAAGGAGAGGGGGGGGGGGGGCTGTGGAAAAACTTTTTCAACTTGTTCGTGATTTTTGAAGAGCATGAAAGGGTGTGGATGTGAAAGAGGTAACAGCGATGAAAGCTTTGCCACTTGTATTTTATCTAAAAATCTTTAAAGAAAATCGTACTTTTGTATAAAAATAGGAAAAGTTTATATCACTTCCTTTTTACAACATTAAATCATAAAATGTTATAACTATGATGCCATCCTGGTTAATTTATGATTAGCCTTAAGGCTATTCAGTTTGCCAGAATCACAGTGTTTTGAATTTCGATTAGCACGTGTAGAATCCTCCATCATCCTTTCTTGAGTAGCCTCCGTTTGTTGCAGCGCTGTGGTGACTTGCTGTGTAATAATTTAAGAAATTATGATATTGATCGGTATATACATGAAACTGCAGTTTTGTAAATAAAGTGTTGAAACTGTGCAACACACCTTCGATTTTTACATCACTGCTATTAAAACGCACGAAACAGTTGCAACAGACTTGTTTTATTTTGAAAACAACTGTATCCACGACTGTTATCTGTAAAGGCTGAGGGCGTGACATCCCTTTCATACCTCTTGCACCTGTTTTCAATTCACCATAGTATGGAAACTCCCAAAGGTTGCATTAATTAAAACAAGATAATATTTAATACATTTGTTCGGCAAACTTGTTGTTGTTAGTTTTTTTCACGCAACTTGTGTCTTTGTAATACGTGAATTTAAAACTGAAAGATCTTGACTATCAGACAAGCAGAATGACGTATATCATCCCCAGGCCTCTACGCAACTAAAAGACTCACTCACCGATAGCACCGTTAATGCTGTTAATGTTTTCTTTCTTCGTTCCAATCGACTTTCGCAGGACTATATCTTCGGGCTCAATAACTGGTGGCGGAGGTGGCGGTTTGTTTTTAAGCTGACGGCTATAGTAGAAACATCATTAATGAATTATTTTTTGCATGAATTAAAAATGTTTGTGGTCTTTTCAACATAAATATAAGTGTTCAAAGTTCGTTCAATAGCAAATGGCTTACATACCGTTATGTGCAGTTGCGAAAAATTAGAGACAAAAGCGGCGAAGTTTCC
This sequence comes from Rhopilema esculentum, assembly GCF_013076305.1. The sequence goes on along the minus strand of NW_027019809.1, from coordinate 5,362,338 downwards.
GCGTGATTTAAAAACTTTAGAATAGAATAGAATAGAATAGAATAGAATAGAATAGAATAGAATAGAATAGAATAGAATATAATATAATATAATAGAATAAAATAGGGTGCCTCTGAATGCAAGTTGGAGGGAGGGCTGTCATCGAAACCAAACATACATTGTCAGTTTCTCACTGAGTACAAGCTTTTGTGACAAGCAAAACCCGTTATATACTATCTACAGCCTCTTAAAATGTTCACAGTTTAGAGTTTAGACCGACGCAGCCTCGCGTAACGTATGATGATATAGCAGGAACAATGCAATTTTCATTCCGCGTCTTTTTGCATTTTGGCCGCGTAAAATCCCTAGTTAATAACATTTTACATTATCAACACTGCAATTTTCTACATATGCACTATTTCAGGTGAGCAGTCGCAAATTTTTAAAATAAACTTGTCCGTGCAAGAAGCAAAGTTTTCAATGTGGGTAGGGAGCTCCCATTAAAAAATAATTACCCTTGTCATTGTGAAAAAGGCCGCTTGACTGTGGAAATTTTAAAAGCGCTTTATTCTGTAACCACTTTGACTCAAAGACTGTGGGAAGGTATTTTCCGAAAATACATTTAAAAGAACAGGGGGGGGGGGGTCAGATTTTTGCAAAAAGCAAAAATAGAATTCAACTCCTTTCTGGGCATTGGAAAGGGCTCCTTGCACTACACTTCTTGGGCCAGAAGGGCTTGGACTGTTGCCCCCTGTAAAAATGATAAAGACATATGGATCAAAAAGCAACAATGGCATGATATTGCTGAAAATCAGGCAAATGCTTTGGAAACACAAAAGGCCAACTTGTCCCTCATTTTTAGAGGCTTACAGGCCATATAACAGGTTGTTGGGTTTGGTTCGTAACATGTTTAAGACAAGAGATGAAGCAAAAGAATGAAGCAGATTAAGTAAGTGGCTTGCAATGAAAAGAGTAAATCTAATCCAGCTTATTTGAAGATAAATGAAAACTCCATAATTTTATTCTTTTGTGGTTTGTGAGGTTGGTTTTGTTTAATTTTTCAACAGTTTTCATGTTGAAAAAGAGTGAGGTTCCAGCAAAATGAAGGTTTTGTAAAGCCAATTGTGTGCATTTTAATGCAGTTATGGTGTATTGTGTCAAATTGATACAAGAAGGAGGGAAATGAAAATATGTCAACACTCCTCAGCTGCATAGTGATTTATTGTTGTTTTTTTACAAAGCATTTCACAGTTGTTTGAATGATGACAATTACATGTTTCACAAACAAACTTATTCAGTAAATGATCAAATGATGTTGTTTACTAATTCATTTGCTTAGAGATACAATTGAAACTTATGTTGCTTTACTTTTCTGTCAACACAAAAGGCTTCAAAACTCACCCAAGGGGGATTCCAAGTGTTTCAGGTTGGAAAAAAGTTTCTGCCTTTGATCTCAGGAATTCATTGTGGTGATCATATTTTGATTTAATTACAAAATCTAGAGCATCGTTAGGAGCCTAAAAATAAAAATAGCAAAATGACATATTGTTTAAAAGAGTAAAATTGGAGAACAGTTGCCTTGTTTGTAACAAGTTTGGTTGCAGGAATTTCATCACAAGCAATCAATATCTCAAAAATTTTATTAATTTAAAAGCTAAAATAAATCTTGAACCGAACTTCTGCAGGACTGCAAATCTCATTATCATATAACAAATTTATAAAAAAAGGAACTTTGTTGATTTGGTAATGAAAAAAGGTTGATTCAGTTGTTCTTGATTCATGTCTTATAGTACTGACAGCTCTTTTAACTGGCCAGGTTGTTTTTTATATCATACAAAATTTCAAAGAAAGTTTTCTGGAATATTTCATCTTTTGATTGGTATGAAATATAAAGCTTTTCTTAATGTGATACAGGGAGAATTACTGAGGGGGTAGGGGGTTATGTCCCCTAAAAGCAACAGATCTCTTGAAAAATCTCTTTGCTACTCTGTAAGGATTTGTAAGAAAATTGAGATTTAGCCCCCTCATTCAAAATTTAACCCTCACTTTGTCTGATGTGAGACGTATTTGTCAATTTTCGATTAAATGTGTTGCAATTTCTCAAAGTTTTATTCAAAAATAAATACTTAGTTTATTAGAGTAAGACTACAATTTTACCTGTGGGTCGTGGTGGAAAACTTTTCTTCTGGTACTTGCTAGAGTTTGCGTTTGATAAAGTCTATCCCACGCACGATCATCTGGTACGTGACTATGAAGTTTTGTAGCTTTGTTTGGCTTATGTCGAATCACCTGAAAGATAACAAAACAATTCAGGTTAAAAATTGTCTGCAACAGTTGCAAAATACCTTACACGGTACTGTAAAAGCCTCCTACATGTGAAACTGTCTGTAGTTATGTGCTAAAACTGTGTTGTGGTTTCGTGACAACAGACATTTGGCATGGGAGAAATGAGGAACGATTCCTTCAAACCACAAGCTGTTTATAAGACAGTAATGGAACATAAGATACGAGACGTTTAATTGGCTTATTAAACACTAAAGGAATAGGGTTTTCACTGCATCACAATAACATCTATGATCATTAGGAAATCCATACATATTGGGTTATGATTACACGACGACCCTTTCAAAGAAAACTTCTAACAAGATGCAGGTACCTGTGATGTTTCTTTCTGTCCAGCAAATTCTGTGTCATTTTCATATCTTGGAAAAGGATAAGGATCCCGTGGCATTTTTGGGCTACTTGTTGAGCTAATATTTTGTCTGTCTGGTAACGTCTCGTTGTTAAATTAACTAAACTGCTATAGAAATTATATTGTTGTAGTGACAGGTGTGTTGCTATTAGCAACATTTTCCAAATGAGACTAGCCTCCCCTTCACACTTAGTTCAGTGTACAGTTATGTACAGGAGCCAAGGGGGCCTAACAAACTCTAGCAGGTTCCAAACGGTATAGACACCCATCATGACTCTCTGTGCAGCAGGGAGATGAATTGAATGCATATTCTGTGTAAGGTCATTTAAAATTTTTTGGGAACATCAATTTGCTTAGATTTTCAATTTCTCTCGAATGTAGTAAATATATTTGTACAAGGTACGTTGCGTGTGGCTATTTCATCCCAAGCCAATGAAAATAATAACGAATACATGCTAAAAACGTCGTGTTTTTAACTATCAAACTGATTTATTTCATTCTAGTACATGATTTATTTGCTAACTAAATTTAATACACTCATTTTTTATAAGAAACTGGCTATAAGAAACGAGTACTGGACATTCAGAAAAAATTAAGAAACTTCAGTACTCGAAGCAAAAAAATTAAGAAGCTATTAAATCTGAGAACAATGAAATTTTGTAAAATCCAAGAACATGATTGCCCTGATGGCCTAGAAATTATGACAAAAGGGATACAAATATTTTCCACGTCGTACAGCGTCAGAACGGAAGCGAATCTCTTGACGTGAAAAAAAGTCACGAACATTTCATACCATCATTCCTGACATCATAATTAAAAAACTCTTAAAAAACAGTGAGTATTGAAATTTCCACAACATTAAGAAACTGGAGTACTCAACATCGACCTTTGTTTCGTATAAAAAAATGAGTGTATTTGTAATATGTCAACCTGGAACAGGATATTTATATTGCGTATAGTAGAAAGATCGATAATCGTATTTAGTAGTTGATTCTACCAAAAAGATGTTGCTAAAAAGTCTTTAGAAGTCTTAAAGAGAAAGGATTAAAAAGTCTTTAGAAATCTATTGCTTTTAAATGTCTTTGAAATGTCACTGATGGCCTAATCCGTTTTATTTACCCAATACGTTCTTCATTTCAGAGTTCTAGATGACAGTAGCAAAAATTACTATGTATCAATATTTACTAGAATGTAAACAAATTCTCTTGCCTTACAATCATGATTCTGTGACTTTTCAATGGCTTTTTTGATATGCTGTATTTTTCTAGTGTAGAAACAATCAAAATTTGCGCAGGCATTTATCAGAAACTTAGAAAAACTTCTAAGGAGGAAAATAAGACAATTGAAAACTTCATATTACACAGAACCATTCCAAACTTAATTTGAACAGATAGCATCTGGCATAAAAGAACAGAACAGGCTTTTCGACTCTTCGCAAGAATTCCATCGATCCGAGTCCGTCGAGCAGTTTGCTATTGTGACCTTTCCTTTATTTACACAAAATAGGCAACTTCTAATCTATCATCTAGTGAATTACTAACTATTCAGTCGACATCCTCGTCCTCATCCTAATCATTGTCCCTTACAGGCACACCGGAACCAAGGGCTGGGGACTGTAGCCCCCTCACTTTTTGCTGAAGCATGATAATAAGGGTGTGGCATTAAGGATAATGGTTAAACATTACCACTCAAGCTGGCCAATTTATCTGCCATAAAATGTGCTCCTTCGTTCCTGGTTTACAAAAATGTATAAACGTCGATGACTGCTTTCTTGTAAAAAATCATGGCATTTCTACAATGAATTAAAATACACATATGTTTTTGCAATTGCCTATGATTCTAAATAGAGAAATTGCTTAATTGATCCAAACCTTTCCAAATAAATGCGATGGTGCTTATTTGAAGGGCTGGTTGAAGTCTGTTCTACTCAGGCACCGCGGAGCGTTGAAAAAGTGGGGGGTCTAAAAAAGTGGGGGGAGCTAAAATCGTATAAAAAGAGGCTTTACTGGTATTTGGCATTTTGTGCAAGAAGTGGTAAAGCACCCCCAGCCCCCCTCTGCTCTGCAGTGCCTGGTTCCACATCATTCTACATTTGTAGGGTAGGATATCCTATGTACTCGAGAGCATAGCTCAAGAATGTATCAACATATAGTATCAACATATTGAAGAGTCATAGTCCAAAAGCCTTTTGAGAAAAAAATTCCGAGTCCTTCTTGTGATGTCAAGGCAACAATTTCTTTGACAATAGAAGAGATCGCATCGATTGTGTCATTCTGGATCTTAATTGCATATACATTCATGTAATATTCGTGTTATATCCTTATTAACACTTTTAATTGCATAAAAATAAAAAAAATGTTTATTCTCACATTTCAGTTTATTTTAATAAACTTGTTCATTTTGAGTGCCATAGAAGGTACACATTCGATTCTTGAGAGTTTAGAATTAGAATGATCACTGTAGCCGGTCGCCAAAGCCATTATTATTTGTACAGGTTCCAGGGCCGACACCAGTAGTGATATATAATAGGGGGGGGGGTGGATATCATAATATTTCCGACGACATATCTACTTCAATGGCAATTTTGATACTACGCATGCGTCTCATTTGTCATTTCCCATTTGCTATGTATAGGTCAATTTGCTAAATTTTAGATGCAGATAGATTTTTTCAAGGTGCAGTTGCCTTCTTGGTGAAGTGACTAGGCAAGGCAAAGGACCACTAAATTATTCCGCAAGGACCAACTTTGACTTACTTTGGCTATTTTCAGTCAATGCAACACAAAATAATCGATTAAAAGTAAAATTGCTAATAATAAAATATGGAAAGCTAAGAAGGATATAATCAGCCAGTCGTTGGGCTGTGACTTGTGACTTTGAAGAATCCTAAAGGCTAAAATTTTCCGACAAGCATTCAGATTTTCCGACAGACAGCCTTATAGGGGTGCGACGCACCCTCCAATGCATCGGCTCTGACAGGTTCCATTTTACAAACAGAACCACAACATTTTATTCTGATCAACATGAATGGTTTGTTTTCTCTGGTTCCCTTCATTGTTGAAAGACCTCCGCTAATTCCCAGTCCCCTCAGTTAATCAACCAGGCCTTTCGAACCTCGTGCGTGTCCTCGAAGTGGATTACCATCCCGCCAATGGCCGAAATTCTGACTGGTGGTCGTTGTTAAAAAGTCAGGAATGGAGCAGTTCATGAGCTGATCTTTCAACATCAACCACTGGAATGATGCTAATGGTGATCTGACTTTTTAGCAGAGGATTTCTCTACTCGTTATTTGTTAAGAAAGCACGATAATCTTAGAATCAAAATGGGTTTGGAAGGGCTACAGAAGTACATCGAATCGAAATTAGGGCACTGCATTGATAAAAATGTCGACCTGAAATCAACGAAGAATGAAAACACAGAGGAAACTAAAACGTCTAAAAAGGAGCCTCAGATTTTTGTCGTACATGCCGATAGTTGTAGAAAATATGTTTACCCAGTAGCGACCGACTGGGTTTGTGGTGGACAGTGGAATGAGATGCTAAGCAATTTGGAGAGATTTGTACGATGTTTTCGTCAGTCAAGTATTGAATTAGTTGTATTTTTCGATGGCTCCGTGGGTGCAACCAGGTTTAACGATTGGAAGCAGCGGCATACGAACCAGAGAGAAACAGTTAAACAGTTAATGTCAAAAGTAGTTAGCAATCGGGCCACGCCAGCTCGTAGTTTAGCGGTTACACCAGCCTGCTTCAACACAGCTTTGAGATTGGCATTGAAGAGTTGCAATGTGATAGTTTGTTCATCGGTTGGCGACCTTCATCACGATATTACAAGCTATTATCGATCGCAAAAATGTACAGGAATTATTGCACAGAATTCACATTATCTTCTTCAAAGGATATCGAACTGTTTCTCCCCGGATCATTTAAAAATCGGACGATACACAGCAAAATCATCTCGTATCGACTTTGGGAAAGTCATGGAAGAACTGGGCCTAAGTTCTGATACCCTACCAGTATTCGCAGCACTTTTAGGAAACAACATTATTCCAGAAGGCTATCTAGCGACGTTCCATTGGAGCTTCTTAGGTCCAGACCACCCATTAAAAAGTGAAGAGGTAGGTTTTAATAAATTTTGGCTGGCTCTTGTTGACAAACAAAATTTGGAAGTACTGAAGTAAATATGTTTGAAAGTTATTGTTCTGTTTCAAAATGATCGTTCTTGTTGAATCTATTTGTGGAATGTTAAAGATTTGTAGATTAAGAGTTAATTGATTTTTTAAAAATATTTTTGAAGGACGCTGCTGAGAGTTTTTTTGGCTCTATTCAGGAGCCATATATATGGGCCAACTTGATACCAAATTGTGAAATATGCATTAAAGCAAAAACCAAAGCTGTTTATATAATATTCTGTTGAAGAAATGTATGCAATATTTTGCTTGTTTGTAGTTGAAAAACGGTTATAAAATTAATTGAAACCAAAACCAACTTGTTTCTCTTTGGAGATAAAGCTTAAACCACCCTTGAGTTTTTATTGTGAGGGTTTCAATGATTTTGGAATGGCTTTGAATAAGTAAACATTTAACAGTTTTTTAAAGCCTATTTTTAGATTTTGTATCACCAAACATTTGTATGCAAAAGGTTTGATTATATATATATATATTTTATAAGCATAAACAAAACTATTAAGTTTTAACGATTATATTTATGTACTGTAGAATTATATTTTGGTGTTGAAGACAGCCAAACTACAGGTTTCATCTTTACAAGCCTTTTCACAAATAACATAGTCTTCTCTAGAATTATGTTTATACTATAAAATTATAAAGACATGCATTTGCTTCCTACTTCCTACATTAATGTGAAAGTACAAAGTAACTCTGATATCAACTCCAATGTTTAATGCAATAATTTAAATGATAAACAAAAGCCTGTAACTCATGCCTCCACGAAATGTAAGGAATGGCTTAAGATAGGCACCCCTTTAGCCCCTGCTTCCTTTTTTTCAATAAATACAAAATATTAAGAAATGAACCATCATTGTTTTTGTTTGATTTTAACCCCCCCCCCCCCACCATCTTTTTCTAAACCCTCCACTATTTTCAGAATATAAAGTGCCTGTTTCTGTCTTATCCAGGAAACAGCTTTCGACTTCAATAAGATGGGGGAAATCCAATAATAATTGATAATCAGTCTGCTCTAGTAAAATTCAGGACACAACTTAACAGAGTCCAACTGCATATAACTGCGTGATTACAGCATTAAGCATGCAGCTTATAGTCGCAGCTTGGAACCATCCTTTTCTGCATCCTGAAGTAAAATGAAAATGTTAGTTACTTAAATTAAAATGAGTTAAACATTTAATCACTGATCTGATTTTGTTTCCTAGCTAAAAGGCAATATATCATATCAAAGTGCACCACCACCTGTTGAAATAGTTATCAAGGGGTTGGCAGACTTTTTGAAAGACAAAGATGTAGATGACATTGATGAACTTGCAAAAGAAGTTTTTAAAGATTCTGGTTACGATTTGGGGGAAGCAACTTTAAAGTTAAAAGAAGCAATAGATTACTTTAAATCAACTTTGAAACAGAAAGATCACAAAACTTGTAAGTCAGTCTCTTTGAAATCTCATACGTTCAGGCCATCCTCAGAAAAGCATGCAATCACATGCACACACCTTAGCACCTGCCTTGTTCCCCCAAGAAGTGCAGTTTATATCACACCTTATCAAGGCAATGAGTTACCACCTTTACAGGAAACATTCTAAGGCCCTGTTTGAATGACAACATTTTCATTCCATATTGTATTTAGTTTCACCATCTGAGACAAAATTTTTGCCAGTTCACATGTCAACATTTTCATGTGATTTTTTATTCAGGGCGCTGTTTACACAAGAATATTGTAATACCCAGATTGCTATACTGCAGGTTTCGTTTAAAAATAAGGCCAATCTAGTATGAAACCAGGGGATTTGAAACAAAAAGCAGCATCATGTAAACAGGGCCTTCGTTCCTTGCTTTTTGTCTTCATGCACTCATGTAGTAAAGAAACGGGTTAACTTAGTTTCTTTGCCAGGACTTGAAATTTTTTCCTCAGATAAATGGGAGAAGTACTGTATTTATTTACAGCATATAGGTGTTAGTAAAAATTGTCTCATTAAAAGATCATCTTGTTATCACATTTTGTTGTCATTTTTTCAGCTAAAGACCATGATAGTTGTCTCAACATAGATGGTTTTCCAGTACACAGCTTTGGACCGCCCTCACAAGAGACCCAAGGGGAAGTCTCAGACTCTAAAAGAATTGAAAACAGCTACCAAAGAAGATGGCAGCAATTTCAAAAAGTTCAGTTGTCAAATCAGCAACAAGTAAAATCATCACAAGTTTTCTTTGATTTTCTTCAGTCAAGATGTTTAATTTTGTAATAAACAGTTTAATTTTGTATATAATAAAAGTAACAGTTAAAGGATTTATTGTTGAAAATATTATATATATTTTCAATTTGTGGAGATATTTTTATTTGATGTTAAAACTGTTTGATATAGGAATCAGCTAAAGAAACGGAAGATGGGAAGGAAGGTGTTGAAAGCAAAGAAAATGGCCAAGAAGAGGAAGAAAAGGCAAAAGACGAGAAAGAAATAAATCAAGAAGAAGAACCTTCAAAGGGAAAAGAAAAGAATGAAGTAGTAAGAATGTTTTTATATCCAAAATTATTCTTAAAACTGCACAATTTTTTGCTTTCTCAGACTCGTTTCCATTTTTTAAAGTTTTGTTAGTTTGTAAAACTTGTATGTAGGAAACTGAAATTTAGCTCATGTAAGGTTTTGGCTATATTAAAATTTCAGTTGATATTAATTATTGTGCTAATTTCAAGTTTTCCATCAATCCAAAATTAAATCGGTCTCTATTTCCCAAAGCAAAAGCAGAGCAGAATCTTCAGATCCTACAAGAAAATGTTTGTTTCTTAACTATTTTCTTTTATTAAATGGGTGAAGCTGGCAAATGGTGATTAAAAGTATATGTAAGATTGACTCAATATCAATAATCCAAGAAGCCTTGAATTTGGTCTTTTACTGTATGTGTCTTTACAATTGTGATCAGCTGTCTTTAGATTTTATGAGGACTTCACAAAATTTTGTTTTTAGGAAGCCACTGAGGAGAAACCTGCTGTCAATGGAGTAACAGAAGAAGAAAAAGAGGGAATGGGAGTTGATATATCATCTGAAGAGGTACCAAGTGAAGACGTGCCAAGGAAAGACATGCCAAGTGATGATGTGCCAGGTGAAGGTGCATCCAGTGAGGATGTGCCCAGTGAAGATGTGCCCAGTGAAGATGTACCAAATAAAGATGTACCAAATGCAGATGTACCAAATGCAGATGTACCAAATGAAGATGTACCAAATGCAGATGTACCAAATGCAGATGTACCAAATGCAGATGTACCAAATGCAGATGTACCAAATGCAGATGTACCAAATGCAGATGTACCAAATGAAAATGTGCAAAGTGAAGTTCCTGGTGAAGAAGTTGCTAGTAAAATGGTTCCTGGTGAAGAAGTTCCTGGTGAAGAAGTTCTTGGTGAAGAAGTTCCTGGTGAAGAAGTTCCTGGTGAAGATGCTCCCAGTGAAGAAGTTCAAGGTATTTGTGTTAGGTTTTTTACTATGATCTAGCGGTTTGTAGCTAGTAGTATGATAATACCAGCCCAATCACATTATCATCTTACACTGTGCAATCCAGGACTCATGTTACAACCGTCTGATATATTAAGAAAGGTTTAATAGATTTATGAAGATAATTGTATCTATAAGTATTATAAAGAAAGCAAAAACATGATCACATGTTGCACCTTCGTTACACCATTTAACATCTTCTTTTTATTGAGCATTAATTTGGTGAGACCACAAAATCAATTTGCATATAATACAAACAAAGCTTTATGATGAACATTTTCAAAGATATTTTCTGTTATACATGTGTAACACTTTAAAATAAACTATAGGCAAAATGCTAGGTTTTGATAGTTTATCCTTTTTCATATATATTCTGTAAAAATACACTAAAAACCAACACAGAGAAGTTTTCATCCCCCTCAAAAAGATTCTTTTTCCAGAAAAATTGACAGACAAATATATACTGTATATAGTCTTTTTTGTAGTTTTTTGTGGAAAATATTTTGTTGTATTTACGCTTCAATTCTGTGTCACCACTGTGCTGTGGCTTAGTTCATAAAATGGTTAACACATTTGTCTTTCAACACTGTGTGCCGACACATAAAGGCTCATGAGTCACCACACGGAGAGTTAGGGGCCAGAATGGCCAGCTGCCTTCAAACAAAAATATTTTCCACAAGAGAAAGATTTCTGCTGCTTTATAGAATTCCAATTCTCCAATTGCATTTCAAAGTATATATTCTTCTCGTACTTTGACTGAGAAGGAATTCATCAAAAATCCATTTAATTCTTGTTTTGGGCCTTTTCTTTCACTTTCACTTCGAAAAATTACTTTTATCCAAATGCTACTGTTACTGAAATTGTTCGAAGTTACCAAATTACATTTCAAATCTTTATAAAAAAGCTGAAAGTGTAAACTTAGTTGAATTTTGCGGCGTAAAATGACGGTCTTCATTTTTTTGATGTCCACACTTCCTTTCGTATTATGAGCTAATCTTTTTTCTCAAATCAAAATAAAAACAGGTGTTCTTTTCGTTTACTTGCGCAAATAAACGTCACCTGCAAACCACCTGAAAATTACACTTCTCCAGAATTCAAGCCATGCTCCAGCTTATAAGTTTCGAGTATTCTTGAGCTTTTCATGTTTTGACAACATAAAGACCTCAAGAATATTTGAAAATCTTCTCCTAAAGCTACATTAGATTTGCATACAAATTCTTTTAAGAATTGTCCATTGGAAGGCTTTCTAAGCCAAACTGATAATGTTCCAAAACTAGAAAGTATGAACGTTGACAAATATGTAACCTTCGCTTTAATTCTCATCCTTTTGTCCAAACTGTAATATCAGCAATAATTTTTGTCACGTTCTTCAAAACATATTTTTGTTGTTGTGTAGAAGGCCGTTATGATGTTATGAAGCCATTTCTACCGGATATCACTGAAGAAGTTATTGCTATTGCGCGCAAACGACATCAGGGTGGCGAGATGGCCGCTGAAATCTTACAGATTCTTACAAAAGGAGAAGTTTTTATCGATACAGCTATAGACGAGGAGAACGCAACAATGCGACTGCCGATACCTTTACTCTACCGACCTGTAAGACAGCTCATTTATGGCATTCTGTATGACCAGAAGGTTTATGAAGAGAAAAAAGGGGAAACACCAGATGAACGAGAAATAGAAAACCCGACATATCGATATGTCAAGGAATATTGTGTTTACCGGGGCAACCAACTAGATAAACCGGATCTGGTTGAACCGGTCAGTATGCCTTGGGATATACCCCCGGTCAAAAACTTATGGCTGGGAAGACAGGCACAGGATAATACGACCAGGATGAAAGCGTTTTTAACCTGCCTGAAAAGTGACACGCAAAATATGTCGAATGTTGCAATGGTGCCTCAACGAATGCTCCTTTTGTGTTGCGTTCTAAGGTGAGTTTTGTAACCATTTTTGTTTACATTTGTAACAAAAACACGTTTGTATGCATACAAAAACACGTCTTTCAGGCTTTAATTTACCATCTGTTTGCAAGAAATCCTTTCCAGGTTGAATCCATACGGGATCACCTCTGAAAGCGATCCCAAAAGTGTTTTGGAAGCGGATCAAAAAGTATACAGATCCACCAGTTCCCTTGTAAACGCAAGGTCTATGCGTACTCTTTTGGATCCGATTCAGATTTCTGAACTTTCATGTAAACAGGGCCTTAGTCCGAAGCATAGATTTTTAAGGAAAATTACTGTATGGACGTGCATAGGACAAGTGTTTGAAGTTTCTGTTACACAGGACTTACGAGAAGTTGCATCTGATAGAATGCTAAGCCAGTTTCCTCTTTTGTTGGAGATGAGAGGTGTATTGAAGATCTAATTATTTGAAAAGGAACAAAGTGGTATCCGTTGTGCAGAAAAGAAACCTCAGGGAAGGGTTTATTGTCCGTTGTTTTAAGATTTCTGCTGTTGGAAGTTGTCCTTTTTTGCAAAAATCCTATTCGACGTTTAATGGTCAAATTTATTCTAGGTCCATATTGTCTCTAAACTGACTTTTGTTGAAAATCTAAATTTCGATGGTCATTTCCAGGATACTCGATATCTATTTTCTGTCATCAACCAACCAAAGGTCTGTCGAAAAAATAATCAGTAATTCAATCTAACACACAGTTTCGTAAAAAATCTCTGTCACACAAAAGTCTATGGTACTAGCCTGAACCCTCAATTTCTCTCTGCCCCTTTCCCGGTCTCCCTCCCTGCTACTTTCCAGGTCTCTCTTTCTGCCTATGCTTCCCCTTTCCCTCCTTTAACTAGTCTTCTCCTTGTTTTTTCCCTCCCGCTAGCCCTCTCACTTCCCCCCTCCATTTTCCTTTAACTTCCTCTCTCCCTTTCCCTCTCATTTTCTCTCTCCCTTCCCTTTTCACTTCTCCCCTCCCTTTTCCTTTCCCTTCTCCATTCCTTCTCCACTCCCTTCTCCTCTTCCACACCCCTTACAGAAAGAAACACCCCTTCATTGACACACCCCCTTCATTGACACGCCCCATTTTATTTATTTAATTTATGCTGTTATTAGACTTCCAGGTTGATATTTGGCGGCATTCTTTACTTTTTTAGATATTTAATACAACAAGAAGGTGGCAAGTCCATTCTCTCGAGACAAGACATTGATGCCTTTCTAGCACAGGCATTGTCTTCGCATCTCACAACTGAAGGCAACTCAATGAATCTGGCACATCTTAAACTGAACCAAATCGACGTCAGGTAAAGAAATAATTTTTATGATTATCGTTCATAACATCGTATAAGCCGCGAGCGATGCCTAGCAATCAACTGTCTTGCGTTTTTAATTAACCATCTCACTTTAGGATGGAAGGTCCTCGGAGTTTTTATACCCAAAACTCCTCTTGCTTGAGAAATAAGGAAACGGAAATGAATGAAGCTTGTTTCAAGCAAATAATACCATTGAAAGATTTTCTTCCAATTGACATCAGTAAATGGTTGTTGTTAATGTAATTTATCAAAACCAGTTGGATAACATCAGGTATACAACTTAATAGGAACCCGGTATAACATGAAATGTCATATTAAATATACAGTACCACTTGAAAGAAATACAGTATTACATCATATACAGTATAAGATGTGTAGTTTTTAGAAATTTTTAATTTTGCTGCTGAAAAGTGTTTGAATAAAGAGAAGAAAAATAAAAATATCTGCTAGATGCGTATGACCATTGTTAAATCTCCTGACTTGCTCAGGGGGGAAGGGGGCTTGCCTTTTCGAAACCTGCTTTGAAGGTCATTAACGTGTGAAAACCATGAAATGTTTTGACGAAAATCGCGATTAAAGAAAAATCTATGCCATTGCAATCAATTTCTTTGGTGTTAGAACAGTAAGTGATACAATAATATCACTTCTTGCTTAAATTGGCTGGAACTTTTAATAGCATAGAATAACATTTTAAACGGTCTTATTTTGAAGACGAATATTAATATTTTGCTCTAAGACGAATAACGGGGAACATTTTTGTTTAAACTTCCTCGTGACTCCCGGCTACTAATTGCTTTATTTTTTAAATATTTAATCATTTATTGACCCAATATTTTTCTTCAATAAAAGCCAACAGGAATAGGCACGTAACATTTTCTCAACTCAGATTAATCTTCCAATTTTGTGATAGAAAACTGTCTTGTTTAAATTCCGATTATTTGAAAAGTAATTAACGCCCTGGGTGTTTGTAAGAAAAAAAAGGGCATACAAGTGCCTCGCTGAACGAGCAAAGGAATCACCTTCCCCTCGCCTACCCGCATGTTATGCCGGCTCCGTATTATATATCCCAGAAATTTAAGCTTAACATGAACCTGACACAAATTCCCAAAGATTTTTCAAGCCATGCCTCAACAAAGCTTTTCCAGATTTGAGAATCACCCTCGGTAGAGAAGTGAATTTGATAATACATATGGCTATGTATTCCTTCATGATAATTTTTAGAGTGTCATTCAACCGTGCAGGGTTAAGAAAAGACTTGGCGGCGCATTTTGGTCGAGAAAACAATGAGAATCAAGTCTTACGTTGCCGATTGGATACGTAGCAATAGGCCTTTTGTATAGTACAACCAATGGGAATTTAGATGGCCATCAAATGCATCGGGACATGGTGCCTTCAAGTGTATCTAGACTAGTGGATAGTTTTAATTATGAAGTGTATCACCACACCCTTCTTTTACAGGGCAATGCAGCTGGCCTCCGTCTTCATGAGTGGCGTTGAAGTCGCCATAGTTGCAAATGATGCTTGTGGCTCGCCTGTGCCGTGGGAATTCTGTTGCCCCTGGCTGTTTTTTGATGGGAAATTGTTCCACAGTAAATGGCTGCAATCGTCTATGAATGTGGCAACAACAGAACTATGCGAGGGAAAGGTGCGTTCAGATTTGTATGCGTGAAGTGCGCGTCTTATTTTAAGAAACAGTGAAATAAGAAACACGAGGCTCACTGCCCTAAAAACTAAGTAACATCTAAGAAAAATTGCAAGGCTCAGGTTCTTTAAGTTCTTTAGAAAAAAGACGTGTATGCCAACGCTAAGTACAGGGTTTGCGCGACAATGCACACATTTTAGGCCCGGGTTTTTCTCAAGGGTTCTGGCCACAGTTTTGTTTTGTCAGAAAATGATAATTTTACCTTAAATACCAAAGCACCTGAGCCAGAAATATTTACGTTCTTAAGGGCAGGAGTTACGTTTCTCCATTAGACAAACGTATGTACAGTCACAAAAATACGGTGTTAATTTGCCTGGCC
The DNA here is from genome assembly GCF_013076305.1 of Rhopilema esculentum. The sequence continues at coordinate 5,346,722 of NW_027019809.1, read as the reverse complement.
AAGTTTGAATTGAAAAGAAAGTTGAAGGTCCCAATTGAAAGTGATATAATGAGTCATTTGTTAAAAATCGAAACTGGAAATGTTAGGAGCTGAGATGGCTAAGGAAAACACAATAGTAACAGTGGTGTTTTTTAGTGGTAAGTCTTAATTCGTCGTGGATCCTTTCAGCAACATTGTCAACATCACTTTTTCTTTTAACAACCTCTGAGGATCGATACAGGTGGGGTTCATAATCACAGCACCATGAATATTTGCTTAAACTAGTTGAGTATAAATCGAAAGAGGTACCAAGACTAACTTACTGTATGGTTTCATAAACTGCTCGATAAGCATGGTTTTTTAAAGCCGGGCGTGGATTATTCTATTGACTTTCACTTGCTTGAACGATTTTGAACAGGGAAATGACTCTTTTTCAGCCGAAGCTTGCCGAGAAACTCGAACGTCTTCGATGGTGCATTACTGAGGGCCTAGGGGACCAGTACAAAATCACTGGTTTGAAGCCGGTGACGTCAGCCACCCCTTTTGGCACCCCACCTGCATCATTGATGCCTGCTGCCCCATATGGGGTAAACGATTTCCGTCCTGCGGGAGCAAACTATCAAAGCAAGAGCGCAAAGGGTCGCGGAGCCAGCAGCAAGAGGCCAGTTTTGGCAAGTGGTGGCACTTTGGAGGTATTGGCAGCCTTTAGATTTTTATGCATTCGAGATTTCTCCTCAAGTCGACTTCCTTTATTTCTGAGAAGCATTTTGAATATTTTCTTAGAAAAAATGAGGGAAGCACAGTTGATTGGTTGAACAATCTTGGTGTTTAATGGATGACAATATTTATTTTCCTTGGAATCTGCTGTATCATATCACTAAAAATCAGTTTTTTGTTCCCTGTCAAACTTTTTTATCGCGTTACAAACTCACCCTCTAAAAAGAGACTTCTTTCAACTTCCCCTAGATACAGAGTTCAGAAAACACCTTACCCTTCCTCCGGATGAAAATTATTCCTATTTGCCTTTCTCAAAATTTACCTTTTGCCTCCCGCAAAATGTACCTTTGATATTTTGAATAATTGTTCCTTTATACTTTGTCAGAAGAAAGTTCCAGGCACAACAGTAAATTCTTTTCATTTTGCATTCTCTTGTCAAGTTGTGTATTGGCCTTTCTCAAAACTACTGCACCATTGGATAACCTTTCCCCGGCTCACAGCCGTGGAACCGTAATGTTTTCTGGACTTCGATTAAATGTTTCGAAAAAATTTTTTGGTTATATTTCGAATTTATTTTATGCTTGTCACTTTTATTCTTTGGTTTTGCGAACCTTAACCACCCACACATTTTGTGTCTTATTTTGCAGTTTCCTTATTTAATTTTAAAACTTCCAATCTTTAATGATAATATTTCAGACATAATTAATAATAACAGAAAGTTAGGATTCCTGGAAAAGTCTTTTCAATTTTTCAATTTTCGATTCAATTTTTTCAGTTTTCAGTATGTGATATTTTCAGTATGGAGTATGGCCCAAGAAAATTGTTGAGCTTTTTAGAGTGATTATGGTAGACTGGCATAAAAGATTCTGTGATTTTCTACAACAGATTAAAATGTTCCCATACATTAACAGAGTGGTTCTCACATTTAAAGTGCTTTATTGGCCAAACTTCAAAACCTAATAGAAAAGATACTTTAGTTTTTTTAAAGCACTATACATATTTGAATATTTAGGAAATGGTTAATAAGTTTGTTGCAGATTTCTTGTTGTCTTATATACAGAACTTTGATTACGGTAGTTTTGGCGGGTCGACAAAGCTTTGATGTGTAGAACTAGTAAACATTCATACATACATTCGATTCTCACAGGTTGCTGGCGTCCCGGTTGCTCATTGGTCAGGAAATAAGTCCGGACTTGGTTACAATAGAGACAACCCGGATATTGTTGTTGGAGGAAGGAGCAGCGTTGATCTTCCAAGTGATTCACGTTCCGGGAGAAGGGGAATGCTCCGAGGCAAAGCAGTAAATCGTGGTCGTGGCCTCTTACCTACACCATTGTTTTCCCCTTGGCCAATGGATTATGACGGTAGGTATCCCCAACCCTTTTATTTCATATTAACGGCTTCCGTGGCCCAAAATATTAAAAGTCCCACGATTGATGACTGTAATGACAATTCTTGTCACAAACAAGTTCAATCATAATCCCTCATAATTTTTGTTCTAGTCGTTGTTTAAGTTTTTATGCCTTTAATTTTTGTCTAGTTGGTAATGTTAGAGAAAGGCTCAAGAGCCTATAGCTAAGCCCTTACAAGGGAAAGGGAGGAGGAATTAGGAAGAGAGAGGGGAAATATCGAGCTATTTTCTTTTTATTTAATGTACAAAGGGTGAGCACTTTTACAGTGCAGATATTTATTTGTAAACCGAAGATTTTTATTATATTTGTGTTATTTTCAAGGCTATCAAATATAAGGTTAATGAAATTACTTGAAATTTTGGAAAGTTTCTCTAACAACGCTTCAAAAATTTAGTCGGACTACTTAAGTTTTAGACTTAGCAACACGAGAACTCGACTCAGCAGAAGGCTTCTTGGGTCACTGTGTAAGTCATTGTGTAAATTCGTCTCTTTTGCAGGAATGCGAGGTGTCCAACAATCTTTTGGACGAGGCCCTGGCAACCCCATGGCTTTAATGCCTCGTAGTGGTGGCAGACCCCAGGGCAGGTCTCTGTATCGACCTGGTGGGGGGAAAGGGCGACAGGAGCACGGTTCTGGCGGACAATCACGCGGCAAGGATAGAAACACGGCATCTTACATGGGAAAGCCCCACCAAGATATGTGGGTTGGGAAAGGTCGTGGACAGAATCTTGGCATTGATGATGGGTTTATTCCAAATGAGGAGAGACGCGGCGACTTCTCGCTTCCAAGGAATTGGAGTCGTCCTTAGACTCCGACAAAATGAACACCAGCGAAATGAAATTTTTATATTTAAAACAGTCCTTAAGTTTCCCGGAATCTATGTTGATAAAATTATTTACGTAAGATTCTTAAAGATTACATATATATCAAAATGAATCTGCTACTTGCTGAGTAGGTGTAGCCTTCCAAGTAGAAGTTGGGGGTAGGGTTCTTATCACAGTTTGCTTTCCACCCCCCGGAGTTCAATATTAATCTTTTTACTCGGTGATCATTATTTTATGCGATGAGAAATTTACGGCTTCAAATTTACATTTCGTGTTTTTACAAAATCTATTGTTATTTTTGATACTTTTAAGTCCTGGTTTTAAGAGACGGAATAAAATGCCAACATGCTTATCAAAGCCACGACGCAGGGTTTTTGGCTAGAAATGCTTCGTGTAACAGAGCTGTGCTTCTCGCGAATTACTGAAATATGGAGGCTCGAGCTTCGTTCGCGATAAAATCCTATAACTTGGTGACATGAAATAATTGATTTCGTTGAGTTCTTATTATTAGATAACTCATATTTGGTAGTAAATTGATTTACCATTTTATTGCGTTAAAGTCTGGAATTATTTTGAGAAATGTATCTCGATGTATGACTGGGGGAGAACTGCAACAATGACGGCAGGATTCGAATAATCCATGTTATGATTATTATTATTGTCAATGAATATCGCCACGTAATGAGAGGGCCGTTTCTTGATTCGTCAGGCGACACTGGTTGTCACCATTTCGCCACAATGTTAGTATCCTTGGTTGAACATTTTTCAAACCCAGTTTTGACCCATTCAATTAGTTCATGTATGCGAATTTCTCTGATTAACTGCCCTCATCTTAGCCCAAAATAACGCTGTTTTCGTAAAAATAACGCTGTTTTCGTGCAAAAAATTCCCACGTGAATGTTTCTCACGTGTTTCTACTCTGGTGCAAAACTGTGCAATGTATGTGAGAGAAGAGTGATAAAAATTGTTTGATATTTACTCTTTCCTAAATTTTTTCTGGATTATCGTAACCCCAAGTTAGCCCTAATCTCCCAAAAGCATGACGGATACGAAACATTTATGTTTTAGAAATTCAATTTTAAACGCTAGTCATCTGAGCGAGATGCGTTTTGAAGAGGGATGTGTTTTTATATTCTTATACTCCTCAAATTATGACTTGTATCTTAGAGACAAATAAAATCAGCACATGCCACAAGTTCTTTCTATCGATTCCCGTTCGTGAACCACGGATCTGTCTTATTATCTTTCGCCATTTATCAGTGAATTACCGGTTAATTTTTCGGTTTATTGATTATTGTTTTCAAAGTATCTTATTCGAAATGTCTTCTACCAAATACGTGTTCTTGAATGAAATTAGAGGGCTGTTGACCACTCTTGAAGCTTTGTCTTTTTCTTTTCTCTTGTGCTTGCTAAAACGATCCAAGTGCTGCCTTGTCCAATATTGTCTTGGATTTTTGTTCAGTTTCTGGGAAAATTTTTTCCAAAAAGGAAATTTATACACTAGAGTTGCGCTTCGTTTTAACTCCAGAACAGTCGCATATTAAAGATGTGATTGTTCAAAAATAGCTCAAAATCTGGTTCCGAAATTTTCCAGAAAATTCTCGTTTATCTCTTTTATTTTCCATTACGTTAATTAATGTTTGTTTGAAAAGGAAGTTCCATCATTTGCTTGTTTTTTGCACTCCTCTTAATTAAGAAATCATTGAAACAATACAAATTTAGAAACCAGGAATTACAATGGTCTTTAAAGGCAACCATTTAATGCAGTGGATTTTCAGGGTTTGTGCAGCCATGGGAGACTTCAAACATGGTTTCATCTAAAGGTAGGCCAGAATGCCTGAAACTGGTTCTGGGTTTAGAAAATTCAAGGGACAACAGACACTCGTCGTTGTTTTGCTTTTAGGAACAAAAACATCCTTTTTCTGGAAAACGTAAAGTTTTTTAAGATGGTTTATGATATTTTCGCAGGAGATTGGTATCCCGGTTGATCAGGTTTGGGGGGCAACCTGAGGCACGTTTTGCGACACCCTAAGTCCTTTAATGCTTTCTATTGGTTTCTTTGTCTTTTGTTGGTTTCTTTCGAAAATTCGAAATTATTTCATTAAATTTCTATTTTCATAAAAACATAATTTTAATTGTTGTTTGTTTGTTTTGCAGCACGTGTTTGTGGGTTCACCTGTTTCTGTTTGGCATTTTTTTAATCAGGTGTTTCTGTTTGGCATTTTTTTAATCACTTGTCACCGTTTGACATTAAAAACAAATACCATAAAAGAAATCACATTTTCCCTTGATCTATTTTTTTAGATTCTTCTAAATGCTTAAAATGCATATATTGCAAGAATAAAATAAATACCTTTTGGTGCGAAAATTGCAGAAACCCATGAACAGGTGTATTAATAATTTTGTTTATTATATTAAATTGCAATCAGGCATTTCTGGCTGATGCACAATGAATTTCTTAAATTTTGCAAATAATTCGCTGCCAGTTACTTAAAAACTGGTTAAAATACTTTCGATAGTTGCAAGAGACATTTTCTTGTCCCACAGACAATAAAATAGCAGGTACAACGAAGGTAACAAAGAAACCTCTTTGCTTCTAGAATCCATTGGTGTTTCAGAAACCATTTTTCAAAATCTAAATCACTCCGCCCAGTTTTTACCGTTTGCCAAAACAGTTTTATTTTAAACGACTGTTGGTTGCTGTTGACGTTAAACCTAAAATGTTTACGTCACGATAAATATTAAAATATCGAGCAAAATCCATTTGGATTATGCAAGCGAAAGGACTGAAGATTTAAAACTGAGTTTTGCCTTGTTTATGGTTTCTTTCCATCCACATAATTAATTAAAACTATTCAATTTCAGGGCGGATAAATACACAATGTCGTGTGAAAGCAGCTGGTAAGGTATGTATAAAATGTTTACAAAATTTAAAATCGATCTCTCTGAAATGCAGAAGAAGCTTGTAAAACCTGTTTATAAGTTAAGTTGCTGTTTGTTCAATTTCGTAACTTCGGCATCCCTTGTTCCCTCCCAAAATTTTGTTGCCAATTCTTCGCAAGGGCTGTTTCAAAATAATTCAGAAATAAAGTTGACAAATATTCCTGAACTTTTAAGTCTTGTAAATTGTTGTTTGATTTTAATGTTTTTGTTGTTTAATTTTAATGGTATTTGCCTAAAAAAATAGCAAAATCTACAATTTTAAAAAAAGCGCCAAAAAAGATTATTGTAAAAATAAAATAAAATCGTTTTGCATCACGTGTTTCGCGCTTTGCTCCAGTCTCCCTTGCAGTTCCTTTCTGTAAGCGTGTTTAAATCACGTGACAAGCGCATAAGCCAATCAAATCGATTGCTCGCATTGCGACAGCACGCCTCGCGTTTAAAAGACATTTTTGGACAGTTTCGCTTCAGTTCAATTTTTTTTGTTCAGTTCGGTATTTGAGTCAACGTTTAGCGCAAAATGGACATGACAACCTTGAAAAACGCTGTAAATAACATTGCAGTCAACCCAGGCAATGATCCACATTCTGTCCACAAGGCAAATCCTGGAGAAACCGATATTCCTAATCGTGTTTTTGTGAAAGGATTTCCACGTGAAGCAAGTGAAGACGATTTGAAGATTTTTTTTGAGGAGTATGGGATGGTGCATGAAAGCAAAATTGTCAAAGACAAAAGTGGTATGTAGTATAAAAATATTTAGATTTATATGCAACTTATATCGTAAAATGTTGTACATAGTCTAGGATATTTAGACATTGCAGGAAATTTTATGCAGTCAATTGTTGCTGTCCCTAAAATAATTTCGGACTAAGAATATTCATGCAAGGAAATATAAGTAGAGATACAAATAAATATTTTAAGAATTAAATTTAAATTGCTTTCAAATTTTTGAAATAATGTTCTAATAATCATTTTTTTCCTGATAGGAACTTCAAAGGGCTATGCATTCATCACATTTGACAGCCAAACTGTTGCAGAGAAGGTATATAATTTTGAAGCAATTTTGATACACTTAGAATAGGATTCTGTTTTTCGGATAAAAGAAACCTTTTTCTATATTCTTCAGAATCTGTGCACCATGAAATAGGGATTTAGCTTCTCTCTTCTTGGTGGCTTGCGAAACTTTGTACACGCTGAAAAAAGTATAGTGTTTTGTGAAGGGGTCATTAATCTGGAAAAAACACACTTCTAAGTTTTCTAAAATCTTTATATCCACAAGAGCAGATAAATACTTGTTTTGATTTTGAAGTTAGTTGACCAAAAAAACATGGTGGTCCAAAAATCATGTTTCATCTTTCCTAGATAACTTTTCAAGCTATCAGCTGCCAGCTATTTCTCTTTTCTAATGAAAAATCATAATGGAAGACGCTTTACTAAAGTTGTGCTTAAGTTCAGAGCTTGGTCACTCCTCTAAAACTTTGCTTTTTTAGGTTTGCTAGATTAGAAATGGCTTTTTTCGTAGTTCTATTTCATAAATTGTTCTCCAAACTAATTTTCCCAAAATTCAATTTGTCCTATAGGCCTAATCAATCAGGGCGATGTGACCCTATTTCTTCTTGATTTATAGATTGCCATGTGGTTTCGTAACAACCGTAACAATGCAATTTTCATTACCAACCCTAGATTTATTTAACAAGCATTGTAACTTGCTAATTCTCTACCCTGGACATGAAATATCTTATTGTTGACTTGCAGGTGAAACTTCTCGGCAACGTTGAATACGAAGGCAAAGAGATTGTAGTCGGGCCGGCAAGAGTCCGCCAGAAGCGTTCCTCCCTCTTCAAAGGCCGCCCTGAGCAACTATGGCAGTCAGTTGTGCCTGGCGTGCAGCAGCCGGTTTATTACTCCGTTTCTCAAGATGGTTCTTGGTACTTCCAGCCTCCGACACCTCAGATCGTGTCTGTCGTCCCAACCAACCAAATGTCGTCCTACACGCAAGCAAATTATTTGCCATCAAACCAATACCAACTGCAAGCCTATCCTCAAGGCCAGGTTCAGTACACAACGAGCCCCGTCACTGCTCCAGTTGTTTCTACAAACTACCCGGTTGGTTAGTATCGCCTTTCCAGCTCCTCCATCTCAATTTCTTTCCAAGAAAATGCAGGACACAGCAGAAATCGGAAGCATTTTAGCTGTACTCTTGATTAACAAGTTTTTCCTGATTCTCAGACAATCGTAACAACCGTAAATTTCATAAATTTTGATCTAACGAGTTTTAATTTTTCCATCTTCTGTTGAAATGCGTTAAGACAACTACATAAACCTCAGATACAAAATTATTGAAAATAACCTTGATATATAAAGCTACAAATACACATTGTGGAGCTTTTTTCCTTTTTCCACGTGTAAGTACCTATAACTAACAAAGTATATTAAATTATTGCAGAATAAGGTGTCATTATGTGTTCAAAAAGAAAACGAAATGAATGGTAGAGGCGATATTGTCTTGTAATAACGTTGACGACTGTAAAGCGCTCATTCAGTAGCTCTAAAAACAAGTTTATTCGTGAAAGAATATTTCGAAGAATTAAAGAGAGATGGTTAATTTTGTTTTAGGCAACGTTGGTGATTTATTCAAAGTTGCCAGAAAAACGTCGGGAACTGTTCTGCCTTTGACGCCCCCTGAAAGCCCAGAATACACGATCTCAAATGGAAGCAACTGCTCGCCAGTTCAGTGTGTTCCTGTTTATGAGGGAAGCTTAATTGGAGAAGAACCATATGTGAACCACGCTGGACAGGCAGAGGTGCGTTCAAATGCCTCATATTACATGCAAGTATTTCTCCCTTGATACTCCTACGTGTAGCAGTACATTTTATGTATGAAATATTGCAAAAATACTATGGTGCGAATTACCTACCACTTTGTGTGATTCAGTATCAAATTCTCACATGAAACTTATTACGGTATCGCGTAAAACATGATATTTTACCATGTAATACAATCCAGTATTATATACTTTGATATCATGCGAAGTAACCTAATAACAATTCAGCATATTATAAACAGGTTTCTTTTCAATATTGATGCAATTAGGAAGTCGCTAAATCGGACTTCAGAGAGAGCAATGTGTTGTATTTTGTTAATGATAAAGTTAGATAATCCTTCGTTTTAAATTGTGTCACTATTTCAGCACCTTATTTTGTGACCGAGAATATCTGAAGTTGCATAAGAACCTAATAGTCTATTAAAACCAAACACACTTATTTCATCACGATCAATTGACTTGCTTTAACGAAATTTTAGAACATTGTGATGTTAGAACCAGCTGATCGCAAATTGAAGAGAGTAATAATGAAACGTGATGGCACTGGACGAATAATCCAGGCGAATCCATGCACTGTTTGCAATGGGCCTACAATTCCAAATGTAAGTGTAAACACAATTACAAACACTACGATGACCCATGAGGCCTAAGCATGCTGCTGTGTATTTGTAAGCAGAGGTATGTATCAGAAATATCAATAAACAGATTTAAAATGTTTATCTAAATTCTTCATTTGCTCTCGACAAACCAAATATAAATTGCGTTTTAAACTGGTATACCTAATAATATTTATTAACTATATAAGTCTCGATTGGCGCCCTGATCTAAAACGTTTCAATTAAGTATACAAGGTCGATTTTAAAATAACTTGCGAAACAACGAATTGATGATGAAAAATTATAAATAGCTTTGATATAAATTTTCTGATCCGAACTTAATGGAATTGAAAGTTAAAATAAGCGAATTTTGATTTGGTAACAATCCATGAACATCAATAAAACTGTGTATTCCAAAAGCAAAACATCGCTATCAAACAGAAAAAATATTTGTTTTATATTCTGTCAATAGAAATCGGTAAGAGAGAAAACTCAATTTTACTCATCAATAAATGCTACTTAATTTTCCCTAAAACCTTGGGCTAATATGAGGCGCCAATTTACAGAGAAATTTTCTGTCTCGAAACAGGGAAAAGATTTTGTTTAGAAAATAATATCCTGTGTCGTAATTACTGTTGTTCTTAGATATAATATACTAAAATCGTAGGGACCCAGCTTACGGTTTTACGACCAGCTATCATAAACTAGGGTTTGTTAACACAAAGGAATTGCCTTTAAGACATACAGGGTGTTTAGTTGTAATTTTACCAAAGAAACTACTCATCGTTAAAGAAGCTTTAGTTTCTGAATTTTTTTTCTTAGCGATAAATCGTTTATTAAATTTCCCTAATAATGTGTGCTGCTCTGAAAATTTTGGTAGCTGGTCATACCGTAAGTTTCTGGAGTGCCTTCATTCTGTTCTGTTTGAATTCTTTGTATACTTTGCAATGCAGCACACTTTTGTAGCACGTGCGCTTTGTTTCTGTTCATATCTGACAGATATTCGTTTTTACCCGACGTTAGAGATTAAAGTTTTAAGTAAGGAGGAGAATCAGAAGGAGAGGCACAAGCCCTTCTTAGGCCACGGCCTTGTTCGGTTCTAAAATGCTTCAATTCATGTAAATATTCCTGGCAATAGAATTATTTTATCCCTCATTTTGCAGAAAAACTCTAAAATGGTTTTCTTAACTTAAAGATCGAATCATACATTCTTCCTTCTTTTCTTTTCGGTCTTTGAAAATATTCAAGGATATTTTAATACCCAGAGCAAGTTTAGCTAGTTGCTACAAAAGTGTGCTTCGCAGATGATATTTTAAGAATTGTCCACTAACGAGGGTAATGATTAATCTTTTTCTATTAATTTCAAATTATCAACTTTCAAAGTGATATCAGAAATATCAATACCGTGTCTCGAAAGTATTTACTACTGTAAACATCAATGAATATCTATCTTTTTTATTAATCTATCAATATAAACATTATTTATTTAATCAAATTTCTCTAGCAAGCGTACCCAACTATTGTCAATATTGCTGCTTCAAACTCACCACATTTTACTTCCACAAAAAACTCAATTTTCCCGTAGAAGGGTGAATGCAATCAAAGCTATAGAATTAAAGCCTCAGCTAATTCCTCAGCCAAATCATTTAGATTAACAGAAAGAATCGCCCTCCAATCTTTGTAGCATTGCAACGGGTAAGCTTGCATAGAGAACTTTATCGTCACCAAAGCGTTCAAGCTTAAAATATTCTTCGTATGAAGTCCTTTGTATATACACGTGGATCTTTCCTTGATCCTTCCCCCCATGAACTATAATGGCAGGCGAATGTCTCAAGTCGTATTCTTTGAGCATCAAATGTGCGTAGGAAAACTTATTTTATGTTGCTATGAAACATCAAATTGCTTCTTATTTGCCTGTCATTGTTGTCCTTGCTCGGCCTTGGCTTGATAAACAAGAAGCATTGAAAATACGTCTTCCGTCGAGGAATGTGATTCAGGCATCTGAATGTCACTTCAATAACCTGCAACTGAAAATACAGACATTTCCCCGTTGTAAGTCCTGCATATTATATATTCCCTTACTTATCTCAAGCGAAATAAATTGGTCCTTGTCAGCTTTCCAAAAGGGTTCCCTTGCTTCTTGTTCGTCCTAAATTTTGAGCAGAAAGCCTGGTTGCTTGCTCGATTTCTTTAAGTGCGTTTAAACGTTCATAGTTATTTAAGTTGAGTTTTATTAATAAAATTATTCTATTTTCATTCATGATCGTTCATTTTCTTTTCATTTACATATATTTTCGCGTGGATTATGTAAGCGATTGTTCCTTTCAATCCCGTTTAATTGTTATCAATGTCGTCACTGTCGTTAAGCATTAAAACGAATTTGGGATGATATCTAGTCTAACATCGCCTGTATTTACTGTAAGTCTTAAACGAATTTAAGTTGTCATGACATGAAAATGTGTTGCAGAACAGAGGAAAAAGCAATTCCATTTTCCGGTCCAAAGAAAATTGAGATAAGATTTCTATGTTCTCAGTTGACAGGCCATCTTCATACCTCATGTATAAATACCCTATTGATGCACCAAAACGAGCATCCTCCTAAATTTCAAATTTCTTTAGATAAGTCGATTTGTGTTTTAGTCAACTCAAGCTACATACATGCATATGAATATTAAGATTGCAAAGGGCATGTTAGAAAGGTATTCATCCCAGCCAAAAATTCCAAAAAAATTGCGTCTGTTAGTAATTCTTGTACCGTTTTAGTTTTGAAATCAAGTTTTTTTGGTTGTCTTTAAGCACTGTCTATTAGTCTGTGAACCAGCAAGAATTAGCTTCCTGTTAACTGTTAGACTGTTAACTGTTATATAAAATTAATTGTTAGAACAGTTGGCTTTCTTAATACAATTTTATCAAACATCGGAAAAGTTTACTTGACAAATTTTAAGGCCATTACCTTCTGGCTAATAGACAAGTGCACTTTAGATAACCAAACAGATTTTTGGTTTTTTGTTATACAATTCATCGTTGTCTGTTTCTAATCAAATTGTTACACATTTTATGCATCGTTACTATTTGTTACACATTTTTATACAACGTTACACAATGTTACACACATTTTGTCTTTAAGTTTTTAGTTTAATCTTAAAAGAATTTCTGTTGCGAAGCGTTACATCGGTTCGACATTTTATTATTAGATAATCCTAGTTAAGTAGTTTTAATTTTTAAAAGTTTTTAGTTTTCTTCAGCGTTTAGAGATGTTACTAAAGTTTTTAAAAGAAGTTTAGAAAAGCATCAGGACGTCTAGATATATAATAATTTTGTTTCATCCATCTTCTATGTAAAATGGAATTATAATCAAGTACTTAATCATATCAAAAAGGCGTGTTTTCTTTATTTGAAGATCTCTGTTTCAAAGATTTCAACAGGCTGTCATAATCAGATTCCGTGCTTTAAACCTTCAAGTTAGTTAACAAAACTTTTGTTAATAAAATATTTAGAAGTACGGAGATAATCGGCCTCTCTTTCTGCGGGCAATGACAATTTCTTCAACAAGTTTAGCTATGGCCTCTGGTAGTTTTCTGTGGTTAGAAACCTCGAGTGCCTTTCGCCGAAGATCTAAACTGGATTTCTAGAGTAAGAAGCAGAAACTCAAAACTTGATTTTTAAAAAGGTTATCATGAGTGTTTCAGCAAAAGCATTCCCAAACAGCTACTAAAAGCACACTCAAACAAGATTAAGATTGAGGAAAATTTTGCAGAGTAAGATCTTTTTCAAATGATGATTAACACTTTAAATGATGGACGAGCAACTTCACCCCTATTTTCTCCCAAAGACTTGAAGAAGCAGACTTTAGGTAACGAACTCTCCAATGCAAGGGACTTAAACTCTAGTCTCGCAGGTATTCGATATATACAGGTTTCATTGTAACTAACTTTGGCAGGTACAGGAATTTTTGCTAATTGCTTGCCGTGGTCTCTGACCCGAATCTTATCTTGAATACTGTCAAGCGATGCGTGTAATCCAAGGGGATGCAAGGAATTGCCTTCTTGAATCAGTGTATGGGTCCGTTAGCATACAATTTTTTTTATATTTATCGAAGTTTCGTATTTCATTGAATTGGAATTTTTGCTGCTGATTTGGAAGAGATTTCTGACAATCAAGAGTTTAAACCCAGGATATGCGCTGTTTTGGGAAATCCAACTTGTTGATCGGCAAATTTTGCAATTAAAGGTTGCCATCTTCCTTTACCATATTGGAAATATACAGGAGTTTACTAGAGCTTGCTATATATAAGGACATCGCATTTTGCGTTTCGCAACAAAGAAAAACATGGGCGTCGTGGACTGTATTAATAGGTACATACCTTGCTTACTTAGCAGAAAGACTGCCTTCATATCGATGACATTTTTGCTTTCAGCATTCTTCTTGACAGAAATAGTGGTAGGGTATATCACAAATTCAATGGCGCTGATTGCTGATTCATTTCACATGTTATCAGACGTTGCGTCTCTTATAGTAGGCTATCTAGCGCTTAGGTATTCAAATATCGAAGCACCAAAGGATAGGTATACATTTGGATATGTAAGAGCAGAGGTAATTGGAGCGCTCGTCAATGCCGTATTTCTTGTAGCGTTATGTTTCTCTATTTTCATCGAAGCAATGAAACGACTTGTTATGGTTGAAGGTATAGAGGACCCACTTCTTGTTTTCTCTGTTGGTGCAATTGGACTGATAGTAAATGCTTTTGGAGTCTTCCTTTTCCATCAGCAAGGTATCCAACATGGACACAGCCATGGAGGGCATGGTCATAGTCACGGGGGACATGGACACAGTCATGGGGGACATGGACATAGCCATGGGAATGGGAAAGATGTCAAAGAGGGTGAAGATACAGCTAATAGCAATAAAAATGTGGATGATCCAGAAAAGTCGCTTGGCTCAACAGAGTGTTCTGGTGTTGGATATGAAAGCTATTCCCATTCTGTCACAGGTGAGAATACAATTATATAACGCGGTCACTTTTGCTTGCAATTACTGGTCGATATATGCTTTAAATTATGTGTGCAACAGCAATTCATTGTTGCATTTAAAGTCAATTTAAGGTCTTTATCTTTCCTCAAGCAAGGAACCAAACTTTTAAACATTTCAAAGATGTTTAGACAGAGCTATTAATGCTTTGATGTTTAGAAAGATCAAGCCTCTATGTCTGCTAATATACGTTGGATTTCCTTTTCATAAAAGAGATAAGCAAGCAATTGTCTAAAGCCAAAATTCGCTTGAGCTTAAAGAAACATTGGCTCATAGCATAACAATTGTGGTTATTTGGATGTAGTGTAAAATGCACAAAACTCACGATTGTGAAACAAGGGCCACCAATGCACGAAAGTATTAATGGCGGTTTATGAGGCAGTTAATTTGTTATCTCTTTATTCCAGATAAGACCGCGATGATTGACAAAAACCCTGTAAAACCCTTAAATGTTGGGGAAATTTTTACTTTATCTGTCGTTTTTCATTTATAGTTAGCATCAATGATCCATCCTTGGCAAAATTAGAATCACCTCTTCAAACTGAAAAGCTTTAGAGACTTCACCCATCCAAAGTCCCTAGTGAAAAATGAACACGTGTTGTGAGTCGCAGAGAATGGGAGGAGTTGAGGAGAAGGAGGGCGTATTTTTTGAGTACCGAAGTAAAATTAACATCTTTTATTTTATAAATCATAAAATCAAGTCAAAAGTCTGGAGAATTTTCTGTCAGAACTCTAACGAGACGAAAGCAAGGTTCACAACACTTTTTAAATTTCTTTATCGCTGTAGACACACAAACGCTCTTAAGAAAATTTGTTTCTTTCCAGATACTGATGACGAGATACGAACTCCGAGACCGGTCATGAAATCAGCTAGTCAACTGAACATTAACGGAGTCTACCTGCATATTTTGGGAGATGCCCTTGGCTCTGTAATTGTGATGATAAGTGCATTGATTATTCTATTAGCACATGGCACGTGGACACTTTATGTTGATCCTGCAATGAGTATAGTCATGGTTCTCATCATATTAAAAACGTCGATTCCACTTTTGAAAGAAACGTCACTGATTCTTATGCAGACTGTTCCAACGCATCTTAACGCGGAAGATATCAAAACAAGGTTATTGCAGACGATCCCTGGAATTCAGGGAGTCCACGAGTTTCATGTATGGCAGCTTTCTGGTGACAAGATTATAGGTATGAATCCTTACTAAGTTTTTAAAAGACAACATAATATCATCTTTAGGTACCATGCGAATTCAGATCAGTGACCTTCAACCAGGCATGTAGCTTCAAAAACATAAACGAAAATGAAAATGAGAGCATAAAAGCACATTTAACATGTGATAGTTCAATTTGAATTTCTGTTGACTTTGAGCAAGATGTATTAGAAGAAATTTTAGTTTACAGTAAGTCCTTTTAATCAAAGAGGATTGTGTGTATCCATTTTGTTTAGTGCTATTTGATATTACAAAAATCATCCTGTTTTCCTTCTTCTCTCTTTTTTTTTTTAATTGAGACACTATTTTGAGCACATTTTAGGGGTTTTTGTTGTTGTAAGAAGCACCCTTGAAAGGTATTAGAAAAGAAATGTGATGCTAGTTTCCCAACGACCAACATTCTCTGAATCAATGCTGTTTCCTGATAACCATATTGTTCTTGATTATTACGATATCATATTAGCAGCATGTAAACAAAAATTTCAGGTTGATTTCAGGATTTATCAATGAATTCAATTTAATGTATCAAATAAAATTTAATATATTAAACTTTTGCTTGGGACAAAGCCGTTCAGCTCTGAAATCTTTTCTGAAAAAACAATGAAATGAAGGCGGTGTTTGGGTGTTGTGTTCAAATTTCTTTCGTTTAATACGGTCGTTGATTGCCATGTTTTTTTGGCTCAAAAGACGATACATTATTAATTGTTTGATTCTTACAGCATCGATACACGTCAAATTCCGCGACATAGAAGACTACATGTCAAGGTCGAATGAGATAAAGAAGTTTTTCCACAAGGAAGGCATTCACTCAACTACAATCCAACTTGAGTTTGACAACCCCAGCGAGCCGACTGGCTCCAAATGCATGATCGTTTGCACGGGTGACAATTGTGCAGACATGACGTGTTGCAAAGTAAACGAAACAACGACAACCATAGACACGTATTCATTGGAGGAGAAGGCACAACAACAACAACAACAGCAACAGCAACAGCAACAACAGCCCTAAATAAGCGGCGAATGCTGAAGTGGAGAACCATAATGAGGCCTGACTCCAGGGTTACTGGGCTAGGGCCATGTAGAGGTCTGACACCCCCAATTTTTCATAAGTTTCTCTGTAAATTTTTAGTTGGTGTAAAAATTCCCTGGTTTGTCGGTAAAATCGATGTCGGTAGGTTAAAAAGCACCTATATTTCTCTGTTTCTATTTCTTCGTTGATAAATTTTACTACTCGTGGTCCTCCAGCCCCCCCCCCCTAGTCTAGAAGGTCGAGCTACGCCACTGCTAGGGCGCTCGGGGGCCCAGCTTCCTCTCAAAATGTCAAAAGCTGGTCGATTATAAATCTCGTTCATGGAACTTGAGATATCTTTGGAAAGCTCTTAGTGTTTTCTACATCACTAAAGTAAATCCTAGCAAAAAGAGCCTATGTGTCTAACACCTACAGACTGTTTTTCTTTGGTTAACCACGTTGTACGTATAAGCGTGTTTAAGCTTGACGAGGAATTAAGGAATAAGTCTGTCTGTAAGGACGCAGCCCCTGACCCATTTTTGAGACAAGGCATCACTACTGTATAAATGATGACGTTTATTCATTATCACCATACATCTATCAACCGTCAATAGAGTACTGAAGTGATAACGTCATATAAAAAATATATTTTTAGAATTTGTGAATTTTGATCCCAGAACCTGAATCAGAGCATCATGAAATACCTCTAAATATGCAAAAACAGTTAAAGGCATTAAGAACTGGCTGAGATATGGCCACATTAGCACAGGCTCTTGTCCCATCAAACCTCTGTAATTTGGTCTTGGTTCATAACTGTATGAACCAGACCAGAACAACAGTGATCCGTTAGCAAACTTGAAATCTTTCATTGGCCATATCTTGCCCAATTTTGAACATATCTAACTAACTTTGCATGTTGAGAGGCATTTTATACTGTTATTTCAGATTATGTGGCCAAATTTAAGAAATTCTAAAAAATAGGTATTTAATGACGTCATCACTTCGGTACACTACTGCAGGTTGATAGATGTATGGTCAATGAACATCATCAGTTCTACCTGATGACGAGATATACTCAAAACGTCGTACAAATAATTCATTTCTTGTACAAAGTCGCTAATTCATTGTACCTATTTTTGTTCATACTTCAGAAGTGCTTGGGCAAGTTGCAAATTGAAAACAATTACCATAAAACTACATCTAGCGTAATCAAGTTTGGGTTATCTACAGGTCGTCAGGGGTCCATTTAAAGTGTTTTCAATATGATTTTAAATTTATTGTGCCTGCCATTGATGAAATGTGAATGCACCCTTTTTATAAAAATATTGTTTGTAAGTATATTCAGGCTCAAAATCATCAAATTTTTAAGAATATTCTAAGAGTATTGCTTAGCCTCAGTTCGCATATTTGGCCTCGTTGTTCAGCAGTTACTTGTTTTGCAATTTTCATAAATGGGAATCGCAAAACTGACATCTCGTTTTTCAAAAAGGGTGGTTTTTCGTCAAGAACGGGAGATGTTCCCCTGAAACTATGTCAGATTTCAAAAAATAGGAATTCTTTAAGAATATACTTAAGCTCAACAATATCGGAACTTGAGATAATAAATTGTTCTCTTGTAACTAAGAGTGTAGTTGAATTTGGTTGTATCGAAAAATCTCCCTACCTATGTACATATTAATCTTGAAGGAAAAATAAAAATTACATTCAAAGACCGATATTCGAATCAAAATCCTATCTTTTTATAATTTCTCCATTTATTCCAACTTTTGAAGATTGGAAAATCCTTTACTTTCCTATTAAGCTTGACTTTATCTAAAAGTTGTCTGTATACCGGAGTCGAGAGCTTCAGATCCTCATAAACTATTTGACTGTGAAACTACGTAATTCTTGTATAAAGTTTATTAATAATGTCTTTTTAACTTTTATACGTTATTGATGATTGATAATAGCTTTTTGAGATGAAATTATCGAGCAATAACATTTTTATTTGCAGATCGTTTTCTCTTCACATGTCAATTTATTAACGGACGAACAGGGTCTTATGGCGCTCGAGTTCGTCAAGAGATTGTAAAAGGATATTTGCACGCAAAATAAATACGGCAACCGATTTGCGTTTCTTTGCCTTCATTTTGCTGGCGTGAGTGAAAAGTCAAATGAAAAATCGAGGGAAAGATCGAAAAGTTTGGCCACCCATACTCGACTTAGCTCGATTTTGAGATCAAATGTCGAGAGAAAGATCGAGCGAAAAATTGAATCGTTTGGCCAAGGCTTAAATCTGATGAAAAAACTTTGGGGGCGGGTTATGTACATTATCTAGATCGTCACATTTAAATGGCATGAGACATGTGACATTTAAATGAGGTGTTTCCTCCGGAAGAAAACGTTTCCAACAGGGAAACAAGGACGTGGTCCAAAGGGCATGGTACCTGACACCCCTTTTGTCCCCCCACTTATCCCAGGCTGGAGCCGCCACTGTTTAGGGCTATAGTGGAAAAATTTGTATCATTTGAGTATCACCATTTTTGTCGGTAGATTTTCACGAATACATAAATATGAAAAAACTACAATATTTCCTTTGGAGACAGTTGGGTTTTTTTTCTTTGCGATATAAGAGGGGCAGCCATAACAAAACCATATATACTGTATTACGTATCAATCACTATATCCTCAAGGGCACATTTTAGCTTGGCATTTTTTACTTGATTAATAATCCAGTATCAAAAATCTGCTTATCCATTATCTAAATTCTAATAGTGTTTATTATTAGTGGGATAGATATTTAAACATTTTTTTTACCCCCTACCAATGCATTTTCAATCAACTTTAGAAAACTCTAAAATTTCTGCGTAAAGATTAAGCAGCAGATACCACGATATTAGGGTTTTAGCCCCTAATAATTTTCTAAATGTGCTTGAAACTATACAAAAATCGCTCTGCATTTGGTTTTTAGCATGTTTAGCCTCCCAGAACCTTTTAGCTCCTTCAATCAGTAATTTGCTCAGCTGTCCGTGCAAATCATATTTTGATAAAAGTAGAGATGGAGGGGGAGTACCCCTTAAACCTCTTTGCATTCCATCCCCTTAATAGGCTTATGAGAAGTTCATTTGTAACAAGATTTGACAAATCTTTCTCAGTTCAAGGGTTATTTGTCGACGCAACGCAGTCAAGAAGGGAATTTGAGAAGGTCTTCCTGCCCTTGAAACAGTTTACTTTGCTAATAGGCAGTTTGAACTAGTTTGAGGTGAAATCTGTTTTTTCATCTTTCTTCCAGTTAGAGCTAAAGTAAACATAAAACAGGTGCATATCACCTGAGGAAGGTGTGCTTTTCTCATGTGATAACAATTGTTAGTATATTTTTGCGCTTCACTGCACACAGAACCATCGAGTCTTTGTTTCTTGCACACCGTCCGAATCTTATTGCACACGGCTTTCAAATACTGTTATCAGTTGCGTGCAATTGAATTGAATAGGGATTAATTTATTATGTCATGCTCCTAAAGCAGAACTTATGTGATGAACATCTTTTTTCGTCTATTTCATTGCCAGCATTTCGTACAAAAATGGTATTTTAATTAGAGGGGTTTGGTCTAGAATACTGGGGGCTGGGTTTGGTCTAAAACACTTGGGGTTGAGGGATTTTTCTCGCCCCAAACCCTTGATTTCGTATACCAAAATTAACATTTTTTGCTAAAGTATGAAATGACCAAAAGTGAACGTTGTTGTGCAACATGCATCCAATTCTGTGCGCAATGATCTCTCTGAACTGGGCAAAAAACGCAGGGCTGAAAAGGGCATGACCAAAATTTTTGGAGGCCATGACCCTTAGAACGCCGGGAAACGCATCTTTTAGAACATAGACTACTTGCTTATTTCCATCTATTATTCATAAATAGTCTGATTCAGGGAAGATACCAATTGCTACAAAATGGAGATATATCTAGTTTGAAGATAATTACGAAAGATAGAACAGAAAGGGTTCCCAGTCAAGAAGAGCTGCCAGTAATTAGGATCCGTTAGAGTAAACTTTCCAAAAATTTTTGCAAAAAAGAAGGAGTCCATGCCACTGATTTAAACTAGAGAGGGCAGTAATGTGAAAAAAGTGTACTTTCTAGCCCCCCCCCCTCCAGCCCCGTTGTGGCAAAATTTCTGCTAACGCTGTTTTACTTTCAAGGTATTTGTTGCAATTCACAAGTTATCTTTGCAAACAATTTGAGCTGATTTTAATAGTTAATTTAGCGAATTGCCCTCTTAAATATTATACACTCTAGTCTTCTTTAATCCATGGTTTTCGATATATATTTTATTGAAACCCCCAAATGAATGCTGTTTGCTCCCTTCTCTAAAAAAGCTGGTGAAAAATAACTGGAAAAGTTTTATCTCGTAGCAATGAAAGAACCAGGGGTTGAAATTGAAAGGCTATCGCAGGGGCTATCCCCCACTTGATATCCTTCAGAACGATGACAATTACTATGCATAAGAAATGAAAGCGCATGCGTTTTTGAATGGAAATAGGAAAAATAAAGATCTGATCCTGTGAGAAAAGAGGTCTATTATTGTAGCCACGAAAAGGCGAAGGTGGATATAACTTGATGTTTTGGTTAAAAGGGCTCGGCTTTACTTCAACTGCACCGTCGGGTGCTATCTTGCTGTCTAAACTCTGATCTTTAAGTACATGGAGAGGCGCTGATTTACTGAAACACAAGTCAGGAATTTCACTCACATATCGCATTTGAGCGGAAATCAAAAGTTCTACTTGCTGCAAAAGAGAAAGATTTTCAATCTGGAAGGACAATTCTGATATCAACTTATCGTGTTTAATTCTCCAAAGAGCAAACATGAAATCCTGCAACCTCAGCCGACGGACTAGCTTTGTCTCTATGATGCTTTTGACATCAAGTTTCTTTTTAGTGGAAATCGTCGTTGGGTATCTAACGAACTCTATGGCTTTAGTTGCTGATTCATTTCATATGTTGTCTGATGTTGCTTCGCTTATTGTTGGTTTTCTTGCACTGAGATACTCAAGTCTCGGTAAAAGGACACATAAATACACGTTTGGCTATGTAAGGTCAGAAGTTCTTGGAGCATTGGTGAATGCTGTATTTTTGGTTGCCTTGTGTTTCTCTATTTTCGTTGAGTCCATGAAACGGTTGGTAATACCAGAAGAAGTGGAAAACGCCGATTTAGTCTTGATCGTAGGATCTATTGGCCTTGTTGTAAATATTGTAGGATTATTTCTCTTTCATCAACACGGGCATGGCCATTCACACGGTGGTGGTGGTGGACATGGGCACAGTCACCAAGGCGACAAGAAGCCTGCTTTGGAAGAAGTGAAAGTTGTTTCCAGGGAGCTAGCTTTAAGCACAGTAAAGAATCCAGAAAAGGACAATCTTTTGCAGCAAAGTAGCACTTCAGAAATTGTTAAAACAAAGGTTGATGTCACTTGCCCATTGGTTCTTGATGATGATGAACCTGGAGAGTATAAAACTGAAGTTGGTGAGAGAGGTAAGGGGGAAATTAGAATCATAGGGACAGGTGTTTGGGTCCCCCCCCCCCAATCAGGCAAATTTTATTGAATTTCAGGCCTACACTCATTTTTTTTACAAACAAAGGTCGATGTTGAGTACTCCAGTTTCTTGATGTTCTGGAAATTTCAATACTCATTGTTTCTTAAGAGTTTCTTAATTATGTTGTCATGAATGATGTTATGAAATGTTTGTGACCTTTTTTATCACGTCAAGAGATTCGCTTCCGTTCCGATGCTGTATTTAGATGTGGGAAGTATATTTTTATCCCTTGTGTCTTAAGTTCTAAGCCAACAGGGCAATTCTGTTCTTGGATTTTACAAAATGACGTTGTTCTCAGTTTTATCACGATTTAATAGTTTCGTAATTTTTTTGCTTCGAATACTGAAGTTTCCTAAATTTTTCTGACTGTCCAGTACTCGTTTCTTATAGCCAGTTTCTTATAAAAAAATGAGTGTATATAGGTAAATTTATCTCAATGTAGTAAACAATATTGGGGCAAGACCCATACTATGCCCTACTCAAGATTTAATCTCTTCTATGCCTGTGAAAAATTGCCTGTATTTGTCATATATCCCAAGCCACCTATTACTAGGCTTTATTTTCATTTGCTGCAGAACTTTCAAGTTGAATAGAGTTTAATCTTTGAAAATCTGATGAATATAGCTTATCAAACTGTTATTATCTCCATGATGATTAAAGTCAATGGAATTGCTGGTACCTGTTTCTTCTTTATCATTATTTGGTATACAGATATCAGTTGTGCCAAGTAAGAGTATATTCATTGAGGAATTGAGGAAACCATTGTTTGAGATTAATAAGAGCAAACATGATTCATTGGAAACATATAATTTCCATAATCTTGGGGGTGCAATACCCCCTTAGCTATTGCCCTGGATTATATCTCTTGTTGCTGTCAATATCTTTCCACTACTTAGTATTTTCCATTACTTTCTACAGAACACTTTTGTGACGTCAGCCACTAGACTCTGGTGGGGAAAAATGCACTTTTACTGTCAGAAAATGCACTTTTCTGAAAAGGAACACCAGTTTACTTATAGGGGTTGCCCATGACTAACTTTTAGCTATGTAAAGGCAGCTTCAAAATCATAGGATTGTATAACAAAAAATTTGTTGCCAAAATATATTCCCTCCCCAAGCATTTTCTCATTGAATTTAGACCAAATATATTTGGTATATTTCAAATATATGAAATTGATCCTGACTTGTCCCCCTAGGTCCTACTCCCATGGCACTGCTATTGGAAGTATTCATGTTCTCTATTTGGTTAATTCTTAAATTAAGCTTTTTCTAATTGCTATTTTGTTTCTTTTCTTAGGAGAAGAGACCTTAGTTCTTCAAAGGTCAAATGAGAACCAGAAGAAAGCGAAGGAGCCTAAACAGGCTGACCAGCTCAACATGCGTGGAGTTTATCTTCATGTGCTTGGTGATGCCCTTGGTTCTGTGATTGTTATCATCAATGCATTGATTATAAAGTATGCATCAGGTTCTTGGACCCAGTATATTGATCCAGTCATGAGTATGCTAATGGTGATCATTATACTAAAGACATCAATCCCTTTGCTGAAAGAATCATCAATGATTCTAATGCAAACAGTTCCAACACATTTGAAAATCAAGGAAATTCAAGAGAAGCTAGTTGGTCAAATCGATGGTGTGTTGAGCATTCATGAATTCCATATATGGCAGCTGTCTGGAAATAAGATAATTGGTAAGTTATTATTTTGCTGTTTTTCACAACAGATCCCCATGGTTGTTGTAGGTTCAAACCTACCATCACCTACAAAGCTATTTAAATTTTAACAGAGAGCAGAATGCATGTCAATGAATCAAAAGTTTCCTAAATTTTCCTTACCTTAGAACCAAAGTCAACCCTTAACTGTGACACATCGCCTTTGAAAAAAGAAAGAGAATTCATTGATTTCAAAATGAGAGGTGAAAATAAATACAAAACCTGTATCTAAAGCTTTAGTTTTCAAAAACTTTATATTTGACTGAGTTTGAAAAGAAGTTATTTTCCTTTCAAATACCACCTCTGCTAAGTACCCGTCCCAAAAAACAGCTAATATAATTTATTGAGTTGAATAAGCTGTGGCCCTTTATCAGAAATTTGTCACTTCTTTATAGATGACCTCTTCAAGACCCTCTGTCTCTTTCTATATGATCTCATTTGTCTCCAGGGCATTGTAGTATTACAGTATTGCTTCTAAAGGCGATTAGAGCATTATCACCAACCACAATTAACCTTGTTTTAGGAATTAGTAGTTGTTTATCAGGTGTCATAAGAACCTGAGTTGAGCAATCTGTGTGCAGTATTCATCATAATGTGCAAGGGAAGGCTAAAGTAGCAGGACTGCTCAATGAATTCAGGCCTTCCTGGCAGGGGTGTCACTCCATACTTTTTGTTGGGGGAGGTGAGTGGCTGCATTGAAAAAATTTTGCCCTGCGAAAAGTTGAAAAGGCCATAAAAGAAAATAAAAACTATACAGGGTTTGAAACTTTATTATAATTAAGATTATGGTAAACATTTTCAGAATGAAAACATCCAAATTCCAATTTCTTCACATTCTACTAGTCAAACTTTCAAGGCACACAATGATACCACATTTGAAACTAACAGACATTTTTAAAATGGAAGAGATCCCATGTAAACAAAGGTTCTCATAAGTTCTTTATCAAAGTTTTATTTTGGGTCTGAGAATCTCTTGACCTGTTAAGCCGATGTGGTTGCATGTCTCTTTTGCAATAACTAGTTACAATCCCATGGTAGGCCCATGTATCCCATATATGCTGGACCCGGATTACACTGTGGTCATCAGTAAAATCGCCTTTTCTCCGGACTCACAATTCCTCTACACACAGGTATGAAAAAGCTATTTTATACCCAAGGAATCAATTGAATGGCTCAAAAATTTGCACATGACTAGAAAAGATGTCCTGTAAGCACAAGAATGTCTCAAAATTTTTTTGTTGCTCTGGTCCGTCTTTTATAGGCAAATACAACTACGGAAGGGTAGAATAAATGTTTATCAATTTTGATAGAGACACTCTTTGGTAGCTTAGAATCTGAGCTTTCTGCTGAGATAAGTCAGATATAAATTTCGATATGCACACTATCATCCGACTGAATTCGTAGTTTGTTAGTTACTTCAGATGTAAAATCACTACACTTAACATTCTTCAAAATTAGGACATCGAAGCTTAGCCACGATGCTATAAAAATCGATGCCACGATGCAATAAAAAGTACTTATGTCAGCCATAAATAAAGGCTTAGGTTCAAGGGATACACCTGCAACCAGCCATGGCAACTCCGCCCCGCCCCCCCCCCCCCCGTGGTGACGTGAGCCCTGTGTAAATCGGAGGACTGTAGTGGTCAATTCGAAGTGTCGGTTGAAGGTTTTCAGACTGGGTCTGTGAGACAAACTTCCCATTTACACGAGTACGGATACAGCAGATTTTTCAAAATGAATGGATTCAGTTCAAGACAAAGATTGGTGAAACTCCCCTTGCTCATTCGAAATCCATTCTTCTGGCTCGATTGATAAAATTATCCCTCCGAGTTTTTTGTCAAGACCTTTGCCGAAACTTACGCAAACTTTTCTTTCTAGATGATTTTTTTAAGAATTCTCCTGATGTGTTGGGTCCTTGAAGTGCTCTAATCAACAACTGAAAATAATATGCCACCGAGTGATGTGAGCTCTATTATGAATAGCGAAGCTTGGCGCTAAAATGTTAGCTTAGTTGTGTCAAAATCACCGCCTCGCTATGAATCCGTAACAAAACTTATCCGAATAGCCCGTCTACACGATGCCGGATAACTTTGAGATCGTCTAGCTAGATAGATCAAAAGTTATACGGCTTACCGAATCAATTTTGATACGGATAGCCCAGTACTCGTGTAAACGGAAAGCCTATCCGTATAACTTTCTTTCCGGATCAAAAGTTATCCGGCATCGTGTAAACGCAGCCTTGAAGTTTCATTGCTAACAATGGGCCTTTGCGAGCGTGGCGACGATCCAAACAATGGCAGTAAACTTGTACGGATTAACCAAAATTGATTTCAGACATTCTAAAAATGCATTATGGGATGCTTGCGTAGCGCAATGGCTCATTGTTAGCAATGAGTCTTTAAAATAACGAGCCTTGATATTGTGCTTAACAAAGCTCCGGATATTTGATACTCATGCATTTTCAAAAATATATCAGCGATAATTAGTTACCAGCTTTTCAACCAAAACTGAATTGGAAGCATGCTTTTTGGCACTTTGTGGCTCGGAAATTGTTCGTTTTGATTTCAGAGTGAAATTATTCTTTAGGATGAATCCATTTTAGGTTCAGTTTAAAGAAGATTGGCTTATGGGCAAAACTCGTTCGTTATAAAAATGATCATGCGAATCGAGTTGATGAATGAATGAATGAATGAATGAATGAGTTGATTAAAGAATGAATGAATGTTCAGCTTAACTTGAAGGGATATGGTCAGGAATATGTGGCTTTAAATTGTGGAGTAAAATTACGTGAAAGAATATAAGTTGATACTTTTTGACAGTGGGTCGTCCTGATGTTGATTTTCTATTGAGTTTTGCACTATAAATGGTATGGACCGTTTAACCTCTCTTGAAGGAAGGGCACAGATAAGTAATTGGAGATTAATTTTAAATCACAGTTAAATTTTCCAATTTAAAAATGATTCCACTATTGAGTTTTGCCCTTTAACTGGTATGAACCGTTTAACCTCTATTGAAGGAAAGA
Source organism: Rhopilema esculentum (assembly GCF_013076305.1). The sequence goes on along the minus strand of NW_027019809.1, from coordinate 5,319,875 downwards.
CACAGATAAATAATTGGAGATTAATTTTAAACCACAGTCAAATTGTCCAATTTACAACATTGTGACAACCATAATTCTTAGTTAATCTGTTTTTATCTGGCAGCTTCTGCTCACGTGCGCTGTCAAAATATCCACGACTACATGGCAATTGCAAACGACCTGAAGGAATTCTTCCACAATGAAGGAATACATTCAACAACAATACAGCCAGAGTTTGAAGAAGACCCAGAATCGCCAGATGGCTGCATCTTAGAATGCGGAGCAGACAAGAATTGTGCACAGCAGACCTGTTGCGGACCTGTCCCGGGCCCAACTGATGATAAGTCTAAGGGAAAGACTGAGGCGAACGGGAAGTCTGAGGAGGAGACCGAGTGTAATGCCTAATTTCCCAGCATGCATTTGGGCATTAAAGTAAAGGAGAGGTTTCACAGTAGAGGTACAGAATAGGAAATAATTCCTATTCTGTGGTAAAGGATTCGTTCAGTGGCAGTACCGTATAAAGTTGCTGATCGTTTGTACCATTATGAATGATCATGAATAACTCTGACACGCTACTTTGCGTTTTCAGCTATCCGCCAAAGTAATTTGGTATTTGTTTAGTCATTTTAAATTATAGGATTTTCTAAATTGATCGATCAAGTCGTGAATTTTTCCCACGATTAATGCTGTTTTAATAATAATTGAAGCCACAATATAGATATTCGTTGCAATTTTAAAAATGCATCAATGATAGCACTTTTCTTTCGTTTCACATCATTTGTATGCTAAAGATAAGTTATCGTGATGTTTGTAAGATGTGGTAATCGATATAAAAAGTTATTAGTTGCCGAAAATGGTTGCCAAAAAAGGTCCGAAAACATTTGTTAGTTTTGAAAATTATTCTTAAGCAAAGTATAAGATATTAGTGGTATAGTGGTATAGTGCTATGAAAAGATTATTCTATGATTGTTCACATTTTTCATCACCTTATCTGAATGCTCATTATAAGAAAGCACTCTACTCCAATCAATATTGGATGGGATAAAGCCAGTTACGTTAATTTACTTTCTCTATGAAATCACGGCAATTTGGTTTTGGCTACAAGCTCTATGAACCAAAACAAAACAATAGTTATCCTTAAGACTTAAGTATACTTCTGAACCATTCGCGAACAAATCTTACCGATTTTGTAAAAGACCTTATGGCTCATGACGTCATCAATTTTTCCCTCTTGGTCGATGTTTGGGAAAATATTCCAAAAGATGTTAAACGGATATTTGTTAAACAAAATAAATGTTGGAATGAGTTCGTAAGGTGATTATCTTTTCATAAAGTTCAAGGAAATATTCATTGAGTATAATGGGTGGGTGTTATTTTAAGTGATGTTGTTCAGGTGTATTCTGAACCTTGTTTTAGGAAAAGTTGAAAGAAATTTGAAAAGGTATTTATTTCTACGTGTTCTGCAACTTAACTAAATGCTTTTCATTTTATTTGATATTAAGAATGCAGTAGTTATGAAGTATGAGGTACTTAGATATATATATGCGTTTTGTCACATGGTCTGGATTACATGCAACTGAATTTAAAGCCTTCCCAAGTAGAGGATAAAATATTGCCATGTTAGATTCAATTTTTTGTCAGGACGTGTTTGTTATTGTGACACCTTTTGTTTTTTTTAATGCCAGTTTTAAAAAATCGTAACTCGTAGGATCCTGACGAGAACCCTTAATCTACTAATTCTAGCTATCAATCTTTGGTTATGAATGTTAATTTTACTCTAGTAAGATAGCCTTAGCTTTTTGTCAAGTTAGGTAATGCGAGTTTTTGAATTCTAATTTCAAGTCTCATTTTTAAAATTGATAGTATATTAACGTTAAGTCGTTTTATGGAACATATATAATTGAAATTTTACAACCTTTTTTATAGTTTTGGACCTTGAAATCTACAAAACGCGCTTGCTCTCCTGATTTTATACCCGATCTCACACATCGGAAGAGAGATTAATCTTAAGGCCCGGCCAAACGAATAAAACATCCGTGGAACATTGTCAAACATTTTGTACCAACATTGTTGGACATTGCTTTATGACCTGGCCAAACAAATCAAACAACTTTTAAAACATCTGTGATGGTCAAGCGCTGCTCCTTATAGTTACTGCGTTGTATTTGCCGAATTTTGATCTACTAGGCTTGCGAAAGTAAAACAAATATTTTAAGGGGTGGCCCAATTAACGCAACATTGTTGATCAAACATGAGAACAAAAGAGATGTTCTACGAAATGTTTGATGGAAATCAAATTTTGCAAAAGATCATTAACAATCATAAACATCGTAAAACATCGTGTAACATCGTAAAACATCGTAAAACATCGTAAAGCATCGTAAAGCATGGTGACGAAACGAATGAAACATGTTTTACGCAACAATGTTGGATGTGTTCTATGCCGATGTTTTATTTGTTTTGCCAGGGCTTTAGGAGTATTTTTAGCTCTCAAACTTGATTTCTTTTTCCTAATTTGTATCTAGGTTTCTTTTTGCAAGCTATACGTTAGCAAGCACCTGGTGTTGTGTAGAGAGTTCGAAATACGCGTTAATTAGCGTACACAGGTCGAAAAGCCTGCGAAACCGTCAGCGAAACTAATTCCGTCTTCGAAGTGTGTCCCAATACTTTTTGAACGTTAGTGTAGTAATCGATTGATTGGAATCTATGAAATGTCACATCATAAACATCTAATTGGATTTGAGAGAAAGATATACTTTCACAGATTTGATTCCTTTAAAAAATCAAATTTAATGTTCATCTTACAACGACCCCTAGCTGCAAAACATGTTTTATGCTATACCTGGAACAATCAACGCTTTTTCAGGCTGCTTTTAAAAAAGAGATTTTGCTTCAAAAGCTGTGATTTTTGAAGTGTTTTTGCTTGATTTTTGATGAAAATAAATGCAACCAGGTTTTTATGCCCTGCTGATGAAAACACGTTAAATGTTTTCAAGGTACAAATAGCAGGATTTGGAGCTGCTTTTAGAAGAAAAAGTTGCTTTCAAAAGTTATAATTTTTCTCAAATGTATAGGCTTGGTCATACATCCAGTTTTCCACATTCTCTTGTCTTTCAACTTTGATCTAAAGAAGCAAAACAGATTCAAACGCTTCTTGATAACATTTAGCACCATTTTAGGATGATTTTCAATGAAAAGATTTGCCTTCAAAATTTCGCTTTTTTCAAGTGTATGGACTTTGTTTTTGATGAAAAATTGTGGAACCAGTTTTCCAACTTTTGTGACCATTTTACTTTGATTTAAAAAAGTAAAATAGATTGAAACGCTTCCTGGGAACATTTAGCGCTATTTAAAAATGATTTTCAATGAAAAAATTTGCCTTCAAAAATTCAATTTTTTCAAGAGTATAGACTTGGCTTTTGATAAAAAATTTTGCATCCAGTTTTCCAATTTTTGTGACCACTTTACTTTGATCTAAAGAAGAAAAATAGATTGCAACGCTTCCTGGGAACATTTAGCGCTATTTCAGGATGATTTTCAATGAAAAAATTTGCCTTCAAAAATTCGAATTTTTTCAAGTGTATAGACTTGGTTTTTGATGAAAAATTTTGCATCCAGTTTTCCAATTTTTGTGACCATTTTACTTTGAACTAAAGAAATAAAATGGACTGAATCGCTTTCTGGGAACATTTAGCACTATTTCAGGATGCGTTTCAATAAAAAAATTTGCCTTCAAAAATTCGAATTTTTTCAAGTGTATAGACTTGGTTTTTGATGAAAAATTTTGCATCCAGATTTCCAATTTTTGTGACCATTTTACTTTGAACTAAAGAAATAAAATGGACTGAATAGCTTTCTGGGAACATTTAGCACTACTTCAAAATGAGTTTCAATAAAAAAATTTGCCTTCAAAAATACGAATTTTCTTCAAGTGTATAGACTTGGTTTTTAATGAAAATTTTGCATCCAGTTTTCCAATATTTGGGACCATTTTACTTTGAACTAAAGAAATAAAATGGACTGAATCGCTTTCTGGGAACATTTAGCACTACTTCAAAATGAGTTTCAATAAAAAAAAATTGCCTTCAAAAATACGAATTTTCTTCAAGTGTATAGACTTGGTTTTTGATGAAAAATTTTGCATCCAGTTTTCCAATATTTGGGACCATTTTACTTTGAACTAAAGAAATAAAATGGACTGAATCGCTTTCTGGGAACATTTAGCACTATTTCAGGATGCGTTTCAATAAAAAAATTTGCCTTCAACAATACGAATTTTTTTCAAGTGTATAGACTTGGTTTTCGATGAAAAATTTTGCATCCAGTTTTCCAACTTTTGTGACCATTTTAAATTGATCTAAAGAAATAAAATAGATTGAATCGCTTTCTGGGAACATTTAGCACTACTTCAAAATGAGTTTCAATAAAAAAATTTGCCTTCAAAAATACGAATTTTTTTCAAGTGTATAGACTTGGTTTTCGATGAAAAATTTTGCATCCAGTTTTCCAATATTTGTCACCATTTTACTTTGAACTAAAGAAATAAAATGGACTGAATCGCTTTCTGGGAACATTTAGCACTACTTCAAAATGAGTTTCAATAAAAAAATTTGCCTTCAAAAATACGAATTTTTTTCAAGTGTATAGACTTGGTTTTCGATGAAAAATTTTGCATCCAGTTTTCCAATATTTGTCACCATTTTACTTTGAACTAAAGAAATAAAATGGACTGAACCGCTTTCTGGGAACATTTAGCACTACTTCAAAATGAGTTTCAATAAAAAAATTTGCCTTCAAAAATACGAATTTTTTTCAAGTGTATAGACTTGGTTTTCGATGAAAAATTTTGCATCCAGTTTTCCAATATTTGGGACCATTTTACTTTGAACTAAAGAAATAAAATGGACTGAATCGCTTTCTGGGAACATTTAGCACTATTTCAAGATGAGTTTCAATAAAAAAATTTGCCTTCAAAAATTCGAATTTTTTCAAGTGTATAGACTTGGTTTTCGATGAAAAATTTTGCATCCAGTTTTCCAATATTTGTGACCATTTTACTTTGAACTAAAGAAATAAAATAGATTGAATCGCTTTCTGGGAACATTTAGCACTATTTCAGGATGCGTTTCAATAAAAAAATTTGCCTTCAAAAATTCGAATTTTTTAAAGTGTATAGACTTGGTTTTTGATGAAAAATTTTGCATCCAGATTTCCAATTTTTGTGACCATTTTACTTTGTACTAAAGAAATAAAATAGATTGAATCGCTTTCTGGGAACATTTAGCACTATTTCAGGATGAGTTTCAATAAAAAAATTTGCCTTTAAAAATTCGAATTTTTTGAAGTCTATAGACTTGGTTTTTGATGAAAAATTTTGCATCCAGATTTCCAATTTTTGTGACCATTTTACTTTAAACTAAAAAAATAAAATGGACTGAATCGCTTTCTGGGAACATTTAGCACTACTTCAAAATGAGTTTCAATAAAAAAATTTGCCTTTAAAAATTCGAATTTTTTTCAAGTGTATAGACTTGGTTTTTGATGAAAAATTTTGCATCCACTTTTCCAATTTTTGTGACCATTTCACTTTGTTCTAAAGAAATAAAATGGACTGAATCGCTTTCTGGGAACATTTAGCACTATTTCAAGATGAGTTTCAATAAAAAAATTTGCCTTCAAAAATTCGAATTTTTTCAAGTGTATAGACTTGGTTTTCGATGAAAAATTTTGCATCCAGTTTTCCAATATTTGTGACCATTTTACTTTGAACTAAAAAAATAAAATGGACTGAATCGCTTTCTGGGAACATTTAGCACTATTTCAAGATGAGTTTCAATAAAAAAATTTGCCTTCAAAAATTCGAATTTTTTCAAGTGTATAGACTTGGTTTTCGATGAAAAATTTTGCATCCAGTTTTCCAATATTTGTGACCATTTTACTTTGAACTAAAGAAATAAAATAGATTGAATAGCTTTCTGGGAACATTTAGCACTATTTCAAGATGAGTTTCAATAAAAAAATTTGCCTTCAAAAATTCGAATTTTTTCAAGTGTATAGACTTGGTTTTCGATGAAAAATTTTGCATCCAGTTTTCCAATATTTGTGACCATTTTACTTTGAACTAAAAAAATAAAATGGACTGAATCGCTTTCTGGGAACATTTAGCACTATTTCAAGATGAGTTTCAATAAAAAAATTTGCCTTCAAAAATTCGAATTTTTTCAAGTGTATAGACTTGGTTTTCGATGAAAAATTTTGCATCCAGTTTTCCAATATTTGTGACCATTTTACTTTGAACTAAAGAAATAAAATAGATTGAATCGCTTTCTGGGAACATTTAGCACTATTTCAAGATGAGTTTCAATAAAAAAATTTGCCTTCAAAAATTCGAATTTTTTGAAGTGTATAGACTTGGTTTTTGATGAAAAATTTTGCATCCAGATTTCCAATTTTTGTGACCATTTTACTTTGAACTAAAAAAATAAAATGGACTGAATCGCTTTCTGGGAACATTTAGCAGTATTTCAAGATGGTTTTTAATGAAAATATTCATCTTCGAAATTTCGGATTTTTTTCAAATTTAAAGGTTTGGTTTTGATGAACAAGTATGCATCAAGTTTTCCGCATCATATGATCTTTTTATTTTGATCGAAAGCTTGAAAACTCGTGTAAACGTTTGCGAGTAGGATTAACCACTGCTTGGACCTCGTTTTGATTGAAAAGTGCATCTTTAAAATTTACGAGTTTTATCAAGTTTATGCGCTTGTTTCTTTGATAAAAAATCAATAGAATTCCAATTTAGGAGAATTGAGTTGATCATCGAAGAAAAACAGACTGACAGATAATTAAATATAATTAAACAACAGCTTTCTTAAAGAGATGACGTAAAAATGAAAAATTCGAAGCAAACACAACGAGAAACATTGACTTACGTAGTGGGGAGTGGGAAGCTTATCCCCTGTTGTTCTTTGCATGATTGATTTGGTATTTCGTTCAATGGCAGAACTTTCGAGGGAGGGGCAATATTTTGGTAACGAATTTTATGATGTTATCCTATGATGTTTTTAAAACTGCCTTGGCGTAACCAAAATTTAGTTTTGGGGATCTCTACTAGTCATTTGTCGTTCTCCATTGGTAAAGAGGCGCTTGCTGACAGCAAAAAGGGCAGGGCCTAGAATTTCTTGTTTTGTTCTCCACCTCCCCTAGAGCCTAGAAGCCTGTGGTTAATTACCGTAAATTGAGAGCAAATTCGAGGAAATCAAGCAAAGTAAACCATAAACTGATTACATACTATTAAATACTCAATACTACATGAGATCTACGCTGAACACTAGGTTGTTACCATTTATTAAAGATACAAATTTTGAAACAGCTAACTCTCATTTGGTTTAGTACTATAGCTACACATCATTAAAAGAAATGATTAAATGTATGACATTAAAGAAGAGCAAATATCAATAAATGTGAAGCGCCTTTTTCTAATGTAATGTTAATAGACATAGGGACCTTGGGGCACAGGGAGCAGGTGTCCCCTACTTTTCAGAAACAGCAAAAGTGACATAACCTGACTTAAAGAATACAATGAAATACTTACAAATAAGGAAAATCAGTCAAGTATGCTAATAACCCGGCAAGGTATGGCCAACTAAAGATTAAAGTTTCCCTAAAGGCCTACTACTTTTTTGGCTTGGTTCCTATTATGAACAGAGAACATATTACAGTGAATTGATGGGGAAAAAGCCTGTGATCTTTTGACCATATGTCAGCAAAATTACTACAGTTTGAGCTGGTGTCACCCCTTATGGGGGCCTTCCACAAGGCTGTTTCAGGTCCACAGGCTGTTTTCTGATCATAAGTCAAAAGTTCTACAAAAGCAGTTTTTGTGATGCCATCACTTTAGAGCTCTGTTTTATCTTCCATTCTTTCTTTCAAATGCAAGGATTGACAAAAGTCTGAAAAAATCTAGAATCTTGAGGAAAATATTTTGGTAGCTGGATTCAAGTCTGTAGAGAGAAGAGAGGCTGGTTGCAATGCATTATGTTCACCTTCCTTTAATACCATTAAATTATCTCCGAAGGCTATAGAAGCATCTCACTGATTCCCAAAAATGATTTGAATCCTTGATTAAAAAACATGAAAAACTTTAAAAAACTTACCAAGCTTACAACAAGAACAGGAATTGAAGATCTGTCTACTCTCGTGGCTTTTCCACGAATGTTGTTGTTCTATAATTGTTTCACATGCATAAAAATTTCTGCACTTGACATATTTCTTTAAATTTCATTATCATCTGTATCTAAAAAGCATTCACATGGTTTCAAACCTAACATTACTCCAAGAAACATTCCAGAGTAGAGCTATATGCTGGCTGCAAGGAAACAAGGCCAAGAAGCTCCTTCTCAGATTTGTTTTTAGATGGGTCATACATGGAACTCTTGCAAGGGATTTAATGATTACAACCCATTTTCTTCAAAGAGCCAAGTGGTTGGTAGTAAATAATTTGTGATTAGCAAGGAGACACTAGTATTTTAACACCAATTGGACAATATACCAAAAAAAGTATCTTCTAACATCAAGCCAGATGGCAAGAATTTTCCCGAATACTCAGGAGTTTTTGCCCGTAACAATATAAATCCAAAACGATTCCAAATTTATTGCAACCAGGTCTACCAATTCCACATTATTTGTATCTCATTTTCCAATACTCTTGTACACAACAAGCGTACTGCAATGAGCCTTAGAGCCCAAAAAATTACGACAAAAAAGCCTTACCAACACAAACAACTAAATAACCTTTAGCAAAACACAATAGTTTTCACCTTATTTCATTAAAATCTGCCCCTTAAATGTGCAGTTTAGATGACCAAGATAGTCTAAACATTCTGTATTAGTTCAATAATCCTGAAGCAAAAGTCACTGGAACATTCAATTTCCATTCATGGCTCAATATTTGGAATAAAAATGCCTGACATAAATATACACTCCTTTTTTGTAAGAATTTTCTATAAGAACGTAGAAGCTCATTTGCAAAAAATAAAAGCATTTTAAGAACATGTCCAGCTTCAGGTGATAAATTAGAAGATAAAACCAAGATGTTGTAGAAATTTCTTCAGATGTTAACAGGGCAAATTAATTGGTCTTTCAGAGACAGAAATTGGAGGGGTGTGGGAGGGGGCACACACACCCCCAGCTTTTGCTATATTGTCGGCTTAAACACAGTTTCAACCCTTCTGTCAGTAAATTTTGTCTTTTGTCTGCAAACTTGCTTGTTTTTGTTAATTAAGAACATCTGAGCTTCAAATTATCAAAAAAGAACATCCAGCCTTGGCAAAAATTGTCTGGTTCTTATAAAAAAGAGTGTATAAAAACAAAAAGCTGCTGATTTTTACTGATGACAATTAGTCATCTTTAAATATACGATTATTAGCTAACACATTCTTGATTTCCTGGATATGTGCTTCACACAAGTTAGACTATCTTGATTCACCTATTTTATTCTAGAACCAACGATACAAGAGAAACGCAACAACACATATAAAAATACCCTTCATGTGGTGGCCTTCTACAAAGTCGAAGTTGACCTAAGATTCTTCCATGGACGTAAAATAGCAACACTGTCTTCCCCCATGCCATTGTCTTCTTCATAATCATGATCTGTTTCATTAAGCTCCAGTTGGGGGTCTGGGGGCAGTGGTGAGCTTGTTCTTTTTGCTGGCTCCCAGTCATTCATTTCACAGTCCATACCACCCTGTGCAACAGCATCAGTTTCGTCAATCAGGCACTCTTCCCGCCGATGTTCAGAATATTTCACATTAATGAAATGATGTCTTCTCCCAATTCTACAGCTGCTGATGATACGTTTAAGGTTGTATCTGAAATTCTCATCCAGGACAAGATAAATTAATGGATTAACAACACATTTCCCACTAATTATGAGGTGGAAAATATCGTAAATGTAGCAGGAGTGTTTGGATGCCAGTTTTCGTCCTGAGTCGAGGAGGAACCACAGATTCATAAACATGTATGGCAAGAAAAGGAGATAAAACGTACACGTGATCACCAAAAGAACGAGTGTCTTTCGTTTATTGCGCGCGTTTTCCATTGCATCCACCTCAGATCTGAATCGATTGTAATGCAATTGTACCCCAAGTCGTGCGAAAAGATAGGTGATAACAGTAAGAGGGAGTATGACTTGGATGATGAAAATAACGACATCGTAGATCACCACACTAGTGAACGTCAATACCTCAACGTGGCATTTGCCATTCTCCAAACGTGTGTCCATCACAATAGGCACTGCTGGAATTACCACAAGGAAAGTGCCGAAGGTAAATAGGCCAACGAATCTTGTTTTCTTGCTCTCTTCTGATCTGTTCAAAACGAACTTTCGATAGAAACCGTGGATTGTAAATAAAAGAACATAAACAGTGAGCACGATTGAAATTTCGTGCATCAATGTCATGAACTGGCAAGCGCCGTTTGAACCATGATGAAGAGAATCTGAAATTTCTAGAAAATATACCAGGGGCAAGAAAATTGATGCGATGAGGTCAAGACCAGAAAGTCCGACCAAAAAAAGATCGGTCGAGTTTAGTTCTTGATAACTCCTTGCAGTAACGAACAAAAATGCTGCATTTCCAATACATCCAACCAGGAAAAAAACAATAGATAGGAATTTGAATAAGCCAGTCAGGCCAGGTCCTAGGCACTGACCATCCACTTTATTGTCAAAAACCTGCATACTGAGGCAGCCTGCCAAATTGTCTTTGCATTCCATAATGATAAATACCTGTTTGTTCCCAGAAAAGCATCAACAAGTCTTGTTTGTTCCTCTACCGATCCAAGGATCTCATCTTCTTCCTAGTACAACGACGTACATCGCTGATGGCAACTTTGAATACGTATTTACATAATCAAATGAAACCATTGACGCGCTAAAAGAAAGGCGACCGCAGAGGCTAGCCGCAGGGGTTAGCCGCAGGGGCTAGCCGCAGGCCGACAACCCCAATGGTCGTAGCACAGCATAAACCTTTTCTCTTTGCAGCATAGCATAAACCCTCTTAATGCAAGGAATTTCCTTCAAGATGAAAAGGAAAATGCATTAAATACAGTTTTTTTACAAGAACCAGTTAATTTCGGTCGAGACTTACTGTTTTTGTGATATGGATGATTTGACGCGCATTAATGCTGTTTTCATTTCAAAATTGATTTTTATCACCACTTACTATATAAACTACGAGGGGCATATCACTCCATGAAAATCTCGTACGCCTTTGGCAAAAACATTTCTGTTTCCAAGAAAAATTCATGAAAAATCCTAAAAAAATCTTATTGTTTCAAAAAATCTCTTACGCTGTTCGGAAAGAGTGATAAACCCCTAACTGTTTTCAAACCATGCGAGTAAATTTTCGAAGAAACGCTGCTTTTTATCTTCTAAGATCTGAACTGAAGAACATAATATGCTCGTATGATGTTGTTATTTTAAGCAACCCGAGCCGAGCGTCGTTGTTCCTACAAAGAGTGTACCACAAAATGTAATGGAGAACCGCAAATTCTCATTTGCGTCAATGACCGAAGTAGAAAGGCCTCCGACGAAGGGGGAGCCGGGGGGCCCCCCACTTTTTTGCAAAACAATAACATTTTGTTATGGGTGTTAAATTTTCCCGTGCCCCCCTTTTCAACCTTTGTCGGAGCCCATGAGTAAGAGGGCATCAATACCCAATCATCTAGCAGCATGAGTCAGTTTTCAAAGGGTAGACCCCATTTAATTTCAGGAATTTATCCGCGGAGATTCTTAAATTTTGGATCTATCACTATCACTATCAATTTTTGGATCTAGCGCTGGGATAATTATAAAAAACGTTGAGCCTCAGAACCTGGTTTGTTAATGTCGATGTTGAAATAGGTGTGCTGGAGGGCTCTCAGATAAGGAAAACATGTGGGCATGCTTCTAGCCAGGGGTGTTAGACCTTGGGGCTCCAGTGGCGGGGTGGCTAAGTTTTCCCTGGGGTGGCCAAGTGGATTTTTGCGCCCTATCTATATATCGTGGTTATATAAAAGCATGTGTTTCTAGAAGAGAAATCACGGTAGGCAAAACATAAAATAATAATCAAAAGACATTCTATTCAATTACACTGATGTGTACCTACCGGCTGATGGGCCCTTGAATTCGTTTTTCATATCCAGAATACCAGCTTCAGAGTAAAATAAAATAGAGCAAATTTTTGTTTAGGGCTTCTCAGATTTTTAACTAATGGTAGCCATAGTCTATTTACTATTTACGGCACTTCTTATGGGCGATTCTATCAAAATTGAATCTGGGCAGCTAAGAATAAAGTTAAGTGACATAGGAGGACCTACCATGGTTGGGTGCGACGAGCAAAAAAGTATTGAAATCAAGCCTTCTAGAATGGCTAAAAATGCATCTCCCAGACTAAAACTTAATTAATTACTATGCCGCTCAGAATACACAGTTCGACGATTCTCAGAAAACAGTGATTATTGATTTTTAACAAAAATTTGAGGGGAGAACTCATGCGTTGGAGAAAGAAAGAAAGTGTCACCTTTGCTTTAGAGTGCACATCGATGTAAATAACAAGAAGCTGTTGTATTGATGGTCAGGGTGCATTCCATTAACTTGTGCCCAAAACCTTCGGCGTACACTCAGGTTTTGATGTCAGCTCAATAAATGGAGCTGAAGAGTGTCATAAACTCTTATTTAGAGGAGATATTTTTAATTTTCATAGCCTATGGAACAAAATGAACTGGAGGCATTTACAGTCGAGGGGAAATTCACTCTTGCAAATAGCGTACGAGATTTCCCCTAAAACAAAAGGATTTCTAGGGATCTTCAGATAAAACAAAAGGATTTTCACAAAAGGTGTACGAGATTTTCTTGGAGTGATTTGCCCCTCGTTTACAGTTCGCAATATTTTCGATTGCCTCTCGCAAGGAGGGGATTAGAGTTTCTGACCACCTTAGAGTTAAAAATCGAGGCGTTGAATTTGAAACTGCTGGAACGTTAGGATGATTAAGAGAAATTATGAAAAGACCGAAGAAGTAACAGCTCAGCCAGAGAAGATAGTTAAGAGGAGCTGGATACCCTTATAGCTGGATAGCTGGGTAGTTTGTCGGTTTGCAAGTCATGAAGAAATGGTCACGAACCCCTGTTCTGACGTCATAAAAAGCTCCGCTTTGAATTTTGACATTACTGTGGCTTGACATGCGGAAGCTTTTCAAAGTCGGGGCCAATGGCTGGAATGAGGCATAGAGCCGATAAATGTATTTTAATTGGATACGAGACGGGACCCCTTGCATTTTTTTGGAGGTTTGGAACATATCCCAAACCATGTTTAACATGTCACTAGTGTGTTAGACGTGTTAAATACACCTGTGTAACAAACCGGTGAGTTTACTTACTTTACGAGAGATAACAGGGAGTTATGGCAAGGGCGGCAGCATTTTTGAGATTTCGTGCCTTAGTTTGCAACTGACTGGGGACAAATGGGGGTGGGGTGAAAATGAAAAATCCCCTGGTCATTCAGGGACGGCGCCACGGGGTGGACTGTGGAGGATATGTCCACTTGACTTTTTTTATGATCGATTTTCTAATTTTTCCAAAACTGGATTAAAAACATAAGAAGCTAGTTTACTTCTGAGATAGGAACTTTTTTATTTGAATGGTCAGTTACGGTTCTTTTCAGATCTTAGCTGACATAGAGTGTGGTGTGTTGGATCATCAGTTCCGTAAATAGAGAGAACATTTTTAAAAAAGATTATGTTCTCGTAATTGTGATTGTTCCTAATTTAAAAACTCATCTTCTCTCAAAATTTATCTTAGGCCATTTTTCGAAAATTCGAACAGATGCTGCCTGTGGATTTGGTTTCTTTGCGTGGAGTGGCTCCACGGTCTTGGGGTCTTTGCGGTCATTCTAAAGCCCCGTCCACACTACACAAATTAACCCGGGCCAAACTAGCCTGGGCCTGGCCTAGGCCAGTTTCAGATGTGAACGCTGAAAACATGGGCTCGGCCTGGGCTAGTTTGGTAATGTGAACATAACGCATCATAGATAACTGAAAACATGAATTATTTAACATAAGGGGTGCTCTCTCCTGGATAAGTCTATCTACTGAGAGATCTCCTCAAGGAATGCCCCGCATGCAGGTTTCATATGTTCTCTTTTTTAGTTTAATTTTTGGTGCTTATCGTTTGTTATATATCTGTAATTATTGTTTTTGATGTATTTTGTATTGAGCTTGTATGTTGTGTGAATTTTAAAATTAAAAACTGAAAATGTTCGTGAAAGTGCGAATTATCGCTGGCTGAGCGGTTGATAAGTGTCAGCAAGAGAAAATACAAGAGGACAGGCACCGCGGAGCGTTGAGAAAATTGGGGGTCTAAAAAAAGTGGGGGGGGGCTAGAACCTTATAAAAAGAGGCTTTACTGGTAGTTGAGTACTAAATATTTGGCATTTTTTGCAAAAAGTGCCACCCCCTGCTCCGCGGTGCCTGGAGGACTAGTGATCAGAGAATGCCAAACGATGCATTTCTTGCCCAAAAAATATGCACGCGGCCCTTCATGTCAAATGAATGGACTATAGGAAATACAACTTTTTTTCCTTTGGTGGTGACAAAACATGCAGCGCCATCATGTAATCTAAAGACATATCTATGACGCAGGCGTCAACACCCTAAACTAAAATACATGGTCAGTTATATGTTGATCAGTGATAATTTTTTTTCCATCAATCACAAAGAATTTCAGATGGCCAAAAGAAATAAAAAAATGATGAACTATACAAAAAAACAAAATCAGAGCCATGGAGGACAACAGGAGAAGACGGTTTGATACTCCAGTAAAGATAACTCTTGATGAAAGCTTGAGAAGACAAAAAAGAAAGTCGGAAGACCGCCAACTACGTGGATAAAACTGATAGAAAAAGATTTATCACTGATAAATCTTTTTCTATCAGTTTTATTATCACTGTCAACTTTTGATCACTGATTTTGATAGACAGTCACTTGCTGGTTAGCCTTGAAAGTTAGTGGTCTGGAGCACAGGCTAGTGGTGGGCACCTGGCCCTTCATTACTCCAGGAACAGATTACCCCTTTTGATGAAAAGTACCCCTTGTATCTCGAAAAGGCCTGATTTTGCATGTCTAATACAAAGTAACGCGCCCTTTTCGTCGTTTCATCAACTTCGAAAATTGTCCCTCGTTTATCAGAATCGCAGGCTGCCTTTTTTTCTAAAGAGTTTATAAAGTGTTCTAGAGGGGTTGTCGTTTCATCAAGCAATATTTACAAGTGGCTTTTAAATGATCATAAATGATTTTTAACATTTCTTATCAACTCAGGGTATGCTCATATTTTGTCTGGTAAAAGCAGTATTATATGCATATAGTAGAAATCTGAGTTTTGGCAGAAAATCGAAATTTTATCAACAAAACGGTGTAAACAGATTCCATTTCCAGAATTGAAGTACCAGATAGACAAACAAAGCTGGTCAAACATCAACTTACATATTGGATTTGCCTTAACTCGACTCTGAAATTGCCTTAAAAATAACCTTGGAATTGAAACTGAATATGATTATCCTCGCAATTTTTGTACACAGTACAATCTATTTTATAATATATATTTTGCAAAGTTATTTTTGAAATGGCCCCCTTTTTAAATTTGAAATCTAACAAGGCTGGTTTGGGATGAGATGGCTTGTAGTAAGAATTTCAATCATAAATTGTATTCTCTCGAGCTGCCAGCCGAAATTTCTCAAATTCACCATCTTGGTAAAGAATTTACCAGCAAGAATACGTGCATTTCGGAATCAAATTTAGAATAGATAAAAGTCTACCCTCGTTTTTGACAAAAAAACCCACTACAACAAACGAATACTGAGCAATCGGAAAAAGTGAAGAAATTTCAGTACTCGAAGCAAAATATTATGTTATTACTGAATTTTGGACATAGAAAAAGAAAACACTTTACCCCCTTTGAATCTCTTGACAGGTGAAAACCTACACCAACATAAGTTATGAAATGTTAAACCCTGAATGTTAAAGTTAATGAAATTTTTATTAAGAAAGTCTTAAAAAGCAACGAATATTTGAGTTATTAACATCGAATTTTGTTTCTTATAAAAAAGATTTTATATTTGAAAATATAGAATGAAAATAGGCCTATTTTGTCAAGTGATGTTACGCGAATTTTCGAGTTCCACTTGGCTTTTGCCAATCTGAACGGTCACCCTAGCCTCTATTGGCAGCGATGACGTCATAACAAAACATTTTGCATAAAGGTTGCAATAAAAATTCGATTCTTAACAAAACATGATCTACGACTGTTTGATTCAAATCTTGGACATGTGCAGGTGTTTAATTCGAAATGTTAGGCTATTTTACGTTAAGTTTGGCCTATTTATTTATTGGTAGATTTTGAAGAACCAATCGAGTCAACCCACTCCACGTTTGACGTCATGACTAGCCTGTGCTCCAGACTCCAAAGGTCAGGTCTTGTCCCCGACATGCTTCCGCAAGAGGTAGAAGTTGAGCCCAGATTTAATCAGAAATGACTGATGACGTGAACATTTGAAAATAATCGCAGGGAGATGTGCTCAACAAACGGAAATGTGTTGAGCTTCTTTTATAGGAAATTTATTAAAGCTTGATTAAATGAAATTTAATCACGTTTAATATGTGACAGGGTACGCCTTTTAGATGCCCCTTGGGCTTTGTTTTTGGCACAGATTGCGCGATTGTGGAGTTTTTATTTATTGTAGCAGTACTCGAGTAAGCATTACATTGTGTCTTTATACAGCTAAAGCATCAAGTGAGCAAATGTGCATTGGCCTTGGGTATATAAACTTTATGCTGGCATAGTTTTATCCTCACACGTTACAAGACAACCTGAAGTTGGACAATGGAGAGCAAAGGTTTTTTTTGGTAACCTGGAACAACATTAAACGTTGTCAAAAGGCCTAAGTTGTGACTATGATCATTTTCAAAAGGGTTATCATGGAGAGAAAAGATCTGTAAACAATAGACAATTATATTCTACTGTGAAATTTAATTAAACACAACTTTAATTTACAAAACAACAAATTTTAGACGATAGTATTTTGACTGAAAACAAACACAGTACATTCCTAATCCATTAAAAAACCATTATGGATAATATAACTGTTCATTGGTGATACATTTGGATTTGTATTTCAAATAATCTGAGAGAATATGAAGATTCAAGTTTAATCTATATACAATTGCCTAGCTATACTCTTGCCATATAAGAACACTTACACGTGACAATCACTGACAACAACAAAGCGGCCTAAATTTGCGAAAGTCGTTCAACTCTTGTCGCTGTTTCTATGTCCGCCGGAATTCGAGAGTTGTTCATAGTATTCTTTCTGCGATTTCGCCAACACTGCAGCGATAATTTGATCGTCGTCCCATTCGTTAAAATCTGAAAATAACAATTGAAGTTTCCTGTAAAAAGTTCACTGGTCTCAACAACCTTCTTAGGAACATCAAGTGAAGTACACTTTTTTATGACGACCAGAAAATTGAAGTTCAGGCTAGCTGTTAATAATTTTTTCAAAGTTTTGAGGCTGGATTGTTTTTAATTTGTTCTTAAATTATTAACGGATAAGCAGTGCAATCGCAATCTAGGCTTCTTCTCTAGGGGGAGGGGAGGGGGGCGTGTTCAGGCCTCACTGGCCAAAAAAGTGAGTGAGGTATTTTTTATTTACCCACAAGTTTGAAAATTCATTGATAAAGCACCCCAAGATGGCATGCTGTTCCTTCGGAGGTGTATATGGCGTGTTGCATTTTGTTGAATTTGAAGGTACACTCCTTTTTTACAAGAACCAGTAAATTTAAGTTCAGGCTGACTGTTCTCAATTTTTTCGAAAATCTGAGGCTGGATTGTTCTTAATTTGTTCTTAAATTGAGAGGGTGTAAGCAGTGCTATTGCTAGCTTTTTCGCTCTAAGGAGGTGTTCAGGCCTCATTTGCCAACAAAGTGAGTGAGACAGGCTTAATTTGCTGACAAATTTGAATATTCACCGAAAAAGCACCCACACATTGCTAAAAATCCTCGATTTTGAGAAAAAACGTTGTTCAAAATTGCATTTTGCAGAAGCTCAGCCTCGGCTTGTTCTTAATTTGTTCTTTACTTTTGACCAGTTTTGAGGCTCGTGTTCTTATAAAATTGTTCTTATAAAAAAGAGCGTAGTACAACAACTGCCTGGGGTTGGAGGGAGTGGCTCAGCGGCTAAGTTTCACTGATGATCTTTGAGGTAAGAATATAGCCATTTATTTTATTGGCTTTTTTCACCTGCTGAAACAGGATGCATTCTTACCACTTAATTGACAGAAATAACCACAATATATCCGGTTGGTGTCTGAGCCAACTGAACGCAAAAAGGTGCTTATATTATATAAAAAATGAGTGTATTTTATCACACTGCATTTATTTTTCTGTAATATGCTGCTCTTCGATTTACTTCAAATCAATTTTCATATTCGTTTTCTACTAATAATTATGTTTCTGAGCACAATTCACGTCTTTTTCTTCTCTTCTCGAAACTCTAGGCCGTTCCCTTCTAATCAAAACATTATGTGACGTAAGAATTGGTCGGCGCCTTTGAAAAAAAGTGATGAACTCGATTTTACTCTGCTTTCGTTCAAAATAAAATTTCCAATGATAGAGGATTGACACCTGATAAGCGCATTACATTCTGCAGCTAAAATGGACAATTTTAGTATGTTACATTATCAATTTTCAGCATGTTGGTCCAATATCGAGAAAAGTGATGGTAAAAAGTGATCGTGTAACCCGGTCTAAGCAGTGCTATTGCTAACTTTTTCGCTCTATGAAGGTGTTCAGACTTCATTTGCCGACAAAATGAATGAGACAATTATCATTTGCCCACAAGTTTGAATATCCACCGAAAAAGCACCCACGCATGCCTAAAAATACTTGTTTTTGAGGTAACATTTTATAGTAGCTCAGCCTCAGCTTGTTCTTAATTTGTTTTTAACTTTGACCAATTTCAAGGCTCGTGTTCTTATAAAATTGTTCTTATAAAAAGTGAGTGTAATCAACGTGAATGAAAATTGTCAAGATTTTTTGAAATGCAAGTATCCTTGAAAACAAGCACACATGCTCATTTTGCAGTAAATGAACTGTCTTATGCAATCCTTGAAATTGCTTCATGTTAGTCTTAATTAGTGTATATTCATTATTGTAGAAACTAACATTAAATATTCTACAATACACTACAATACAATCCTTTCCAAAGCTGGTTATCTTACGTCTAAAATTTTGCTAGTGACAAAAATTTGCAAAGGATTTTCACAAAACTAAACTACCAACATGGGTAGAAATTGATTGTGTTTTTTAAGCCATCTCTTTGAAGTTTTAGAGTAGAATATTTTGGACTCTTCCCCTTTCTTCATGTTTACCTAATATTTGATTTATTTCCAATGAACTTCTCCTTTAGGCAGAAATAGATCGCCATAGATTCATTTCCCATAAACAAGCCACTCTCAGAAAAAATAGAAACATTGATAAAGATTGCAATCCAAACTTCAAACTTTCTGTTATAGACTTTCAAAATATAACAAATCAAAAAGCTTACCGTGGTTTGGTGGATAACTGCCGCTCCAACCAGTTGCGCCAACACAGTTCTCTACTTCTTGCTTTCGTGCGGGGGAGCATCTGTTATTTGCACTCTGCTCATCTGGGCGCTTTGGCGACGACCCTGGCGAATGCTGACGTGGACTTGTAGGTTTACTTGAACGTGGAGATCGTGGGGAATACCCTGATGCACATGGTCGAGGAGACGGTTGATCATGCGGAGGAGATCGCCTGCTTTGTGAGCTTGACGCGGACGAACTTTCTGCAGAGGCGGCCTAGATAGACAACGATCCGGTTTCAGGCGAAAAAATCCGGTTCAAAACCAATAAAAACGACCCTTGTGCGAACAAACACTAAAAACCAGATGTTTTCCAACAAGGAAACTTTCTAGAGTAAAACTGCAGGGGTGACATTGTTTCTGGGTAAATGTTAGCATGCACACACGAGGTTGTTCTCATGAGTGTCAAGAATAGGGTTGAAGGGGTAAAAATTAAAAAATTTCGCTTACGTAAGGACTCGCAAAACTCAGTATCTATGGATAAATAATACCTATCTAGAAACTATAGTATAAATAAACAAGGTTCAGGGATATCGAAAAGTTACTGACAAATTACAATTGTTAAAAACCAAAATGACTATCAAATACTCGTTTCAGATTCCATTTTCCATTCATCATCCTTTTCAGTTTCATCAAAAGACATAACAATTAGCAGTCAAGCTTCATCTAAGGCATACAGGATAAAGGGAGGCATAAATGGAGTCACACTAGGACCTCAAGCTGTAAAGATCAAAAGTATTTTGCTTGACTCTATGAATTGGCATTGAAGCATCTCAGTTGACACAATTTCTATACTAATTTCAGAAAACTTTTCAAGTGAAACTTCTGGGCTCCTTAAATGCGAACATATTGAATATATGGCTCCTAACAATTTCACGATTAACACTAAGGTTTGTAGGGGTGAAAAGGTGAACAGGGTACAAATGGTATGTGCTTTTTGAAAATCATGCTTTTGTGAAATCTTTCTGTCTGTAAACATTTGGAGTAACTTTATTTAAACTTTTTGTTTCTCAGGCCTTTAGATACTGATAAATGAATCCTGAATGACCCTTTCTTTAACGATTCCTTAAACCAATTCAGACATGGAAAGGCCTAGGTAGATAAAGGTTTTTATTATAAAAATGAAATATTCAAAGCAAATCTTTAAGTGCATGGCCTTCAAAAGTCTTTCAGCATGCACAAAGGTCTTCATTCCATTACCCATCACGCAGCCGTTACCCTTTTCTTGGCTCAGAGAGATACAGCTTGGAGACTTTTTGCTTTATAAGTCACGCTAGCACAGCTCTGTGAAACACACAGTGAAACTGGCCACTAGTGAGTAGTTATCGTTACAGATAAAGATGTCAAACAATAGGGTCTCAACCAGTGGCGGCTAGCACGAAAATAAGATGGTACTAGGAAAGCAAAAATTTTTTTTTAGCAGAGCGAGCCAGCTAGAGAAAGAGCGGGGCATGGGCGTGGTCCCTGGAAAATTTTGATATATATCTAATATGGCCAAATAAGCTTTAATGGTGGGTCAGATGTTTTCATATAATACCTCGGTTTGTTTGACGTTATGTGATATTGCCAGCTGCAGGGGTTGAATGGCCTCGCAGCATTTTATCACTAGAAAGCGGAATCTAGTACTGCGAACGATTTTTTCATTGTTGGATTGTCGAAAGACAAACGGTTTTACGTCACGTTGAGTCACAAATGACAACGGGACAGACTTCTGCAGTACTGGATCATGAATGAAGTCTAGTACCGTGGTGTACATAAAGGGCTTATTCAATGCCAATCTTTCAATAAGAATTAAGATAGGAGGATCAGAATTAAGATATAGTGTATTCCGCTGCTCTTCCCTTTATTCAATTATCTTAAAAAAAAGGAAAATCATACAATGCAAAAATAATTCGAGCTTTCAAAATAAAGTGGTACTAGACTGGTACCACTAGTACCGCTGCAAGCCACCACTGGTCTCAACTTGCAACTGTGATGACTAAAATGATAATCGGGCGATGGCATCCATATGGCACTATGGTTCCATTGACACGATGCCAATATGAAATTATATCGTATTTGTCTTTTGCAAAAAGTGACGTCATTGAATAAACTATGAAATCAAGACGCTACTAACCATATGCACAAAAAAGAACGGTGTTTTGTAGACGGCTGAACCTGTTTTGGTTCCGATAGCAATCGACAAGGAGGCCAGTACTTTGAAAATAGAATAGCCTCCTTTCCGATTTGTATCCGAATCATATTGGTTTCATGCGTTAACACGGTCCAACTTTCTTTCCACGTCGAATTCATCGTTCTAACTTTTGTCACGCAAGTCTAATACTTAGGGTCTCCATTTATGCAAGTAAAATGTAGTATGATATCATACTGTATTCACTTGAAGTGTGTACAGTGCCTGAGCAGCTACGGTATAAAAACCAGTTAATAAACGTCCGAAATCCTAGTAAAACAATTTAGAGTATAAACTGGTCTTAAATCTGAGCAACGCATTCTGCTATTACAAAACTCACGACAAAGCAAACATGAAAAAATTTGCCTTATAAACCATACCTGTGATCGATGTTTTCTTTGGTTTTCTTTCAACCATTGTAAATAAGATTCACGTGCGACAATTTCCGTCATCGTTTCATCAGTCGTTTCCCAATCAGTGGCTTTCAGTTTATCTTCAAGCATTGCCTTTGGAGAAATCAAACAGATGAAATAGAGCGTCCACAACCCTGTCCACAAAAATGCATTTTCAAAATTCTGCGTTTTCAAAATTCCGTATTTTTGTCAAGTAAGGCTTGTGATTAATGCATTTTTGGATGCCCCCGTCTTTCTATTATAACTATAAACAACTCTTTTTCATCATTTTGGTGTGAACGCAAAGCCAAAAAAATAAAAGTGCATGCCGTTTTGTGCAAAAAGCATCAGTGTGGGCAAGACCGAAGTAAGAGAGATTATGCTTAACCAGTTACAAAAGATCTTTACTTATTAATAAAATACGACATTTTCTCAGACGATGTCTGAATCCATACAAAGTTAAAAACTACTACATAAATTCAGAAAACAGCGCTCCTAACTTTGCAAATATGATTCAGAAAAATAGCAAAACCATTTTCCTTTAAGGATATATCTTTTAATGTATCTTTCATTGTCGTATCGTATCGTATCGTATCGTATCGTATCGTATCGTATCGTATCGTATCGTATCGTATCGTATCGTATCGTATCGTATCGTATCGTATCGTATCGTATCGTATCGTATCGTATCGTATCGCATCGCATGGTATCGTATTGTATTGTATTGTATTGTATCGTATCGTATCGTATCGTAACGTATCGTATTGTATCGTATCGTATCGTATTGTGTTGTATTGTATCAACTCTTTGATATCAGTAATAAAAATTCTTTATTGGAAATAAAGAAAATCAAGCGAGTAATATAATCTGAGGTAGAATATTTTTTAGGCTGTTGAATATGTATATACATTAAATTTCTGTAAGACATTTTACCAATCTAATATGTTACCAAATTTTTTTAGTCAGCCATTGAAATGTTGGGTAATTAACAGAAAATGAAAGAATTTCTATCATGCTGCACATCCAAAAACAGTAGTTTGATTGGCTCTTGCTTTAACCAATCAGTGTCAAGAAGACGTATATTCGCACAGCCTTGAAACTTCACAGATGATAAGATAATGAGTGATCAAGATTCAAATTGGCTTAGATTAGCGAAGTCTAAAGGAAAACCCTCGTATATTTTACCCTTAGTATTTTGACAGAGTAGATTCATAGCAGAAACCTTGCTTAATTCTGTAGTCCTTTTGAAAATATCAGGGAAAAATCTCGAAACATTAAAAATTCTTTCTGTCAAACCGAGAAACAGATGACAAAGATGATTAAATTTTCTTATTCAGGACAGCGGTTAGATTTAATATGGAAAGAATCCGTTTAGCCATTTGCCGCAAAACAAAACGCATGCACCCTCTTTGAATGAGACTGAGGGAAACAAAACACTACCGACCTCTTCCAGAGCTTGATTTTCGGTACTGCGAATCACAGAGTTCAGCAGCATCCTGTCTGTGATCTAGAGAGCAAGACGATCAATAATTAATGGAAATTAACATATACATGAACTTATCCCTTATTCTAACTAAACTACACTTCTATAAATTGGTTTGCTATGCAAGCATTTGCAGATAAACTTCCTACAACGTAGAACAGATTTCAACATTGAAATTATTAAAGATACACAAAGACTTCATGGAAATAGTTTGTGTAGTACTGTACTTGAATGCACTAGAATAAGGCACGAGGTAGATGGGTGATTTTATAAGCGATAGGCAAGGTAACAGATGCTGGGGGAAATCACAGGTTAGGTTAAATAAACAACGATAATCAACAAGTCAATAACAAATGACTTATATCCTTTCACCATAGCCACTGCCAGCAAGATAAGAATGGATTTGATAATCATAACAATCATAAGCATGAAATCAACGACATCATAATCATCATAACCAATATCATATCCTCTGTTACTCTAGCCTATACTAACAGCTGCATCAGCCCCCTGAATACTGCATCAGTCCCCCTTAAAATTAAGAAATTAAGCATTTCTTATGGGAAACTGACATGCTAAGACTGCTGAACGGGGGAGAGGCCAGACAGAAAATCACTTTAGAAATAATCGCTAGTTCTCTAAGACATTTTAGCTCGTATGCTACAAAACATTCAAAGCATTTCGTCGCTTTCTCGTTTATAAATTCATCGTAATTTATATTAGAATCTCATTGAAATGTGCAATTAAATATCAATAAAAATATCCAATTAACATAATTAATATATTGAAATTTGCTTGATGAAAAGAAGATGAAAATCAGAAACTATTCAAAGGGGCGTTTCCTTTTTAATCAAAACAACAACTTACTCCAGGCTTGTAGCCAGCTAATCCGAGGCCCACGCCAACAGCCGGTGCATATGGATCGATTATCGAGTTATAATGAACACGGCCATGGTAACTTAATCGTATTGGAGGATTCTCATCCGTGCTGACATGTGATTGACAGAAGAACGTATTCATTGGCTCTAAAACAATGATATTGTTCAATAAACAAAAGATTTGAATGAAAATAGTACACCAAGTTTATGTTCACAACAATAATTAAAAGGGCGATGAAAGAATCAACACGCTTGAACTGTAGGTATTAAATGGCTTTTGCGCAACCAGCATGCTTTGCGACTATATTATCAAAACCCGGCCTAATATCGTACTGCATGAAAATACAAAACACAATCAATTTCTCAAATGACATCAGAAGAATAAAATTATAGAATCCATGAAAAATGGACCACAGTTCCTGAAAAAGCATGACAAAGTACCACTAAAGATGCGAAATGAGTCAAATGTGTTAAACATTGGCTGAGATATGGCCAAATGAAAAGAGGTTAATCACTGCTGAATAAATGTAATATAATACTGGTTCTAAAAGATATGAGCCAGGTCAAAACAACAGTTATCTGTTAATCACACAATTACATCAGCTCTCTGCAATAAATTTTTGATCTTTAGAGTATTTAATGATTTTCAAACGAAAGTGAAAAATTCAAGGAACAGATGTTCAAAGATAGCACGAAAAAGCATTAAATACTGAAGTACTTTTCAGCCGATACTCTTGAGTATATAAACGTCGGATAGTGGCCAAAATTTGGCAGAAAATTTATATCCATGTGTGGATCGAAAGAAACGTGAGTATTTCAGGTTTTTATGACGTCAATATCTCGAGTGCTAGTAAGAGTTTGGTTTCCATAACATAATTTCATTGTTACTAAGACTAATTGATCAACACACAAGTGGTTTACTGCAATCTTCGCCATTCATCCCAACATTCATTCTTGAGTTGAGATGAGATTAAGAACACAATGATAAATGCGTTGATAGTTTCGGAGCTGCCCAGTCTTTGTAACATCAAATAACGTCAAGTTTGAACAATTATAAACCACTTATAGACGAACAAGCTCTCATTGTCTTGGCGTTGATCCTTAAATAAGGGCCTAGGGGCATATTACGCAAAAAATTTTTTTTGGGCTGGGGGCTTATTTAAGGGGGAAGGGGGTTACTCGAAGGCGGGGGCTTATTTAGCAGGAGCCAAAACTATAACCAGGTAAATTTTCTTCCCTATTGCTGAAGGGGCAATGGGGGATTATTCGAGGATGGGGGGGGGTTACTTCACAAAAATTCCTTAAGGCTGGGGGCTTATTCGAGAAGGGCTTATTCAAAGGTGGGGGTGTCCTTGAGAACTAACAGTAACCACTAATACCTTTACATCGAGTTTCAAAGATCAAAGAAAAATTCCTCAGCATCTAATTGGTGAAGAGAAATAACAAAAAAAATAAACCCACCAGTGCTGTAAACAAAGACTTCGATTGGCCGATTGTACATTTCACTCAAAGCTTGCATCTCAACGTTGTTGCCATGGCAATAATCATTCTTTTTTCGACAAATGTAAGAGTTGAAGTCTTCTGTTACAAATTTTGAAAAGTAATCTGCATTTTTCATCTGAAAGAGAAACCATCAAAACAAATACACTATAAAAATATCGAAATTATATGTTATCGAGTTCGAAAGAATGACGAAAGAGTGTCTTAATTCTTCCTCTAATGTTGATTCATTAACTAAAAAGACGGCAATTCTTCAATGCAGATTCAGTTGCTGCGTGGCAAAAGTATATTGAGATGTCATTAAAGCTGCACTACACTTCTTGCGGATAACAGTACACCTTTAGGAATTCGTTCCACATTTCCAGGGGTTTCCCATCTTTTAATCTTTTAATGGTTCTTTTTATTTCTGAGGCTTGAGGACGCTAATGATTGGTTTGGAGGAAGGTTAACAATTTTGCAACCCCGGCGTGAGTAACATACTTGTTTTCTACCAAAGAATGGTCCGTAGATAAAGCAGAGATAAGAACGTTTATACCTTCTCTTTAAATCTTACAAAGTACGGAATAATATTCAAATATTTTCTTAGTGTTTTGCAGTCCTTCCAACCATTCAGTGAAAATTCTGTTAGAGGACACGACCTACAGGGCGGCATACATTTGGTGGTAGGGGCGGGTCGGTTTCAGGTGGGTTATTTTACAAGGCTCTTATGCATGTATCACCAACCCTGTTCCCCAGAAAAAGGGTAAATTAATCATCCCCTCTGTCTGGCTATTTTATACACCAGAGAGACTATCTTGCAGCTAAAACCTTGAAAAAACAGAGTTTGATAAACTGACCATATAATCCATGCAATGATTTCGAACAATTGAATGCATTTCTTGATCACCATAAACCTGATCAGCTGCAACAAGAATGATGCAAAGTTGGAAACGTTAGAACATAATTATTAACATCAAATAACCTTAGATTTAAACAGAAAAACAGGCAAGTCTTGATGGGATAAACATGACAAATTTTGGCTGGTGGTCATCAAAAATCCTGATTCAAAATAAGCTTAGGCTACACTTTAAACTCTTTCTCAAACCACTGACCTAATGAGACACAGGAATACTGACATGTAGGGATGTTGTGCTAGCAGGGGGTCTCCTTTAGACAAATGCAGGATATTCTACACATGGTCAAGGATTTAAGTTGTCTGGAAAAAATGCAGATTGCAGCTCAACATGGTTTTATCCTTAGCGTATATGAAGAAAGTTAATGTAAGGGCAAATTAAAAAAAACCAAACATCTTAAGTAAAGCTGAATGAAAAAAACTATCAAATCGGGGAAACTTTGAAAATTTAGGGTAAGGAATCCTGGTTAGAAAATGGAATCCACTTTTGGTGATTGGTTGGTGTAGAAAATTCTTCTGAAGGACAGCATAAATTAAAATAAGTACTGGGAAGGAAACATAACATTTGTGGCAAGCAAAAATTTACTGGGTCAAGTGACCGGTTTCAGCAGGTTTGGCTAAAAATCAAGGATAAATGGTTTAGGCTTGTGGCTTAAAAAAACGTCTAAAAAAGTTTTCAGATCGTTGGTATTAAGCTGAAGGCATATTTTTTGAAACTGTAACTTTTTATTGGTGAAGATTCTTGTTTTCCAGTCTATTAAATTGTGCCAAAAAGACAGCTGTAAACACTTTTGTGCATAGAACAAGATGATTCTAAGGAGAAGCAAATCGGTACTTTCTTACATTTGTGTGGGCTTATGAATGCCCTAACAAAAATAAGTTTTCCCAGCAAGGGACACTGCTTTCCAACAATAGAGATCTGCCCAATGATGGGTCAAGTTGAAAAAAAAGCTCTGAAGAATTTTTAAACATTAAAATTTAACAGCATTGTTTTTTATACTAACACTATCCTTTATCTCAAATGCCTTGCTTACAAACTGTGAATAATTACACATGAAGTAAAAGCATAAGAAATTTTCGCAAGACCCACCCACTAAGGCCACATAAAACAATGTTTTCTTTGCATATGAAAATGAATTGAAACTTTTCTGGTTTGGTCTAAAATTCACATTGTGAATTTGGAAATTAGAGTAAAATGAAAGGGAAATTAAAATAACAATTCCATTAAAAATTATGCACACCAAAAAGGATCATTTTGAAAACCTAAAACAAAGTTGAATTAAATTTTTTGGCTGAAAAACAAGATGCATTCGCAGCACTTTGCATGCATATTGTTAATAAGGATATTTATTAACAAGAAGAATTTATGGAGAACTGATTGCATTAACAAAAGAGCAAGTGTTGATTTAAAAGTGTGACTGGGACCTTGCAGAGGCATCAAAAACTGAGGGACTTTGCTATTTTCATATAGCATTTGAATAAGCTTAGCCACAGGGACAGGCCACATATTTTAAAAAAAATACTTCCTTATCAACAATGAAAGTGGGATGATGAGAACTACCAAACAAAATGATATTGTCAAGAGTGTTTGAGTGGCAAGTCTTAGACATGAATTTTACACTGAAGGGAGGTCCTCTACCCTTTATCATTAAAAAGTGCAAAAATTATTTTTGAAGCTTTTTAAAAATATACCTAACAATACACGGGGATGAATGAATTGACATTAAGTGATCTTTTGTTTTGCCTATTGCAGCATATCTTTGCATACATTGCAGCAAATATTTGTGATTTACAGAAGCAACACCTTCACTTACAAAATGTGATACATCTCAAACTATGGCAAAAAACAGAGACCTTGCAACTTTGAAGACAATACTAAATATTTTTAGAGATTCCAGTTAAAATGAATCAATACAGAAGAGAATCACAAGATTTCTTACCCACAGCTCTGAACAGACATGCACCGTCTGGTACCATCTTTTTAATAACAAACCCTCTTCTTTCCTTAAGTTCTCTTTCAAATATTTCTTCTTTCTGAGAGTAAAATAATGCTATTACTGTGGATAGAGCCTGAACGAACAAAGACAAATTCAGGAAGAGCACTCACAAATAAAGCAATACTCAGGTGACATCAACTCAAATTTCTTGAAAAAATGTACCTGCTACCCTACAATAGAACAGTTGACTGATTATTGAATTAAGTATGAAACTGGAAGCAGCAGCTTGGAACTGCCCTGTCCTATAACCTAATAACACATACAGCTCTGCTTATACAGCATCAAACATTTTATGACAGACCAGTAAGCAATAATTTTCATTACTTGCTAACCTGTATTAACAACATAGTCTTGCATTAAGAATCATAGCCCTTAATAAATGTTTCTGAATAATCAGGTTCATGGATAATCAGAGAAACTTGCTTATCAAGATTCAACTTTCTGCCGATATCTCAGAGTTTTCTTCAAGAAAAAGAAACTGCTGAGAATTCTAGTAAAGTTCATGTAAAGTGCTGACTGGAAATTTATAGAGCAGAAACCTTTAAAATTGTTTTATTGTGAGAATTGCAATGCTTATATAAATCAACTTTTTAATACTAATGTGTATCAGACCCACAAATTTAGGCCCTATTCACTCAACTCTCTGTTTTTATATGAAAACAGATCAAAATGAGTCAGTCTGATTTAGGTCCATGTTAACTGATACATTTGAAAATGCAGTTGGACAATGGAGCAAAATGAAAACAGGTCAAAACAAAAAATTCAATAAACAAACAGGTGGTAATACATCATTTTAGCAAAAAAATGTGAACACCTATCAGCTTTGCAGCTTTTAGTAAGAATTGTGGATTACTATGAACAAATGCTTTTTGGTAAACTTATCAAAATGAGAACACAATAAAATGAAAGCAGACGGAAATGAAAACAGAACCATGAAAGCAAAGTATTAAATGTTTCAGAAGACCTAGATGGCTTCCATTTCTTTTGATATGAAAAGAAGGGTTGAGGTTGCTGTTTATTTAACAACCTGGGCAAATAATTGATAGCTCCTGATGATGGCCTCTCTGAGCCAAAATACTAGTATCAATCGCTAAAGAAATGCCAAATCTATTCTTTCTATCCATTATTCTATCCACCAACCTATGGGAAACAAATTGGTGAAGAACCCTACCTAAAACTTATGTGCATTCCTTTCTTTTCAAAACAACTTGACAGGTCTTCACCTTATATATAAAATATGAAAGTTTCTAACAGTGCAAAGGATACTCATATGGGAAAAATAAACCAGAAGATTCACATTTAACATGTCATCTATATACATATTGATATTGGAAATAAATCTATTCCAGCTTGCAGTTCTGGGGAGCATCTCGTATGCAATTCAGACATGATTCCCTTCATGTTTTCTTTCAAACAAACATCTCTTTTATTTATTTCTAGCCAGCTTCACAAATTATTTTCTAGGTTAAACCGTTCCCTTTGCATACCATTGTAGTGACTCTACTTAGGCCTCTTTAGATTAATTTTTCCTTCCCATTCATTCCATCACATTCTCACATTGCAGCACAGGCATCTTCTATGTCACTCTCATTTCAAGCATTTGCTAATCTGTATTGTTTACTTAATCTTTGCTATGCCTTTCAATTTACTCATCACCTTTACTCTTCTTTCTATCTTTTGTTTTTCTCACAGCATTCGTGTTAATTTTAGATATTCATTTCTGTATATAAGTATGTTAATTTTTAAGCAATTCTAGTTAAGGGTTAAGTTCAGATTAGAGCTATACAGGCCACATACTGTCTCTCTCACCAGCTCTGTGTTCTCTGCACATAAAATAAGACACAGTACTAGTTGGAAATGACATGTTAGGCAGTGGATGGTTTTATTAGTGAACGAACAGCATCAAAAAATCAAACAACAATGCGCAATTCTCATTACACTTATCTATAACCTATAAACTTGCTTTACCTGAGGTCTATAATCAAAATCAGTTGGTGTTGAAATTCAGACCCGTTTCCAGGTTATGGAAAACAACTCTACACTGCTGAGTATGGTAGTTTTTGATCCAGCATATGCACAGTTATTTCAAGCATGTTTTTTCTCACACAAAAACTCCCTTCTACTTTCAAATGGCATGCCAAAAGCAGGTTTTCATAATGGTTCTAAAGCAAATTTGATGTGCAACACTGACCTCAACTGCTTCTGCCATGCACTGCAGATTGGCACTTGTCTAGATGACAAATTAAGATTATGGCTAAAACATGAATTGCTTTGTCCTTAGGTCACAATGATTTTATTTGAACTTGCAAAAATATCATAAAATCATTTTACAGGGCATTTTATTCAGTCTTTTTGTGAACTCAATTGCAAATAGACTAATCAAACTTTAGCTTAAAACTTACTTTAAGTTTGAAACCGGGTCAAATGAAATGTGATTAGGGAATCATTTCTTGAACCAAATATTGATCTAAATTCTGGCAAAAAGCCTTCTCAGAATAGGCAATTTCTTCAGTGCTCTATCGCTTTTTGCTAATATGATGCAGGTACACAATCATTTCATCCGATTCTAAAGTAAAGATTTGATAACCTAATTTTAGATCAAAATACATTTGAACAAGCAATACCTTAGCTATGTCTGGATCTGCTTCAGAAGCTCCGTGTTCGTCTGAGCTGTTATAACCTTCTTCGTTATCGTTATTATCGCTATGTCTTCCTCTCGTTCCTCTTCCAGCTTCTGATCCGGACATTGTTAGCTTTCCGGAGCTCGAGCCTGCTGGCCGGTGCCTTGTTCGTTTGTAGGGCACAGAGCTACAGTCTATACTTTCTAGTTTTTCAAGTTCACTACTGTATTCAAATCTGGATGTTGATGCATTGATTGAAGCGGTCGCCGAGCAATCTGCACTAACACTTACTTCGCTTGAACTTGGACGGGAACGCTCCCGGTTGGTACGGATCCTACTTGACCTGCTTCTACCTTCCTCGAAATCTGGATCGCTAGCTTTCCCATCCTGTGCTTTCTTCTTTGGTAGAATAGTCATCCTGCCAATTCTTATTGTGCAAAAGCAATTTTGACGTTTTAATAACTACTTAATACCTCAATGCAGTTTAAAACTATCCAATATAGCGTAACAATTTTAAAATTCAACATCCAGTTTATCTGAGGCCTACCACTTTGTTGTCAAATAATGTTGCGCGGAATGCTCTACGCATGCGCGTGTAGATTCATGTCTCACTTTCGCGAGAACCTCATTTGTATTGACAACTAAAAGAGTTGAAAATTGAGAGAACGTGATGGCCGAGGGCATTTCACTTCAAATAATCCCATACACCCCATCTGAAAATCCAAAAAAATCCATTAATTCACAAGAAATCCTTTAAAAATCCGAAAATCCCTGGAAATCTTTATGTGATCCTGAAACTATTCAAATCTCTAAAATTTTCCTTGAAATACGATTTTTTGCAAAATCTTAGTAACAGTTCGGAAGATGTATTAAAAAATCAGCTAAATAGTTCCATAACTTACTAATTCCAAATAGTTCCAGCACTTGCTAAATTAATAGAACAGAGGCACTTCATTTGTAATGCAGGGTGCTAGTACTGAGGTTGCTGAGCTGGAACATTTTGGTTGCCATTTTTTGCAAAAGGCCCCATGGAGACACCAAGGAGACATGCACGATCAAACCTCACAAAGTTACCCAATTGACAAAGGAAATTTGGAAAGTAATTGAAAGGTTTCTAAACATGTAATTCTCAGCCAGTGTAAGAGAAAAAATCGGAAACCTGTGCGAGTTTTTGCTTGAAAATTAAAAAGTAGCTTCTCGAATTATATTGTACAGGATCCACAAAATCTCAGTGGTGTCCATGACGTATATTGATGAATGATGCATCAAGATGGCGACGTAGCACACCTTCTCGCCAGCATGCTTTGCCTCGCTTATTTTTTTAAAAAATCCTAACTCGTGAGATATCTTTCGAAGAATTTTCAGTTGAGTGGCTACAGAAACCTAAAAATTTTATTTAAAATTTTGCAGTTGATGTGTTCTCTTCTAAACTCATAGCTCTGTCAACAGTTTTTGGCGCAAAGCTTTTAACAAGAACCTTATTCTGACGTTTTATGCTCCGAGGAGCATCAGACGAAAAAGCTTTTAGCCAGTGGCGGTTTTAGGGACTGCCGGGCTCGGGGTAACAAAAATCTGTGCTTCCCTTGTTCTTTACAATTTATATCTTATTTCTTAGGTGTAGAGAACATACAACAAGTGCGGGGCCTGGGGCCATGACCCTCTCTGGACCCCCTTCAAATGGATTTAAAAAGCAAACTATTTTTTTAAAATGTTTGCTTTTTAAAGCTATTTTCATAGCTCTGTGTAAGCTTGATATATTCAAAATAAACACGTCATTCGCTGTTATGAGATTCTTTCTTGTTTAAAAGCCTGGTCTTTCGAGGTATGATTCTTGCTCGAGTTCGCCCACCCCAGCCAATATCCACAGCTACGTGGCTGCTTTTCAGTTATCAAAAATAGCGGTAATCTAAAGGTTATATATTTAGGGGCAAAACTAAGACTAAAATTTTGGGAAGCACCCTGTTTGAAAGTTTGATGCAAAATTTCGTTATCATTTGATATGCAAAAGGTTTTCATACAATAAACACACAATATAACAAACAATAACAGTACAATCGCTTTTGATTTGCTTTAAATTGCATGTTTATAGTGTTCCTAAGTGATGTAGCCTGTGCTCCAGACCCCCAACCTGAGGAAAGAGTTGGAAATGAAAAGGTTGGGGTCTAAAGCACAGGCTACAGTGATGTCGTCACAAAATCTATTCTCAGAATATTTGAATTTGGATCCGATAACCTGAAAGAGCATCATGAATTTTCTCTATATGTACGAAATGAGCTAGATATATCACGAAGTGGCTGAGAAAAGACACAGGCTAGTCCTCTGTTAAACTCTCTAATTTCCTTGCTGTTCAAAACTTTGTAATTCGCTAGCAAAATTCTATTCTAATCCTTTTTACCAAATATCACTACATACATAATTCTATTCTAATCCTTTTTACCAAATATCAGACTTTTTACGTACATAACCAATTTCGCATTTTAAAGAGAACTTCATGATGCTTTTTAGGTGATGTGGTTAGAATATAAACATTCTAAAGATATGCTTTTATGACGGCACACCCAAGAACTCTGTTGATAAATTGTTGTTAAGCACCATGAAGACGCTGACGACTTTGGCGATCCTCTAAAAACAATGTCCATTCTAATCTGTTCATTGCTGTTTCATCAGGTTGATGCAAGGACATCCCAGTTGATTCTTTCATTACATCCAGCCGTCTTGTTCTTTGCCTGCCTCGCCTTCTTGTTCCCTCTGACTTTCCTAAAATAATACCTTTTTCCATCCCCCTAGCTCGTATCGCATGTCAGAAAAAAGTCAGCGCTTGTTTCACAATCATGCCTTCTAATGAAATTTCTGGCTTTATTTCCTCTAAAACGTACTTGTTTATTCTTCTTGCTGTCCATGGTATTCTAAATATTCTACGCCAACACCATAACTCAAATGCATCAACCCCCCCCCCCCTTCTCTCATTTTTCCTGATTGTCCAGCGCTCACAAATAGTGCCTTCTCTAAGCGCACTTGCGTATGCATTGACATCTCTTTATCTTTCATGACCCAAGAACTCTATTTCGTTTTAAAAACGTTGTATTTGTATTTAGTCGAATCATTTCGGCTTTGATTTCATTTATTTAAAGGTTACGTATCAGCTTATGATACCTTTACACATTTTCAAAATACTTAAGAATAGTTTACATCCATTAAAAGCCCCGGGGTCCTTTTGAGAAAATTTCAAGAAACTTGGAAATCCCTGTCAAAGCTGTTCAGAAATCCGAAATTCCCCATACGGATTCTAAAGATTTTGAAATCCCAAAAAACTCGTACCCTTTTTAGGTAGCGAAATGCCCCTCGTGATAGTACCTTTGTGGTGGTTGTAAATTTCAAATCTCTTATTCCTTAAAATATTTTACAATAAATTGCAAACAGGCCAGATACAATGAGAATGATAAGTTGTAATTTATCTTGTCTGTAAGAAATAATCTGGCTTAGAAACATTTAAATTTTTCCCATGGCTGAAAAAGGGCTTATTTCCTAACTCATTTTGAATCGATGTTGTCCTGAATATTTAGATAACAGCTAATTCAAAACCAACATTTGGGCCTTCTCGTGACATATGGAGTGTGAGGGTGGGGCGGAGCACGTCTTGTAAAAATAACATTCAAAGGGTGCCTTGTAAAATGTTAGAGAGGTAACTAATTTTTGTTAGCGTGTGCTCCATACCAATGGCGGCGCCAGCCACTAAGCTCTGGGAGGGACAAAAAAAAATTGAGCCACGCCCTTTTAACCACCAGAAAACGCCCTTTTACCAACAGGGAACGCCAATTTTATCCGAAGAGAACGCCTATGACAGACTTTTGTTTGAAAATTGGCAGTTTGAAAATCATATGATTACATCACAAAAAGTACGGTGTCAAAATATTACCCCTCCCCCAACATTTTCTCATCGAATTTAGACGAAATACAAAATCGATTCTGCTGAGAACTGAGGGGGACGTGTCCCCCCCCCCCCCCCCCCCCCCCCGTGGCGCCGCTACTGCTCCAGACCCCTAACTTGAAAGTAGAGGCTACACAGACCCTCTACTTTCAAGTAAGGGGTCTGGAGCACAGGCTAACTTTTGTCTACTTCGGAAAATTTTACGCAAGAACACCTTGGAAATGTTTTTAGAAGCCTAATTCGAAGACAACATTGAATTTAGTTGTTGCGAAATTACGCTATTTGTAGAAACAAAAAAATTCTGATGATAGATTAATGCCGCCTCTGCTCATTCATTTCTTTCAAAGTAGCAATATAAAATGCAGCCTTGCAACAACCCTTGTATGACTGCAAGACTAATATCAGTACAATCCTGGGATGAGCGTCTAAAGGCAAGTAAGATAAACTAAAACGCAGACAAGGTGACGATTGTACGTCCGACGGACAAATTTAATTGAAATCGAAGATACGCTGAGCTCTGACATCTAGACCGCACCTTTTTCAACTGTTTTAGGTAGGTTTTCAAGACTTAGGATCATTGAGTGGGGGATAATGCGTTTTGGAAGGGGCGTGAGCAGATGGGCGTAGAGGTACCCTGGGTACCAGACTCACTATATATAAAATAAAATGGAGTGAGACTCTCTATTTTGTTTTATATTAAGTGAGTCTAGTATCCAGGGTAGCGTAGAGGATGCTATGCGCTTAGGGGGGGGGGCTTGATAGGGATCTTGCCTGAAAATTATTGCTCCACTGAGATAGAACTGCCCGAATGAAGCCTGAAATGTGACAAATTTTGCCTGGTTAGAATAACTGCAGCCCTCTCAAATTCACCCAGCCTCTACGCTTATGAGTGAGTTCTCTTTTGCATAATCAAGTCGGAAATTTAATTGTTTTGTCAGACGAATTAGAAATATCTTTGTGCTTTTTTGTTTACATTTGAAGAACGGATTTAAAAACTGATATTTTCAGCCAGACATATATTTTCCAAATTAACAGATGTTCTTAGTCCTTATTTGGACAAATTTCATTTCTTGCAACTGTAGTTAAATCGGTTTAGATAAGACACGCTCTTCTTCAGAATTGCACCCTTCTACAGAATTATAAAGTAATCATAGAACTATTCATTTTGCATATTGAATTTTTTAGATAATATCGCCTTAACAATAATGCAGAGTTAATCAAGATTGATAGCCAGGTTGGAATTTCGTCGACAGTTTGACACTTAATCTAAGCTTTTTGAGCAAATACGATAAGCCAGAATTGTACGTAGAAAGTTTGAGAAAAACTCAATAAACCTTATATTGTGGTAGTTTGTTTCATTTTCTAGTAGTCCTTGATGAAGGAAAAACACTAACAAATATTTGAACATTACCTCTTGATACGTACCGAGTTGGCTCACTGAAATACTTTAAAAATTATTCTAGAATTACAGGGTCAGATACACAAATCTTTATAAATATGAGACCCAACAAAAATTAAGGTCTAATTATAAAGAAATGTAGAGCTTGGGAATGAAATCGAAAGCAAGTTTTGTACTAGATGTAATTGTCACTAGAATCATTAAAAATTTTACCAATACCTTTTAGACAAATACCTGACGAACAAAAGAGACTATATCCAGTGGTGTAGTGCTATCAAAATAACAAGGGGGATTCTTGCATGGAATGTTGCGAGAAAAACAAGTGGGCTCAGCACTAATTCAAAACAGCGGAGCCACATTACAAAATATATGGATTTAATACCGTATCATACAGATGTAGCCAAATATGGAACTCAGTTCCAAATGAGATAAAGTACTCCCCTACTTTATCAATATTCAAGAAAAAGATCTCAGAATTTACATCGTTTAATTGTACTTGTAATATTTGCAAGGAATATGTTAGCAACATCGGTTATATTTGATTTATATTATATTTAGCGTTGGTAATTTAAATTAGTTGGTTTTAATTGGCTTGTATGCATAGCTAAAAATTGTACCAACTTGAGATAAAGAAAGAAAAAGAAAAAAACTACACCCCTGACTATAGCTCATTAGTGTGGTGGAATTACGATTTTATCTGGACAAAAATAATAAAAAGTTGTGATTTGGCACATAGGTTGCATACGATACTGGGAATAAACAGAAAAAAGCCCCATCAATTGGACATTGGGAATTCCTTATTTGGGCAAATATCATAATGGCGCACTGATCAGTAGTGGTTCAAAATTTTAATATTGCCAAAACCACATAGTATGTACATCTTTTGAAAGATAATTTCATGCTGAATAACTTTTATTTAACATACACGCCTTTACAATGTGGAAATAAATACTTTCTGGTCAAAAATAGCAGATAGGGGGCAACATTTCCAACTCATTTCCAACTTACCATCCAACTCATTTCCAACTCAAGGACTACTAGAAAATGAAACAAACTAACACAAACATAAGGTTTATTGAGTTTTTCTCAAACTTTCTACGTACAATTCTGGCTTATCGTATTTGCTCAAAAAGCTTAGATTAAGTGTCAAACCTAGTATAGAACATCTGTGCCAAATTACAGCTTTATATTATTTATATTATTAAAACGGGTTAGACCGTTTTTATATCTAATTCCACAACACTACATTTCCATGGGGGGATGGAGATCAACTTTAACACTGAATATGAAGTAACGATAATATAAAGATAAATTGACCTGATTGCAGCATTAAACGAAACACGAATTCTGTTACATGTCAGTTTATCTATCTGTAGATCTTCACAATGAAGTGACAGTGGTGATGTTATTGTATCTTCTTCCTTTCAAAGTACCTTCTTGAGTCTAAAACATTTCAGGTCATTCAAATGTACTTCTGTTGACTGTTTCTCACCCCCGATTTGAAGGGGTTAACCAGGGATATACCGATGTAGGTGGCGTCACGCCCCCTCTCAATGTCTATGATACCAGCGTCGTGAATATGAAGTTTGAGCAAAATCCAACGTGTAATCATTTTACTTCATTGGTCACGGTTGGTCTTTATTAACTTTGAAGATGGCCATAGTATGTGATGTTTCCGGTATTTTGTGCCATCTTCAAATTTTGCAGTACCAAAAACTTATCAAGTTAACTTTCTTTTCTTCAATATTGTAAATATCTTCTTCAAACTTAATTTCTTTACGCTTTGACGTCATCATTTCTTTCTTGAACTGTTATCATAAAGTTGGTATTTGATAACATATTTTATCGTAAATATATCTTACCCATTGCCATGATTTTATGTACTGTTGAATAGGTTTACTATGGAGAAACAGTTGATAAAATACATAGTTTGTTACTTTCCTCTGAAAGCCCCCAAGTGACATTTTCTAGGCGCATCACTGGGGTCAACACCTGTTTCATTCCCACTATGACCCAAAACACCCAGTTAATTTTTTTTTAAATGTTGACTTCCTTATCGTGACCTGGTCAGTTCGAGTTAGATCTTGCGAGGCAACCTTTCAAACACGAAATCGTGGTGGTAGATAAAAACAGCGTTTAGTATAAAACTGTTTTGAATGACCTACTAAACTGTGGGTAACAAGTTCAGCTTTCAGGTTTCAAAGCAATTATTTTTGTTCTTTGACTGCAGCCCATGTGGAATGTGACGTCACAGTTGGATTTTCAAGCTTCAAGAAAAATTTATATTATCCAGTCTGCGATAAGATTGAGCGTTGTCGTCTTTTTTATTGCGATTTGCACATTCATATTAGGAAATTTAGAAATTCAATAAAATTCTTTTGCCTGCAAAATCCTATAAATTGGTTGTGGAAGTCAAACCGCGTCAAACTGTATAAAAAGAGAGAAAAAATGAGTTCGGAAATCAAATAACACAAAAAAAAGTTACCAGCGCAAATATCCAATTGCTTTTCCTAGGCCAAGAGGGCTTCTAACCTAATTATCATTGTGAAATTACAATTAACTTTAACTATAACAAAATTGATTGCAGAAAAACAACAACTATCAGCGATAAAAGCAAAGTTTATCTAAAGCAAAGAAAATGTTGTTTGTGAGGTTGCAAGATAAACAATGATTTTTCCTTTTGCTAACAATCTACTTAATTACCATGAACATTGCTCTTTGTTAAAGTATGCAGGCTTGAAAGTCTCTTGAACAGATGACAAAATTTTTTGCATGTATGTTCTATCTTCTTGCTAGAATTCAGTTTTTACAACAAAGTTGTGCTCTGAACACGAAGAAGGGAAGCCTTGTCAGTGATTGTGTGAGTCCTCGTGCTTGTTTTCGTAAAGTCACTTTTGCAAACTCCTTGGATAAAAGACCAAAGTATTAGGAATTTGTAATATCGTTAGACTGTGTGTCATACTGATAAGGCTCCTAGAAGATGGATCTATTATTGGTGAATAAGATTATATTTGAGTTCGTAGCAGTATATGCTCGCAGGCAGGTAGTGCAAATTTTTGTTGGTGCCAATTCATTCCTAGCCTTAAAGTGCCTGTGACATGATTTTTTTATTCTCTTAATTGAAGCGTTGCACTGCTCTTATAGTAGATCTGAACTTTTTTTGAAATAAAAGCGTTTTGATATTGAAATTAAGCAAAATAGTGCGGCCTAGCCAAGTCGCTTTATCATCATTCGCCGTTCTCTTGTGACGTCACGGGAGGAACTCGCTATTGTAACAATGTAAGCGCTACCTTCAAAAATCTCATCCTCGCTGCCACTACTTTCTCTGGAAATATCGCTTATCTTGGACATGTTAGATTTCCCTCATTGACTACGATACAAAAACTCGAAGGAGGAGACGATCGGGTCCCTCCCGTGACGTCTCATGCTGAAAACCAAGATGGCGAATTTTGGCGTAGAAGATCGCCAATAACTCCTTCATTTCGCACGAAACGTAAAAACTAACCTCAGAAATGAAAATAACAGGCCTTTTTACATAAGAATAGATATATAAACCCAGAGTCTCTTGAAATGGCTAAGAAGATAAAAGAAAGTCGTTGTTAGCATTTGCTGCGAGCCATGGAGCTCAGGCAGTTAGAGGTGATTGGGCCTTTGGTGTTCATGATTTTGTCCAATTTTTTCAAAATATTTGCTCTTGTTTTACCCCGGATATCGTACTACATATGTTTCTAATGCAGAGGAGCTGATGGAAATTGAAAGTACTGTTTTAATAGGTAAATTCGGCTTCTTTTCTTCACAAGTAAAACCTGGCTTGAAATGACTGACCTTAAATCTATGAATTATTATAAACATGGCAGATTCCGGTGCAGCTGAAATTTTCATTGACATTATAGTTGATAGTTTAGAGGATTTAGCACTTTAGTACATTTGCTATAGAAAAAAATGACTTAGGTAAACAACAAAACGATCGATGTTTACAATTACTCAGAAATGCAAAATAAGCCTGGCGTTTCATGCCTCTATCCATTTATGATAATGATGTTATCATGTTGTTTCGTGTGATTTATGTCAGTGATTCGCCATTTGTATTTATCGTTTGACAATATAGCACAGATCCGCTTTGAAAAACTAGAAAACGAAACAAATTTCACAAGGTCAGTTCGATGTAAAAATTTGATATTCTCATGACAAAGCAGAATGAATAATTGATGCTTATGCATTGCTGCCTCAAAGTATTAAATCAGTGAGCATAAAGCAAAGTCTCAATCCACACCTCCATGATAGCAGACTGTCTGTTTCTCGAGTACATGCCCAAGAAGAAACATATTCAACCATTGATGTCTTTTCGTCTGATCAGCATGTGACCTAGTCAAGTTAGGAAATTTGTTATTGCTAAAAATGAACATAACCAACCTAACAAAATCAAACTGCTGTGATGTACGGAGGTTTTGATATTTTATTGACCCAGAAGCCTACTATTTTGTCAACTAAGCCGGAATTTTTAAGAAAGGTGACATTCACTACACCAATTAGTATCCCTGCAATGGGTGATTGATAATTGGTTTATTGTTCCCACATCCAGTTTCATAACAATTGAACACTAAAACAAAATTTATCAAATAGGATTTTGGGTTGATCGGGAATTTCGCTCTCTTTCTGAAACATTGAAAAATGTCACTCTGTATCACCTTGTTATCTACATTAAAGGTAAATTATCAAATACATAATTATCTACATTACTGCATCAGAAAATACATAACTAGCCTCGAAAACAGCCCTTGCAAACACGTTTGTAAAAAAATTGAATCAAATTGAAGAAGATGCAGCAATTCTTGCTACGATAAAGACTCAATAGAAAATGAGAATTTACGAAACCTGTCTAAAGGCAACGATTGGCAGCTAACGTTATCAAAGCAAAACTGCCATTCCTATCAAATTTAAAGCATTGGTCCTTAAATACAAAATACTTCTGAAATGATGCAAGTTTAAAAACAACAAATCTTTTAAATTCTGTATTTGTCTGTATTTGTAGATATGCAAAAGTGTTCAAGATCTATTCGAAATCAAGAAAATTAGTAGTCGATTTACTTCCTAGTTGATTTCCAACTAGTTTAGAGCAAGTAACTTTTGTAGATCATTTACAAATCAGGCATGGTAATTTTACACGCTTCGCATAACAAAATTTTTCACAAAATGGGTTAATACAAAGAAATGTTCTTCATCAGAGGGATGAAATTCTTTTTATAAATGCTTATCAATTTTTATGATTGCTTTTTAAACAGACTTGATACAGAAGTAAATAATCATGACACTAAATATATCACACTACTTCTGGGTCCATATACGACATTATACGTGCATAAGCCTTTGTCTAACCCATGGCCATCGTAGATAAAAAGATACATAACAGTAAACAATATTTCTTACTGTTCTTCTATTTTCAGGAAATACTTAAAGCCATCCATGACAAGTAAAACTACATTTGAGTTTAATATTTCACCGCTTTCTTGTGAAAATCCTTGCATCAAATGTATTCATCTAAACATTGAAGAATTATACGACTATGTCAAGGGTTTTTAAACATCAGTGTATCTACAGTGTTATTAATTTATTTGCACAAAATATTATTTGTGTTTGTATTTGTATCTGTTGCTAAGGTAGTTTTTAGGACACTGAGAAGCTATGCTTATCGAGCATTGTCCTGGTCCTTCCTCTCGATGTGACCACACCTCGTGATTCCTATGCCTGGAATTACAGAGAGCTAGCGACTCTCCTCACTCTGGGTGAAAGTTTGGTCATGCCAGGGACTCGAACCACAGACCCTTTGGTCTGTAGTCAGCGCCTCTAACAACTGAGCCATCCTCACACCTATAATCTTACATTTCTTTATTTAGTTATCTTTACTTAAACATTCTATATCGTAGCTTTTAATGATTCGCCACGATCCTCTAGTGCAACTCTTTAGTAATTTTAAATGAACATTTCCACTTCACCAGAGCAAGGCATTCTATTTTTGCGATTACCTGTGACAATCAAACCGTTAACACGTAAAAACATCGAGTGGCAGTTTTTATCGCCTGCAAAAGATTTTGTTATGATTATGAAACTTGTGGAAACCATTCTTTAATTGCTGGGATAAAGGATTTCAGAAAAATGTATGCAATTACACTGTTTTTGAAATCTGAGTTATTGTTGGGTTCAAGGAATAATTACGTTTTTGAGCAAGCTCTTGAGACTAATACAGTTAGCTGGTAGCAAGCAGGAAAGATCTAGCAAGAAAATGGTTTAAATTTCACAAGGAATCTAAAACATCAATTTAGAGATCAAAAATGTTGTTGGGTAATCTCTCTGTCTGAAATAATGCCTTTATGCCAGCTGACAAGGAGAAAACCATATGGCCAATATAATGATCTTATTCAATAAAACTCAATTACGCTGCCAGCTAATAATTTTGAATTTAAAATTGAGGTAAAAATTGTGTTTTTAGTTTTTTCTTCTTGGCTCAATATTTGCCTGTTCATTCATTCTTAAGATTTTATATCAGCCCGAAAGAATCAGTAGCATAGCAGACAATACTTTATCACTTTTTGCCAGACTTTTCTCAGAGTATAAGACATCGGACAAAAACACTGCAGTATTGTGAGCTATGTTTTGGCTTTGTATGCTATTCTGACTTTTTGCAGTACGAGAGGTTAATTTGATCAATCATAATGAATATTATTTCGCTACAGATTGGTTTTACTGGTCTAACTATTATTTACTTTTGCTTAAATATAAACTAAATCATTTCCCGAGAGATTATAACTCTGGTAGCTTGGTGATAATTAACGACGCAAAATAATTAAGCGTTAATATTTCAAAAAGAGCTGTTGTCAATGGTGATATTAGCATTTCATATTACGCCTATGTTTTGATATATCATATGTTTTGATTTAGTGCAGATTCAATATTTTTGCATAAAGACAACTTTTGACGTAAATTGACTCATACAGAGATAATATATATGTGTAAAGTGCGAATATAGACAAAAACCTATTCAGTATTGAACAGATTTCCATGATGCTGACAGGTATTGGTTAGTAATGAGAAGCTAATGATATTAGTGTATGTTGACTGGCGATAATCAAAATTGATCTCAATAGAGTAGATATTTACTGCTTTGGTT
Source organism: Rhopilema esculentum (assembly GCF_013076305.1). The sequence continues at coordinate 5,275,778 of NW_027019809.1, read as the reverse complement.
CATAAACCTAGACATGTTGTGAGTAGACATAAAGTAGATGCTGAATAGATATTGATCAATAATGATTAGACACTGATAATTGTCTATGTCGATGAATATTGATTCATCTAAAGTAGGTATTGATTGATATTTATTAATAAACACTGATAATGTTCTATGTTGATAAATGTTGATTCATATAGAATAGGTATTGATTGATATTGATTAATAAACACTGATAATGTTCTATGTTGATAAATATTGATTCATATAGAATAGGTATTGATTGGTATTGATTAATAAACACTGATAATGGTCTATGTTGATAAATTTTGATTCATATAGAATAGGTATTGATTGATATTGATTAATAAACATCAATAATGGTCTATGTTATTGAATATCGATTCATATAATATATGTATTGATTGATATTGATTAAAAATGATTAGACACTCATAATAGTCTGTGTTGATAAATTTTGATTCATATAGATTAGGTATTAGTTGAGATTGTGTGAAATCGAGAAAGGTTCTGAGAAGTTCGGAATAGATACCAGGTAAATACTGAGAAATTATCATTTGATACTGGCTTGTATGAGTAGACAATAAGCAAATATCGACTGCTGCCAAGCAAATATCGAGGCTTCGTTGCTTACGCAATAACAAGAGTTCGGCTGCAAAACATTGTGCAAAAAAGTAGATATTATAAGGAATGAAGTAAGGAATAGGCACTGATATTATTCAGAATATTAGGCAGACATTTAGCAACAATTTAGTGGATATTGGGGACGGTAAAAGCCTTTATTAAGAAACAATTCTTTTTAAACCTAGATGTAATTATGTTTCTAGGCCATCTTCAAATAAAGCCTTATTTGAAGAAAAAGTCGCCATGGATCTGATGAAAAAAAATTGTTTTTGACGTGGTAGTTAATAGATGTATTTACCTTGCCAATACATATAGTGCGATTGATTTTCGGGGTGACTTTTATAAAAATAACATTATAAACAGAAAATTGAAGCCCAATTCATCGTTTCGATTCTCAATCAGTAATATAACACTTCTTTCAAGTGCAAATGTCCAGATAGTTTACTAAATCACTTTTCGCCTGCATTTCTCAGGTGATGAAGCACTGGATAATTGCAAAATACTGATCAGAAATTGGTCTCGAGTTTGTAAAAAATTACATACATTATTTGCACAAGCAACACTTGAGTAGAGTTTCAGATAATCAGCGAAAGGACTCAAGTTGTTTATCATGGAAGAAATCAGCTGAGAAGACGTAATACAGAGTAATGAGTTTGTCGTTGTATTTGTTGCCGACAAGCGGCCTAGGCAAAGAAGAATTGCAACTGAGCTACTTTTGGTTTTCTACCAGACAAATAAAGCCAAATGCGGGAAGATCTTGAAAAGATTTCAGCTCTACCACATAAGGCGTCGACAAGGTGTAACCCCCGTGATCGCATTGAAAACTCAATCAAAGAAAAACCTTAACAAAGAACAGGTGCTTATTATACTAAACCGAAGTCATGTTAAGACGTTCAAGCGAAGCAATGGAAATTTTGTGCACTATTTTGGGCATTCTCTCAATTTGAGGTGCAGAATTTTCGTGGATGTTCCGCTGATGATCTTTACATCCGTGCAAAAATAAAGGGCTCAGATTTGATAAATCGATCTTCAAGTTAGCCGCTCCAGCGAAATTCTAAGCTGTTAATTACTGAATATTATTTAAACGAGGTCAAAGAACCAGAATAAAATTACATTTACTGGATGCAGCTGTAGGTATCAACCACAATGCTTCGTCATAAATCAAACTTACTGTCTATCCTTAATGTAATTATACCAAGATCACAATGAGGACGAATTCCAGATTTCCTCTTCAAATATGGAAGCTGTATAAAAAATTATTGGTGAGTACGATTTCCTATATAATGTTTTCAAGCTTTTTTTACATTACATTACAGACAAATTTGCAGGTCCTGAAGGGAAAATGCTTTTAGCAGAAAAAACAACGATAAAATTGTGATACAGAGTACGAAATTCTCAACAGTTAAGTTTTTAATCCGTCGGAAAAGAATTCCTACTTTGTTTTATTTCCGTTGTTTCTGTATGGAATCAAACAGAGTCCAGACCTTTAATGTGTATTTTAAACTCAATTCGCCGAATTTAATTCTCGTTAAATGATGTGTCGGCTTAATTCTCGTTGCTAGGACTAACAGATTTTGCAACAATTTAGTTCTTTAGGAATTCACCAATTTGGCTCGGACGACAGTTTGTCTTGGCAAGCGTTAATCTTTTCTAAGATGGAGCGAGTTGTAGAGTATTCCCGTACATTGCCTCTCTAGGATTTATAAGTGAAATAATTCTGTTAGTATACTATTCTGCATGCGCAGTGGATGCTAGAGAACGTGAACAAGATATTATCCAGAAGAAGCAAGAATTGAGTGAAGCGATATATCTGACTATTTTCATTTGCAACTTTGAAACTTTTAAACTTTGCTAAGCACTTGCATAGCATCCTTATAAGGTTTTATAAGAACGGAATCAAGAACCTGGGCAATTTTCAGAAATCTGACATGGCTGACTCTTCCAAAATCGAATTCATGTGGTAACATACAACCGCAGAAGCGTGAAACTAACGTTAAAATTTTTGCATTTGGTATTTGCAATTAACTTCAACAAGATATCGCAGATCCAATCGTGCATGAATCTTTCTCTCTTTTCATCAACACTTTCGGTTAATTTCTTCAATTTGTTATCATCTACTATTTCTTAATAAACGTTCAGAATAATTATTTTGCTTGAGGGATATATTGTTTCAAATTTATTAGTTGCCAAATTAAGAGTTAGTTGCCAAAAACATAAATATTATCTATTGACCTGCTCGCAAGTGACTCGGCTCCTGCAATTCCAACAAACATAAACACTTAAAACACAAACATTTAAAACACAAACACTTTAAAAACAAACACTTCAAACACTTCTACATCATGTTTGACCAAGTATATCTGAGAATAAGTATAAAGATTGGAGCAATATACAATATCTGCAGCATTCGTTGACAAAATCGTTTTCGTTACATTAAGAATGATAAAGACGAAATACTTGTTCTGCCGCTTTCAATGCATCTGCTTTTGTAAATGTGCAACTGCCTAATTAGTTTGTATGGAAAGTAACAATGATGAAAACGTATAGAAAATTTAAGGAAACGCGCTAAAAATACCTCTGGTTTAAAATATCGTATGCGAAGTTTTCAAAGTTATTCTGTTAACAGTTTGTTTGGTGTTGAAAAAGAATAAACACGATCAGGCACTTCCTTCATGATCAAGAAATTCGGGGATCCAAGTACCACTAAGTGTTGGTCTTTAAAACAGACGGCCAGTCTTAAAATATCAAAATCACGTACAAAACAGATAAAACGGCTACAAAATTAAGAAACCTGGCATTTCATTATCGCTAAAGATATAAGAAGACATTTTACAGTCTAGATCTTTCTTATTTTATATGCTAACAAATGCTTTTAACGTTTGCAATCAAAGGATTCTAACTTCCGCATGGCCTAAATCTATATTGTTGATTGTGAACAGAAACAACAGTCTCTGTTTTAAGGATGATGAAATACTTTTTCGTGAGTTGTTATGCCAAACACTACAGAGTTATTGTAAACAAGACACGGCACATTCATAACATTAAAAAACGTTACGGCCTATGTTATGTCACTCTTGATCTTTCCAACAATGTTTTGTCATTTCATTAATACTTTTAACTATATAAATCAGTCAAAATTTAAAGACACTTTAGTTTTGATTAAAACCTTAAAAGTGCATTTAATGAGGAAAGATAAAAGAGTGAAGATTTTACGATAATAAATCAATTCAACCATTACAACAAACAACAAAAAATGCTTGTCGTATCGGCATTGATAACACCTTCCTCTACTCCTATAAAAAGTATTTCGTGCTGCAGTACAAGAATTCCCATAAGACACCCTGAACTAATAACTAAAACACTTCTGGCTTTTTCGTCACAGTTTACAAAGTTTTAATTATTCTTTATTATTTTAATAGAAACAATGCATAACATTAATTACGATAACATGAGCTGAAATATAATCTCGTCAATAAATAATTGGATGTAGAAGTAGAGCGTTTGATCATTCCAAAATAGATTGTCTTGTTATGATCCAATTTGTCTTCATCAGAACCAGCAGAACATTCCACCCTAGCGGCTTTTAGCATATCGTGTTTCTCCTAATAAGCACTGAGCAATCGACAATATATTTTAAAAATTTTGCTGGATGCTAATTGGATTGGTGCTATTATAAATAAGGGGCGCGTTAAAGTTGTTAGACGCCGCGCCTATTACTGAAAATGCGGTAGATGCGAGACTCTGAAACCCTTTATGTAGATGACACGTTCAGGGGTATTAAAAGTTAAAGTTGGTCGTTACAGAGATGCCTCCAAGAAATGACAACTCCCAATTATGAGCAGATCCAAAATAAGTAGGAATCATTTCTCTCAAAGTTTAGTCCTGCGACTGAAATTTGAAGGTGGTGTAAAATGGTGGCTTTGTAGAGTAGTTATCGTTCTCATCTCGTGGTTGCCTGTTGAGGATGCAAGTTTAAGCCAACTTGTCACATATATGTAAAATTGTTGTCGCTCTAACTCCATTGACCCACGCTTTACTTACAGGTTTAGCGGAAGTGAACAGGTTTAGGGGGAGGGGGCTCTTGTCCGAGTGATAAGTAGGGTGTTCTAGATGTATCAAGTACCATAAGAGTGAGTGGTCCGTTGTACAGTGTGTTGGCTTCCTGCACAAGCTCAAACGCAGCTATACTAATTGCATAGGGAGAATATAGAAGTGACTTTGTACCTGGAATTTTTAGATACTCGGACTTTTTCATTATAATTCTTCATCATATAAAGATTTTCGGATTCCAGGTACAAAGTTGCTTTATAGGCTCTATCTATATAATTTCTCATTCAATGACGAACAAAATACTATACTACAGTGTTTATATCAACTGCATCTTGGCAACAGCCACAAAATCGCTGTATTTTGACGCCTTGTTCAGGCTTCCAACAAAAATCTTTCTTATCTTAATGATATAGTCGTCAATAAAAGGTCAACATATTGCTATCTCCTTTACTGGTCATTTTATCAGTGCGTGGCTTCTACAGGCTTTGACTTCAAACCATGAGTTTTAACAACGGATTTAATGCCAAGAAATCTGACGTCATATACAGGAATGTATACACGGAGCAGGAACGGATTTAAGCGGCAAAGATAGGGGTGTTGTGGTGTTAAATAATGGTTGGATTTTGGTGCCACACCCTTCAGGTGACTTAAAAATTATAGAAACGCCCAATTCAAAAATTAAGCTTTTCACTTCAAGGTAATGACAATAAGGATATAGGTAAAGTATTCTTCATTGATTTGTCAAAACTAACCACCAAAAATTGCATTTTATCGAATCAAGCTACAGAGAAACACAAAATATTTTACACCCCGCAAGTAAATTCGTCCTTGACATACTAAGGGCTCAGACAGTGAAAACGGAAAATTTTTGAACCTTGAAAAATCAAACTTTCTAAAGTAGCAGGAAGTGCGGTACAGTGATCTTTGAAGAAAGGAAAAAAATGCAGAAAACCAACAGTTTAAACATTCTTCTTCGCAAAAATTGACAAAATGGCAGAGAGATAGACAAGGAAGACAGTGAAGTCTCCAAAATACTTTGTCACACCATCATTGTTGTCATCTGCATCATCACTTCGATCTTTTACATTCACCAATTCTATCTAGCTTTCAAACTTCTCTAATTGACTATTCCTATCAATTAATTATTTTTATGTGGAAAAAAAGGAACAAACCAAGAACTACAACCATTTTGATATATTTTTGTTTTTTTCTCAGTTCGCCTGTTTTATATAAAACTATTTTAGTGTTTTTCTGCAAGCCATGCCAGCCAGTGGCAAAGTAAAGGCATCTGTCCCCTATTGTGCTCAACTATATTTTCACTGGAGTGAAATTCACGCACCCTTGAGCTTGATCGATAACTAAACGAGTTAAACCAATCAGAGACAACTTTGATTCCAGAGCTTTTGAATCAAACCATTTTGTTATCAAAATTATCATAAATTAGAATAATTATAACCAACGAATGAGATTAATACTAACAAAGTTAAATTCAAATAGCCATGCGTCAGAGGAGAGTAGACTGTAATGATAAGCCAATGGAATCAAAAGGGCGGCCCATTTAATTCCAAAAGACTTTATTGTATAAAAGGGACATGCTCGAATACTCAAACTCGCTTGTTCGAAGAGTCAAACTTGCGAAGAAAAGGCCGCTAATAACAGAAATTCGGAATATCTACTGTGCAAATTTCACTACTGAATATTCAATGATCGATAACATAGAAGCGATCTAAATGAGCAGCGGAAAAGATTTTTGGTGCAGTTTTTGCGATTCAAAGCTTACTGGAAGAGCCCAATTTGCCAAGATATAATTCTCCATGAGTACAGGTGGGTTTGTTTGAATGTATAGAGAATGGTGAAATCAATAACAAACTTGGCAAATAGTTTTAGAATAGACGCGTGCAAATAGATAAATGCTTGTTTCTCGACAAAGAACTCAGGGGTGTTGAAAATAAGGAATTTCCTGGGAAAGACGCTTGAATAACAATCGAATGTGTGAAAGGTAGAGCTAGACCAATGATACCAGGGGGAGGGGATAGGTTAGGTTAATAGACCGATAGGTTAATTTGCTTCAAGGATTACCTCAAAGTTATGTTGTTTATTCCAAAAATGGATCTGAAATTGTTGTAGACAGCGTACTCTCGTCACCAATTATTGAAAAATTTTCAGTGCCCCCACTACAAACTGCCCCTCCTTCAAGTTTGCTCTGGATCTGCCTCTGAATGTAATGCAACAGTGATCCTCGCCCGCTGATTTGCCAGAAAAACAACTCAAATGTTTGCTTTGATTGTGAATCTTGACTGGTGAATAGTTTAAACTCAGGAAACTTTTTGGTACACTGAAGTTTAAAATTTTTAGAGAACACTTACAGAAAGATGTAGGGTATATTTGTAAATATTGACCCCTTGAAAAAATGAGAAAATCTTTTGACAGAAAATGATAATTCAATTTCTAATTGAATTGTAGATTTAAAAGTATTATATTATAAATGTTTTTGTATCTATTTCCTGGACCAAGAAAGAAACCTTACAAACAGAATTTCAAAAGTTAATGTAATCACAATTACACATACTTGATGACTAAGCCAAGATGGCCCTTCAGAGAAACTGCTACCTCAGAACATCTAAGCTTAACATCTGTCAAAGAATTCGAGGTTCTGTATTAAATAGGAACATGCACTTCACCAAACTAAAAACAAGAGGGAAGTACAAGAGAGGAAGTGATAAAAATGAACAAGAAAATGAACAAGATGAACTATAAGAAAACTTCGAAAGCTTGCGCTGTTCATTGGCAAACAATCTTTTGATAGTACAAAACTTAAAAATGTCTTTGAAATGAGCAAATTTTTGAGTCATACTCAAGCCTTTCGTCTGACACTCTTCAGAGTATAATACGTCAGAACATGTATCAAAAACACTGTTCTCGATCTATGTGTATTCTTTAGCATAGAGTTTTCGATCTATGTTCTGAGGATTCATACTCTGAAGAGTGTCAGACGAAAAGCTTGAGTATGACTCAAAAATTTGCTCATTTCAAAGACATTTTCATGTATATTCAGTAGAAAAACCCCAGTGTTGATATCGTAAAATATTCAAAAGACAGAATGGTGTATAAGACGTAAGAACTCAAAGGACTGTAACCTCCGTTGCCCTCCCTTTCCCAACTTTTGTGGTCCATGCCCCTCTGAGAAGCTTGCGTGATAAAATACGGTAACCAAGCCTTCGGTCTTGACTTTTTGTTTCAAGAAACGCAAATGAGAAAATATTATCGTCATTCGTGGTAAAAGAGGCATGCGAAGTAACGATTCACTTCAATTCGCATGTATATGAACAGATGCAAGGTAGCCGGGGTCTGGAACTGAGGCTGTAAGAAGGAGGTTGGCACGGTAGCCATTGGACAGTAAGAAGGGGGGTTGCCTCCGTAATTAGAAGACTAAAGGTCTCTGAAAAAATTTGATATCCAGCTTTTATTCCTTCGCATTCGCCTATATGTGGTTAAGGCGTTTGAACTTTAACTTAAACAGCCAGAAAATCTGAACACAGAAATACAAAAAGGCAACTTGTTTATCAAAAATTGCTATTGTTTATAAATTTAGATAAAACGCAGAAGACAAAATCAAGCGTTGCAGAGAAGGTTTTTTTTATTTTGAGCAAGTTATCGACTCTTTTGGTTAGATTATGCTCTTTAATCAAGGCCGCCAGATTACAGTACTGCTTTTTCCCAGGAGTAGTTTGCCAGGATTACAGCTCCCACACGTTACTTATACCAAGCTTCTCTCACTATATCCAGTCGGTGATGAATATTCTTTATTTCGTCCATCACAATCTGTTGGGTCCATAAAGTCAAGGCTTTCACGGTGTATGTCTCTCACGGGCATATGCGCTCCGGCCTATGCGAATCTGAATCATGGCGTCAAAGTTTCATATTTCTGAAATTAAAGCTTTCCTAATCGTCAAGAGTTCTACCCATTGGGCTCCCAGAATATGTTCTCAAACTAGCATTACAATGCTTTAAGGATTAAACAGGGGGAAAGCATTGAAGTTTACGAGTTTCATCAAAATAATGTTGGCCTTTTTCTAGAAATGTCGACCGGCTAAAAGCGAAATTCAATCACCAATCTTATTCACTAACGAGGAAAGTTCTTATGATTCTATGTTAATTGCAATAAAAGGAAAATGGTTTTCCCATTTCAGCAAATTATGTTTCCTCATAGGAAGGAAAGGCCATTGTTTTCTTGTTTGTTTGGTAAACAGTCTAAAAATTGTTTTAGGCTGACTCCTTAAACCTTTTCACAGAACGCAGATGGGGCGTTTCTGAACGCAGATGGGACCTTTCTGCGCGAGTTTGCAATCGTGGACAATACTAAATGAAAACTGTTTTCTTTCGCAAGAATGACATGTCTTTTCTTTTATCTGTGTTTTCCTTTTATTCTAAGTTTGTTTAAAACTTTTTCAGTCGTCTTGAAACCAGCAAACTAATCATAAACTAACTTTTCATTTACATCTAGCAAAGCAGCTGTATTACTCGAATAGTTCGGCTTTTAGAATTCGACTTCGTTTCCTGTCAGAGGGCTGAGAAAAGTATTCCGCAGAATATATAACGACCAGGAAGTTGAAGCAACACACAAAGTATTTTTTTCTCTTTCGAAAGGCAAGTGCCAAAGAGATGTCAGATCAACGTAACACTTTTTAGAATTTTTTCCGATTGACATCAATACATGAGCCTGCCTTGTTTGCATTTATTACTCAAACAAACCCTATAAATAATATCTAGCCTAAATTGTTTAACAGAAAAATGAAAATACAGGAAATTAAAGCCAGGAAAGCAAAGGTATTTTGTTTAAGTGTTAGAAGACAGCGTCAATTTGAACATGTGCGCGTAAGCATGGCCTCTGCAGGTACAATTGACAAGTTTGAGTCCAAGACGATTTAACTGTGTCACTCTGCATAGCTGTGTAAAAAGTCCTTAAAACGCTTTACAAAAAGAGATCTTTTTGCCGATAAGTTGGCGATTGACTGACTCGTTGCTCATTCAGTTGATTTATTCTGTAAAGTCTTTTTCACCATGGTGTTCTAGAGGGTTTTTCCTGAGAGCAACAGAACGTGCTTGAAGTGGTGCCTTAAGCAGCATATTGTAAACAGACTTACGAGAAGACTTACTTGCAAAACCACGAGTGGTTTTCGTGAAAGGTACGGATTTACCAACATCAAATATTCATAACGCAAGGTCTAAGGAAAATCAAGATATAAGTTGCCACCATCGGGTACATCAACTAACACACTTGACTCTTAGCTCTTCCAATGGCGCATTGCATCGAAGCATTGATGTGTTAAAATGCATTCAGTCTCCAACATTGTAATCAAGTACTAAAGGTTGACAATAGCAACCGGATTCTGGACTTATCTTTGATTTCCTAGACCGGTCTGACTGAATTTCTTGATTTTCATATAACTAACCTTAAATCTTAGAGTATCAACATTCTCATGTCAAAGACCACAAGATTCTCGATTCTATGTATCATTCAATCCAATTCACTAATAAGAGGCAATACTATAATGGTCGGAAGAAAATCGAACAGAAGATTTCAGTCAGCACTGTTGATAAAACCCTAAAAATCCTAATCAATTCTTGATTGCATTAATTGTTGAAAAATGGGTTAAAAAAGATGAAGACTCACATTAGATACCATCCTGGTAACACATCACAAAAAAGAACTGAATCGAACCGGTTGAAACTCGATATAAATCTTTGACTTCGAGAATATTAAACTTACAACATAGCTAGAATTACAAAGCAAATACTAGCCGTATCAACAGCCTAGCAAGTTTAAGGGCTTCGCACGATTACTACCGTATTGCCCAGCGTCTTCATTCCATACCGTATTCGCCAGTGTCCCTTGTAAACGGAAGGTCAAGGCGACAGGGTATTGTACTGTTCTCATTTCAATATTACATTGCATGAAAATGCTTTACAGCCCCGCTTTTAGTAAGGGAAACGCCAATTATTTCCAAAAGTTTTTACAAATTTTTGGATTGTTATAAATAGGGCAATATTTAGGTTGACGTCTCGTATAAACTTCTGTTTGTTCTTATTTTCCTTTTCTTCTTTTATTTCCTTTGCTAATTTTTTGCTGTTGGATTTCTTCATTGTTGTTCTGCTTCTTCTTCTTCTCCGTTTTCTTCTTCTCCTTTTTCTTTCCTTTCTTCTTCTTTCTCTTATTGCTATTCCTGCAAAGCCATTTCTTATAAGTAAATATTTGCATTTTTCTTTTTATTCTTCTACCTCAACTTCTTGTTCTCCTTCTTCTTTTTTCACTGTTGCTTTCTTATTCCAGAGTTATTTTTCCAGCAAACCAACACTTGTTTCCTGCAATCTACTTTCTCTGTCCTATTTGTCAACCCACTCTGTCCTATTTAACTGTTGACTACATCCTTCAATACTAGCATTGTGTTTTCTCTTGAAAATTCTGTTCTAAGAAATATTCCTTCTTATTGCATTTTCTTTCCATAGACACTTCTCTCTCCCAAAATTTCTAAGCCTTTCTTAGTACTTCTACAATGCATTCTCCACCAACTGTGTGTTTGATCTCATTTTTATCTCCCATCGCAACATTTTCATTTCTGAATGCTTGAGAAGATCCAGATTCATCTTCCTTAACGCTCGAGCTTCAGGCCTTTATATTGCAACACATGTTGTAACATCTTACTTAAACTTCAATTCAGATGGCAGACACGTCTACTGGTAACGCAGAAAGAAACCATTTGGAACCGACTTCCTAATTACACTTAAGCACTTAAAGACATATTGTGCTGGATTGCCTGTGTGTCTAGTCTGCCAAAAGTGATGCATAAAACCATACGTTTCTAAATTTGAAAAGAGGTTTTTCAAATTCACAAGAATTGAAGAAAACAAAAGAATATCAAATGTTGTTCATAGTGTTTCAAAGCAGTGTTCAAATACTCGTGCATTTTTCATAAAAATTCAATTCAATTAGAAACAACGAAATAGCATGAAAACATTGGTTTTTATTCAAGAGTTATCCTTCATTCAACATCGTTTTGTTTAAAAGACCGGGGCATTGCCTTAAAATTATTTTCGTTACCAGGTGATCTAAAATTTTGCCGTACTGGTTGTTAAATACAAAATAGATTGCAATTTACTGACGTTTGATGGATGGTAGAAATGAGAAAGAAGGCTTGAATTCTGTGGATGGCCGAAGGTGCAGGTAAATTGTTTTCTATGATGATATTTTGAACAAGAATTAAGACAAGTAACTTTTAAGCTTTCTTTTAAAGCAGCGATTATAAGGCAAATTTTAGGCCACTCAGAACACGACCTGATAGCCGACCCGATTTCGAATTTAGTTGAAACATTTGGGGTTGAACTGCGCAAAGCAGCACCCAAGTGGAACTGCGTGCAAATCACCTCCTCATTGGCAACGGTTCCAATCAGCGACTCAATTGCAGTATGCGAAACAGATTTATTGAAAATCATATATTGTTTCCCCGGCAAATAACTATAAAAGATTATTTTTTTATCATTCTATTTTGGTGCTTTTCCTCTCTGACATGCACCAGCGTTCAATCAAGTTCCAAATTTGAACCGGTCTCACTCAACACAAGACCTGTTTCAGTCTCAGCTAAAACTCCGTATGAACAGCTACGCGTATGTAAGTTTGCCCGAAACGTTGCAGCCGGTTTCGATATGGCATGGAAGGTTTCTAATTCCGTGTAATTCCAGCCCTTGGTTTAAAGACACCACGTCCAATTGGTAGGACAGTCCTGAGTAGGTCTCCAGGCCTGAGCTGTTTTGTGTCTAATTGGCAACGTAAGAATGATTCTCAACGTTTTTTCAATCAGAAACGCGCCGCAGAGCTTTTTGTTAACTCCAAACGATTAACTGACGGAACATATTGCCGCAAAGCCTCTGTGATGTTGGGCTGTCCCGACTTCTTGCAGCTGTAAAGTTGAATGTAACATTTATAAATAATAAAAATCGAAACATATAATAAAGCTTTGACGCAAAGCTTGTCTCGTATAAGTTCAGTGATAAATTCGTCGTAGATGGTTAGGAAAGGTAGGTCTTGATAGCATCCAATATGCAAAACTGCTTGAAATATTCCACGCCGTAATAAAACATTTCCATATGTGGATGATTAGGTTGACGATATTGCATTGCGATATATTGATGTCGTGTAAAAAACTCTTATTGTATAGTGCAAAACCCCTGAAACAACACACCTAGGTGTTGATTTCAGCCGAGATGTAGATGTATACAAGGGGTGGTGCGAAAACCACGCTTAGGGATCACTTTCTCGTCGGATTTCGAATTTCACAAAATATGAACGTACTTACAATTTTGTGCCAATTTAAACATGGGCAAAACTAAAGGGGCTCTTTATGAAAACAAATTTTCCTTTTCTTACGAGAAGCTGCTATATATAGGGAAAAATTTCTCCAACGATTTCTATTTATTTTCAATTCTTTTAGCAATTCATCAGCAAATTTTCAGATATTTTTTCAATCTTTTCAAATAAATTCATTTTACTCAGTCCTAAATGGTTGTTACTTCAGGATCATGTTAACTAATTTCTGCCGTTGTGAAGTAGTGACGCCAAAATCATAATTCAAGGCACCGACAAAACTCCAGAGTTCAATGACAAGAATAAATTTGATGAATTTATCTTTGGAAGATGGCAACACAATTGAACCAAAACATTGTCGTCTATTTTTGACCGAGCTTCAAAAATGCTGAAGTTTGTAATAAATCAATTTAAAATCAATTTATCAACAATCATCATGAATGCATTAAGATAATTGTTGGCCATCTCAGCTGACTTTCGGTGAATAACACTCAACATTAACTATTGCAAATGTTAACAATGATTATAAACCCAACATGATTTGTCTTCTTCTCTAAAGAAAAACCATGCTAATGTTAATTCCATTTATCAGTTAGCCTTATCTTGGCTCCATTAATCAGCAACCGTACTCGAGCTATCGAACGCACGCGTGGAACACAGGATCGAATCCTCGTGTGGAACGCGGGGAAAACGCAATTTTATCATCAACATACGGTTAACTTTGTGTTATTTTAAAAAAATCTTAAATGTAACTGGCCTTAAACTGTTTTCCAAAAAACACCTTTGCTTTATAAAACCACATACCAGCGGTTGTGAAAACTTTCAATTCATTCCTACTAAACTTGGGAGGTATTTCATCAATAGATTTCGAGAATTTATATGGAGATTAATTTCTGGACGATCTAGGAACTATGATCCTGCCAACAAGAGCGCGAATTTCTTGCTTTTCGGAGACGTTCAAAGCAAAGATCTCATTAACAGGGGATCAGCTGACGTGTATTAAGCGACAATATGCATAATGCATTGATTTTGTCAAGCAAGTTAAAATGCGTATGTTAATCAATAGTCTTTTTATCAAATGAGCTCGAGCGAAACTACGGCTTGTTGTGGCTACCTCCTTACTTAATGTTGGTCTGGGTTATTAAAAATCTTATCTCTGCTATATAGTACATATTTTTGAAAAAAACGTGCGTCTGGATGAAACTGAGGGCAATGAAATAGCTTTGAACAGCTTGCAAAAAGCTGCAACGATTCATACCTCCAAGTTATGTGCTCCAAAATGGTTTAGCTGATGGCAAAGCGAAAAGTGCCAGCCTTCGAGAGGAAGAGACACATCGCGAGTGGTAGCTGTTGACAGGTAAGCCATGACGGATTTCAGTCTTTGTTGTCCACTTAAAAAATACATTAAATTTACACGGCTTATCAGTAAAGATGAGACAGTCTTGTCTGAATTGGAACATATTATCAAAGCAAAATTGTAAGTCTGCTATTCATTTGGAATGTTTCTTGGAAACATACAGTGAGACGGAACGTATTATCATGAGCCAAGTTAGAGGAAACGCCAAACACTAAGCCATGAATATCAGTCAATGTAAAGAACAAATGGCAAAAACGTGAATGGCTGGTTACCCTTTTTTATAATTTTCTATATAAACAGGATAAAGACTTGACAAATAGAGCAAGGCTAGCATCCAAAAATGGCTTCAAACCTGCAATTTTGCATTTCAAAATGTTCTCTAGGGGCTGCAGGTTAAAACTGTTATATCAAGCTAGAACATGGTCGATATACTTACACAACTAATGACATCTAATATAAGTATAAAACCGTCTTGCCGTGTAGTGAATACTGCAGTGAACAAATCAATGACATCACGTTTGGTGGGTCCATAGACTGTTTAAAAGATCAAAATGTTTGCTACGCTAAAATTAAATACACGAGCACGTTTACAGGAAGGTACCACATACCCAAATTGAGCATCACACCTCGGACTAGAAAGAACATTATATCTCGGACTAGAAAGAAATAGTGAATCAAAACTGGCTAAATGTTTAAAAAAGAGCCAGTTTTCACCAAGAGGGGCATTTGAATGTGCTAAAATAATTACACAGGGCGTACAAGAGCGTGCATTAGCGTACAAGAGCGTATGGAAACGTACAGAGGCGAACAGGAAATTAAGCGGGCGGGCGGGGTAATAATAGGCGGACAGGGCGGTTTTTTCCTTTCCCTCGTGAAATTAAGCAATTTTTTTTTACTTTGTAATTTTTTAGCCCGTCTCCATCAGATTTCTAGCAGAACACTGAAATCGTCTGCAAATCTGTAAAACACTCGATTCGGTTTGTGTCACAAATGTTTGCATTAGTTTTATGCATTTATGGTTCTTAAGACATTCGATTACAGCATCATAAGTTACAAGCATTTGCATTTCAGCGGCACCAGTCGTCTTAAAATGAATAACGCTGCCAGGTGATAAATCTTTGGCTTACTCAAAAAGCAATATCTAGATTGTTGGTCTTATTCGATGTGGATTCTATGATGTTTGAAGCTAATTTGCAACAGCTATTTTGCATTGACTCATTGTGTACCAGAGTACGTCATCACATGTAACATCATAACTGGGAAGGTTGTGGTTGTGCAATAAAGCATTTTGAGTATTTCAATGAATAGAAATACAGTTAACTGAGAGCAAAAAACGATTCGTTTGTTGGAAAATCTCTTAAAGTAGGATTTAGAGCTGAATAGATCAGCAATAATCCCGTCTAAGGCCATCAAAAAGAAATCAATATTTTAAATGGAGGACTGCGAGTATAACAATTGTGTTCTGAACCTTTCAGAATAATCAAGCAAAGCCTGTATACTTTTCAGAATCATCCAAGTCGTGTGCTATCGTTTGCTTTGTTAAAGAAGAGTGAGCCATCCTCCAAGTCTCTCCCATCCCCCCGCCCCCTTTCAACCACCCCACTGCGAAAATAACCCCAAAGAGCCTTACAAGTTAACTTGCCATTGATTATGTGGTATTGCTATGAGAAGTCAAAACAACCAAACTAAACGGAAAGTCATGAGACAAATTTGAAATCAGAGGAAGGGAATCATCAACTGTTAGTTCACATGTCTTTGTTTCACAATCTAAATCCTGTCTGATTACTTTTTCTGTACAAAGCAACACCGTTCCTTATTTTGTGAACCAGTCTCAAAAGTATACGAAAGACTTATTGAATCTCAGATGGAATCAACGAAAGCAGCAAGGAAAAACTACTTGGTGTAACTATATACAAAAATCTCTCATTTAAGCCACACATAAAAACACTGTAAAAAGGCTAGTCAAAAACTAAACGCCCTTTCCCGCATTTCATGCTACTTAAGCACAGAACAACTCAAACAAACAATGAGGGCTTTTATTTCTATCCCAATTTAGCTATTGCCCATTTGTATGGATGTTCTGTGACAAAAGCCTAAATAATAAGATAAACCATATACATGAAAAGGCACTGCGTGTCGCATGCAAAAACAAGGTATCAGATTTGATACTCTCCTGATTGAAAACAACTGTGTCTCCATAGACATAAGAAACCTTCAACTACTAATGGTTGAGATCTACAAAATCGTACATAAACTCAATCCAAGCTTTATGAATGGAATATTCATACAAAGGAGTAGCCACTACCACCTTAGAAACAGTAAATTAATGAAAATCCCAAAAATTCGAACCATCAGTCATGGAATCGAAAGCTTGTCTCATTTAGGATGTAAGCTTTGCAACAATCTACCAGAAGACTTGAAAAACCTAAATACTCTCAATACCTTTAAAGTAAAGATCAAACAATGGAAGGATAATTGCAACTGCAGGCTATGTAGAACCTTTCTAGCACAGGTCGGGTTCTTCACATGCATTACCTAACATGATTATTTTCAACTATTTTGCTAATTAAATCCTATTTATTTTGATTTGTTTCTTAGAATAGCTTTCATATCACTGTATAATATTATAATTTTTATTACTATAAATAGTAGGCATTAAGTAGCGTTTCTTTTAGCTACTACTGTAAAGAACGCCTATTGTAAATAAATGAACTATTATTATTATTATTATTTGTGAAAAGATTTCTCATTATTATTAAATCTGTTGAAATATTTTTGTTTTATTATAAAAAGATGGTGGGAAAATATGTTGATAGGACAGCAAAACGCTGCCTGTCGCCAAAATTACTGTTTACCGGTCTGTCATAAAGTGCTCGTTGTTCTGGAAATTTCATTACTTATTGTTTCTTAGGAGTTTCTTAATTATCATGTCATGAACGGCGTTATGAATTGTTCGTGACCTTTTTAATAACGGCAAGAGATTCGCGTCCGTTGCGATGCTGAATTTAGATGTGGGAAGCATATAATTATCCCTTGTGTCTTAAATTCCAGACGAACAGGGCAATCATGTTCTTAGATTTTACATAATTTCGTTGTTCTCAGTTTTATCACGATTTAATAGCTTCTTAATTTCGTTGCTTTGAGTACTGAAGTTTCTTCAGTTTTTCTTATCAAAAAAATAAGTGTAGCCGTGAAAGCGTTTGGTGTATAGAACAGGGCGGTTCTAAGTTGCTTTTTTGAGAAACACGTTTTTTGAGAAACAATTATAAGAAGCTGTTTTTTTAAGAAATTAGTACTAAGATGGCCAAAGATTTAAGAAACCTTAGTACTAGGCTCGAAAAAAGCTCGAAAAAAGTTTCCTCTTGACGATCAGTCTTTATATTTTTCCATTAAATTAGCCGCAAATACTAAAAAAATGATTCTTCATTTCTAATGATGCTGACATTTTTTACTTGCTCGTTTGACATTTCTTGCAGATAAGTGAACTTTGGTCACATTAAAACACTTTTGACAATACTGGCAGTTTCGAATGCATATTCATCTACTAACAGTGATAATAGTCTGATAGCGAAAAGGCTAGCCGATAATTTTGATTGAATACAGGTATCTCGTATCTTGAATACAATTATTTCCTTTGCTATTTTGAAAAATCTTCTACATCTAAAATGTACTACCTACTGAAGTTTCCAGCCTCGCAAGATTTGCAATTTCTTGGACATCTGCAGAGAATTGTTGTTTTCGAACTGGCCAAGAATACACAGTCATACAAAAAAATCAGATTAACTTACACACCCCTAAAGCTTTATCGCTATGTTTGACTAATTACTTAGCGATTGAAAAAAGTCAGGGGGTCTACATCTGCTTCAGACTTTAAACTCTGCTGCAAACGACAAAGCTCGGTCGAGAGTCGTTTTCTTTAACGGCTTTTATCAAATCTTTTAATTAAGAGAAGTTTTAGAATTATTTGGTACATCGCATCCTTTGAAACAAACAAGGCAGCGTATAAGTTAGACAGTTGACCATTGAGCACCTTTTTAAATTATTAATTCATAAAACAAAAGTGTATCAATAAAGGCGGCGCTAATGAAGGATGGTAGTGATTTCAACATGCACAGAAAAGCAGGCAGGTTTTCAAAAGGCCTGCAGTCAGACGCAAGATACGAACTGCTTGCATACGTTCGTCGATTTTGCAGCAAGTAAGCAATGCTCGTAAGTAACATTATTTATAAATATGCTCAGCTATTGAGCAATAAAGACCAAATCTCAGAGTTTCATACATGTTAAACGTAGTTATAATTTCTGTACGAGTAAGTTAAAAAGCGCAATCGGGGTTGTATTGTATTTAAATGGTCAATAATAACTGTCTTGCTAAGTTGAGTGAAGTGATGATAATGCCAAAAATCTATTTGAAGAATAAATCCAGCTTTTATGATATAATTTGAAAACATATACTTTATATCTTATAGAGACAAACATTAAAGTTATCTTAGAACATTTTCCCTTTTAATTCATGCTGCAGATAAAACAAAAGAAGAGAGCAGAGCGATTGACAATATTCAAGAATTTTCGAAACTTTATCTTTTCCGGCCACTCAGTGTACCGCGCTCAGTATATCGTGAGACTAAGAGTGCGGTCCAACTTGTGTCAAAACTACATTGATGACTCCGTAGCGATATACATTGATGATTCTATAAGCACGTATATTTAAATTTGTCAGCAATAAAAACACCTTCTGACTCCTAAGAAACATTCTCAGTTTCTGTTAGCTTATCTTTTTTATCTCTTATTTAACAAATAGAAGTCAACGACTTATGTGAAGCAATCCTGCGCGAATTTCGTAAATACACCTAAGCTGAATTTTCGTCCACTATCCTGCTTCAATAAATTCTCTGACGATACTTCAAAAAAATCTTACAGCTTACGTAGTAAATCATTTGTGCTATTATGCATAGCAGCTTGCTTGATAACGCTCTGTCTATAATACGAATCTCAATGTCGAGACAAACTTATAAAAGGAAATATGATATAATCCAGGTAACTTAGGAGTAACTAAAAATAAATATCTTTCTATTAAAAAAGCTCAAGGAAATATCTGCAGAGCTTCTGAAACTTGAGGTTTTTAATTCTGTATTCGCTCGAATTGAACCTGACGCTAACCACATATTAAAATCGCTTTTCGATACCAAGTAAACGCTTCGTAATCCCAGCAGCTCTTACTTGGGATTCAAAGAAGTTCATCTGCAAACGAGCTCTGTTTTCCATTAAAAAATACAGTAATTGCCAACGACTGATTCGTTTCAAGACAGACATGGAGATGCATTCAAATATATGAATCATTTTAAATCCCTGAGACACCTCAATAACAGAGTTATCCGTTGTTTCTGCCAATATAACGACTTACGTTTTTATACCAATTGCATTGTAGACCATAGTTCATAATGACATAGCTCAGTATGACCTGGCTCCCAAGCAAAAGCTATTTTAGTTATTTGTGCTTCAGTCTTGCTGGTAACTTGCCTGTCTTACGTAAGTATAGTTGGTCTCGGAAAACATGTTGACCGAATGTTTAATTACATCGTGCGAGATATTTGCTGAGCAGCAGTTGTTAAATATTTGATCATGCCAATATGTAGTTTAAACATTTGTACAGGTAGGAAAAAGGAACCGTACTACGACGCATGTAAGCAAAGCGATTTTATTTTTCACGCGGACCAACAACACAGCAGATAGAATCAGTGTTATCAATATGCTGTCGGAGAGCAGGGGGGTGAGTCTAAGGGAATAACAGGTCCCTAGGCTTAGGGTAGTGGCGTCGCCACAGGGTGGACTGGAGTGGATCTGGGCTGATCAGATCGATTTCGATTTTCGCACTGGCAAAAAACCATCGTTACGGAAAATGCTGCTTGAGAAAGTTGCTTGTCCAAAAATTTCAAAATAGATAAAGAATACCAAAAAAGAACTGTCCGAAGTCTGAAAGGCGTGGCCGATAAAATTTGTTTTTGTCCACCCCAGTTTTTTTTTGAGCTGATGACGCCACTGGCTTAGGGGGAGGGAAAAGGGGAATCCCCAGACATACAAGAAAAATTCTTACTTGTTCAAGGGTAGATGCATGTCAAATTTTCAACAGCAGACTTTTAATGCTATAGTTGTACGTGAATTTTTCTAACATTGTTGAGTGCTGGGCAGCCTTTGTAGATTGCGATATACTATCAATAATTGGTGATATGCTGGCAAAAGAGTGCAGGGATTTTATGAAAGAATTTCCAACCGCCCTTATACATTTGTCAATAGAAACTGGCTGAAGACTGTTTCTAAATATGACAGGCAAAGAGCTATTTGTTCCAGCAGAAAGTACAATAGCTGGAAAGCTACAATCCTTGTCAAAAATAGTTGGAACACCTCAAAATTCACGTTCAAAAGTTGACAACTG
The DNA here is from genome assembly GCF_013076305.1 of Rhopilema esculentum. The sequence goes on along the minus strand of NW_027019809.1, from coordinate 5,254,955 downwards.
AAGGATTTAATTACCTTCCCAAGATATGAACACTGCTGCTACCCCTTACAATGATGTTTCTTCATTAAAAGTGTTTACATATCAAATTTTGGTTAGATATCCACTGACAACCATGCCACATTGGTATTAATCAACATTATAATGGGGAAGGGGAAAATATTGCAAATCGTAAAGATTTTTTGTTGCAAATCGTGAAGATTTTATGTAGATGCTCCAACAATTTTGGCAAGGATTGTGTCTTTTAGCTACCACAAACACACGAATAATGTCAAATTAATTGTAACTTAAAGATAATGATGCATTCTGGGTGCCATGGTGATAGACTAACCGCAAAAGAATGAATTGATTGAATTTCATTCATGCAGAAGTACAGAAATACAAATGCCAAACAGCATGACCTGAATTCTCTTTGTAAACACAACAAATAACTTTTTTTCACAGTTAGGAAAGTAAACCGACAATTCTAATATTACAAACTTAATACATCTTCAAAATCCAACTGCTGAAAAAGATTTGCGTTTACTTTGTTTATAATTACAATTTCATTTTAATTTTCACAAATCACCAATTGGCCTTCGGATATGGAAATTTCTTATGATCAAAAGAGGGTCTATATGGCAAGGACAGTGGAATCCCAACATTACGAATCCCGCCTTTACGAGCTTTGCATTTTACGAACTCCGCTTATTACAAAACAAGCTAAAAGGCTGGCCTTTTAACTGCACCGTATATAATGAACTCTCGCTATTACGAACTTTTTTGGTCCATACAGAGTTCGTAACAGGTGGACTTCATATCGAAAACCTTTATGTCGAAAAACTGGTCATCACGAAAGAAGCTTTTGTCGAAAATAGATTATGTCGAAAATCACTCGTGTCGAATCGCTTTTGTCCAAAATCGCTTATTTCGAAATAAAACGTTGATTCAAAATATTTTTTATACTAATGAAATATTTGTCCTTTGTGAAAGCCCAATATCATCTTAGACGAAATATTCCGGCTATTTCGGCCTAAGGCAGGAACATTTGGCTAACAAATCTTTATCAGAGTATCGTATGTTGGATGAAAAATATAGGAATCTGATTGGCCAAGGCAAGCCAGTCAAGTGATTTCAACCCTGGATACATTGATCACATTTTTATACAAACGTGTAATCTGACTGCAGCAAATAGCGTATTGATTTGTGCAAATTGTCGTTACAATACGCCACTTAGTAGGGTAGGCTTGAGCAAACGGTGAGCATAATGCATTCGCTCAAACTGTTATAAACGAAAGTTAGTAACAAGCTTGTGTATTTTCAAAGTTTATTGCCATTCCTCTTAGCTGCAATTCCGTGACCAAGATAAAAAATATTGCAATGGCAGGAGTCCCGTCTGCGTAATCCACTTTTTCAAGTCAAATCTGTTTATGCGATAGATGGCCATTCATTACGACAAATTGCAATGCCATTCAAGACGGGGGTGTTTCCAGAGGCTATTTTTATCGCCATCGTCTAGATTTATCTTAGCTAGGCTTCTTTTCCTCATAAAACTGATTTCTGGGGTGCAGTCCTCTTCACAAAAACACGTAAAAGAACTTTCTCAGTAGATGTCTTCTCGTCAGCGTGTTTCTAACATCATTGTGAATCACATTTCATTACAACTTCATCTTCTCAGTACCAATTTTTTATGAAAATTCTAAAAAAACCTTTTAATAAAGCTTTAAACCCCTGATTTTAGCTCTTTGTGCATCGACCTAATCTTCGTGTAGTCCTTCAGCTATCAAAGAAAACGAACATTTAGAGAATAGTGGTAAAGGCAAGCAATCAGTAAAACTCCTCTGATACAACAATATTTTGCAGCTGCATATTTCGGCAAGATTCGAGCACCAACTGATTGTCACGTAAGATAAGTAGAAAAAAGCTAACATTTACGACGGGTAAAACGCAAAAAATAACTCATAACAGATGAAAAAATGGTATGACTTTGGAATTGAATGTTGTCAACAGGATGTCACAATGAAGAGTCATGTTCGCATCCGGCACCAATATTGGAACGCCACAGAAATTGAGAAAGCAAGCCAATTGCCCGGGCTTTTATATCAACTTATGCATTGAACAATTACCGTCAAACGCATATATCCTACATATCTAGCAACGGTTTTGCATTAAAAGAAGTAAACAAGTCGATATCCCAAAGATTCTATTGAATGGGATTTTCTCATGGACGCATCCTTAGAAAGTTTATTGACAGTATTTCCATCAATAATGCAACAGGCAAATAAAATAAATGATACATCATTACTCCAATAGACAGCCTTTCTTTAAAATCCTTGTTTTTCTCAGCAAGGAGCCTTCAAGAATTTCAATATATATTACTGTTTTTTCAAAGACGACACGTAAACAGCTCGTTATTGAAATGTGATTTTTTGATAAAAACAGATAAACAGTTGTCATATTCATTACAGCTGTAAACAAGAGTCATTAAGTTTCTTTTTTTGTTAAAACTCCAAAGGAAATTATAACAAAACGAGTTGTTTCTTTCAATCACATTGAAAAGAAAGGATAGATTATGCTTTTTTGAAAAAGTGCTTAAATCTTTTCATTAAAGTAAAACATTTCATTACACATAATTGACTGATAAATTGTCAATTATCAATTATCAGTCAAAACAATTGCCAATTTAAATAAAATGTAAAGGGTTTATGGTACCTTGAAGAAGAAACACATAATGAAAATGTGTGTCAAAGAAACATTTAATGGTGTTGCAAAAAACACACTTAAGGGTGACTCAAAAGTTGAACACTTCGTGATGCTTAAAAGAAGAAGCACTCGATGGTGATTCAAAAGAAAACATTTGACATAAGAAGAGAAACATTTGATTGCGCTTTAAACGAGAAATACTTTAGGGTAGTTCAAAAGCGAAACATTTGATGGTGCTTGAAAGGTGAAGCATATGAGAGTGGTTCAAAATAGAAACAGTTGATTGTGCTTGAATAGAGAAACACTTTAGAGTGGTTCAAATGCAAAACATTTGATGATGCTTCAAAGGAGGAACACTTGAGACTGGTTCAGCAGAGAAACACTTGTTGGTGCTTGTATAAAGAAACAACTTGGAATAGTTAAAAGAGAAACATATGACAGTGTTTGAAAGGGGAAACATTTGATGATGCTTTAAATAGGAAACACTAGGTGGTTCTTCAAAAGAGAAACAAGTGGTTTAAAAGAGAAACAGCTGGTTCTGTTTAAAAGAAAACACACTTGTTTGTGTTTGCATTGAAGGCGTAGCTCTTTGATGGTTCAATTTTGAATGATGGAGATTGAATGATGGTCTAAGAAAGTCATATTTGTTGGCAAGCACTCTAAGTGTGGTGAGATACCCCTAAAACTCATTCAAAGCTCTCTTATATAGGCTACAATTTAATTACATTGCTTGAATCGCACTTGTTTATGAGTTCAACAATAATTGTCGATTCCTGCGTAGAGCGCAATGGTAAATCCAGTGTTCTCTTGACATCCTGTTGGTAAATTTAGAATACCTTCAACTACAGATACTGTTTTTCTTGAATAACAATGCCCACATGTTGAAAATTTGCTGGGATTAGATTTACTAAAACGCAAACGTATAGTTAGCTGAGAATTTCGACGGAATCTTTGATTTAATTATCATCGATGCAGCCTGACAACAGCCTCCGATCCAGGCTTAGCATTACAATAAGAATTCCCTTATTTTTAAGCCTCGTGGTGTAGTACCTGTTTCTTTGGTTGGATTAACGTTGATTAACCATGTTTGTCGATGTCGTCTACATCCTATAACGAACACAAGAAACTGATACTGCCTTAGAAGATAGTCCATAACATTCTATGCACTCGTGGCATTAAGTTCATAGGACATGTGTGTAAAGGTATTTCAGTATCTTATCTGCAACTTCAAACATCTTATGATATGATGCAGTTAGCATGTCGCTAGCTTTGTGATCTTCTCAGTAGCAAAAAAAGATTTGGCAGTCTTCTTTAAGGGGAAGCAGCTGTATTTATGTAATGATTTCAATCTAGGCAAATGGATTTAACCGAATTAGTTTTTGCGTGGAAACATGATCGGACCGGATCAAAAGTAATTCCATTGCTTTGCCAATGAAATGGTTTATGCCTTGCCTGTTTACACGAATGCCTAGCCGGAAAGAGCACTACCTTTCTTTAAATATATCAATAACATCGTCAAAATAACACTTTGTGTAATATTTTAAACGACTATATTTTGACGAGTCAGTGGTTTTTGACAATGAAAATCCCCGTAATGTTGCCAAAGCTTAAACGTTCTCTGTTTAAAACTAACGATGTAAGTGAGGCGCCCAAGAAAAGAGATTGTATCTTACATCGAGGCTGTCACTACGTTAGACCCCTTGTTGCCCTGTTTTCAAAGTGGTAGAACCATTTATCAACAACAGAGCAGACTGTTTCCTTGATGTTTCAAGCCTCTTTGTCCATACGAGCCAATCACTGAGAAGAAAGGCTGCCATTAACCAATGTTTTTCAACCACTGTGCTACAGCATACTACCGTGTCATGAGATATTGCCTGGTGTTACATAGAAAATTCTCCAACTTTATCTAATTGGTCTAAAATTGAAAGAAATCGCGTCTTCCTTCAATTCCAGCCAGGAAAGTAACTTTGTGTTCATCAAAACAGGCCAATACGGTTTCACACAGAGTAAATAAAATTGTTCTATTTTATCATAAAGTACCTTTTCTTTGTGTTTATTTGATTCTTATTCAAGACAATTCAATGAGGATGACTTTACATTGTGAATATATTCCACAGAGTTTCATTTTATGACATTTATGTTGATGGTATGTTTCGTGATTTTTTCAATGAACGGACTGTTCTGTGGATCACCAAACGTTGAAAAACACTGCTTAAAATCATTACTCCAGGATTGGATTCCAAAGAGGAAGTCAGATGAGAGAATAAACGGATAAAACATGAATTGCTCGTTGAAAACGTTTAGGATTGGCTACAGAGTCTCTAATCTGCTTGTGATTGCGCTGTTATCTTTAATGTTGTTGAATTCAATGCCCCTTTTCCAATAAACCTCTTGACTTTTGCAAATCTCTGCCTTTCATGAACAGTCGCTTTGGCAAATGAAAAACACGAAACAAGACTTCAATAATACAGATAATGCCAGTTTATTTTTCATAGTTGCAAGCAAAGCCTTCAAGTGAGAAATACTCCTAGGAAAATCCAAACTAAGGGAGATAACTTTCTTCTTTTGTTGCACTGGTTTGGCACCCAATGTGAGCATTACATCTTGGAGTTTTCTCAGGCCATGAAAATAAGACATTTAATCGAAACGATAAACTATCCGCGGGAGGTGATAAATTGACCTGAACACAGATAATCTCAATACGAACGCCTACAGATTCGCTTTAATGAGCAGTAGATATTACGAGAGGCAGATTTAAAATGCGTATAGTTGAATATGTTACAATCTTGAACACAGGATGACCCATTAGATGGATAACTGGACATCGTAAGAATCCATATAATACTCTTGTCCAATGTCAAGCAGCCGAGTATTCCAAATCCTATATTTTTAGCATAAAGTGAACTCTGGTAGCTAAGTTGCATAGTTAGTCATCAGTGTTCATTAAACATCAGTGTTCCGCCATTAAAGGACCATACAAGAGAGGCGCCACACTCCAGGGTGATTACGTAGGAAAAACTACATCTTCTGTTTTAACTTAAGACCCTGCATGCCACAGGGCTGCAGAGGCGAAGTAGAGAGAAAAGAAAAGGATTTTAAATGCGCAAGGACAAATTGATTTTAAAGGACAAATAAAAAGCGCAAGAAAAGTATTTCTTTTGACCCCTTTTTAAGTAACAACCTTAACTGAAAACTGTTCATAAATGTCTACTCACATTTTCATGATACTCTTAGTAGACAGCTAGGTCATACGTGTTTTTAAGCATGTTTCAATTAAACGTACGACTATAGGTGACCACAGGCGAATTCGAAATCTAAGTCTAAATTTATGCGCATTACGTGAACAAAACATGGCCTAATTTGTATGTACGGAACTGTACCGCTCTCATGTTTAATGCATACTGGTCGATATTCGCAATAAGAGTGATTTGCTTCTCGGGTTGTCAGAAATTGTATTGAAATAACCATTTCATTCGACCTCAAGATTGCCTGCTCAACTTCCACACAGCGAAATTCACGTCATTTTCAATCATTTCAGTTTAAAAATGGTGCAGATTAAATTGGGGATTTGCCTATGTCGCTGAAACTATAACACGAATAACCGTTGATCGAGGTTGGGCGTTTAAGAGGCTTAGTCATAGTACGCCTAGGTTTCATCAGAGGAAACAGCAACGAGCTACCAACAATAATCTTGTAAGAGCTGCCAACTGTAATCCTGTTTTCCTTTGCAGATTATCAAAGGATTAGAAATTCTGAATGTGCAAAGTAGTGCAGACAAAAAAATTCGCAAAATTTTTTTTCGAATGCGAGACACCCCCCTTTTTGCAAGCAGGCAGTTTTTGCGTGTCTCAATTTCCTATCTTTTTGAAAGCAGGCACGCGTTCTTATGAAATCAAGGAAAAAGAACTGTTGCTATTATCTTTCCTTTCCAATATTCTGTATATGTCCTTGTCTTAAAGCTGTTTTAGAATGTTAAACAGTAATTAATGCTGAAGGTTGATTCCGCTTGTTGTAGCATAAAAGGTCCCACGAAATAGAGGCTCAATGAAGCTCCTTCACAGAAGTCACATGTTTGCAAGGATACCATAACAATCATCATTTTTCTTCTGAACGAGTCTAATTAAGTCACCAAACATCTGCAAGCTTCTAAATGTAAACTAAAAGCTTTCTCGGGATTGTAATGGGCAAATTGTAATGGACCGTTACGTCACGCCTTATTGAAAAAGAAAGCCCGTTGTTACTTGGCTTCCGATAATGAACTTCCAGTCACCTGTTCTCCCTCCTGTGATGAAGGAAGCTTCACATAATCTTGATCGATATTTCATAAACAATTTTACAACTTGACATTGTGGCAAACGCTTTACAATTGAATCTTCTGAACATTATCCATGAGGGAGGGCAAACATTTGCGTTATCAGATAAGAAAACTTTTTAAGTAAAATAGCAACTATTCTGTAAGAGGTGTTTAATTTACATGCGGTCAAGGGCAAGTGATGTGTAAAGTTTGATGGTAGATCGATAAAACTGGCCTTAAATTGCAAATCTAGAGCTAAAACACGATACCAAGATTTTAGATTACGTCAGTTTTGCATTTTTGTAAAAGAATATCCTTGAAGCAGTACACGATACATAACAAATGGAATCTTAACCTTAAGAAGGTTTAGCTGGAAGAAAACTTAAAACTTTACTGAAGGAAAGACGCCCATCCTGTTTTTGCCCTTAAACCCATCAGTCTACAAGTTCTTTTTACAGAACAATAGCAACAATTTTAAAAAGCTATTGGAATACGGTCAACCCATTAAACATGTTTTAATTAAAATGTCCTGATAAACTGAAAATTTGAGCCTGTGAATGCTTATACTTAGGAGAAAAAAAGTGAAAGTTGGAAACAACAAACAGAAAATGAGCCATTAAGATACCAAATTTGAAAGTGGCAGTTAGAATGTTCTTTATCTTGTACTCTTGATGATAGAATTATTTTCCGTCAGTATAATTTAATTAGCATACCTAAAAGTTGATACCTAAAACCAATTCGTACTTTTTAGATTAAAATAGGTAACGTATTTTATATGGAAGTAGCTGAACACTGAAAGTTTCCCTGATTCTCATACCGAAATTCAATATCTTTCTTGCAGGATCACCAAGACTTCACAATAGAACTGTAAATGCTGCTCACGTGAAGCCTGTTCAAGCAAAGCATCTGCGTCCAAGCGGGTTAATTTGATAAATAGAATTCAGGCATATGATCAAGTCATCAACATAAATGACATTGACTTTTGTTGTTTTGTGACAAAAAAGAAGGTTTTTCACTGATTTTGGTCTTTCACTCCTTATAATTGTTAATATACAATAGGTCCTTACGTCAAGATGAGAATCAAGTTTCCAAAGCACTGAGAGCAATATCCTGTATCCCTATGGATAGAAACGCGGTTGACAAATAGAAGTTCTCTATGCCCTTTCAAATGACCACGGAACTCGACCCATGGTTTTCATGCGCAAACCAATCAGCCTCGGGCTGGCTAACAATGGTCAATGGACTTGACGAGAAGAAAGAGGAAGAAGACCCTGAAAAAATCATCTTTAATATCTCTGGGCGAAAATTCGAAACATGGCGATCGACACTTGATCGTTACCCTTCGACGTTACTCGGAAGCGATGAAAAAAACTATTTTTTCGATCAAGAGACAAGAGAGTTCTTTTTCGATAGGGATCCCGAGCTGTTTCGTTACATTCTAAACTACTATCGCAGCGGCAAGTTGCACTATCCGAGAGGCGAATGTGCATCGTCCTTTGACGATGAGTTGTCGTTTTTCGGCATTAAAGAAGAAACGGTTTACGAATGTTGTAAGGATGAATTTTCGGACAAGAAAAAAGAATGTTTAACGAGAATTGATGAGGCAGAGCAAGCTCTTTTGGAAGAAGAAGTTGAGGTAGATGTATCGAAAATGAGCAATAGAGAGAAGCTGTTCATGTGGTTTGAACACCCAGACAGTGCACTAATTGCATCCCTATTTTACTACATAACTGGGTTTTTCATAGCTGTAAGCGTGACGAGCACGGTAATTGAAACAATAAAATGCAAGGGCGGTCGGACATGCGGTGAGGCGTTCAAAGATGTTTTCCTCGGGATAGAATCCGTGTGCGTAATTGTCTTTACGGTAGAATACACAGCAAGACTTTACGCGGCACCGAACCGTTGTCGCTTTGTACGCGGCGTTTTGAGTATCATCGACGTGGTAGCAATATTGCCATTTTACGTCGGGTTGTTCGTACCCAAGACGACGATAAGCGGAGCATTCGTTACTCTGCGAGTTTTCCGCGTGTTCCGTGTCTTCAAGTTCAGCAGGCACTCAAAAGGGCTACGCATTCTTGGGTATACTCTAAAAAGTTGCGTCTCAGAGCTTGGATTTCTGTTGTTTTCGTTATCAATGGCTATCATTATATTTGCAACTGTTATTTACTATGTGGAAAAGGACAAAAACAAGAATTTCAGCAGCATCCCTGCCAGTTTCTGGTACACAATTGTCACCATGACAACTCTTGGGTAGGTATCATCATTTTAATTCACATTTCCATTTTTCGTAATTCGATGTTTCCAAAAATACTTTTTCATTTTCTCCCGCGATATTTCCGGCCATATTGTGTTCCTACCGAAGTACAACCACTGGGGCACATGAGTTAACATTCGTTTTAGTAAATATTTTTGATAATCACATTTCCTTCAGAATGGAAAAGTTTTCAATGCAAAAATCTATTTTTATATCTATGCTAAATTTAACTAAAGACGCCAAACGGAATAAATAGAATACGGCCATATGTGCAAAATCATCTAAATTTGATAAAAATTGTCTCAGATCTTTCCCTATCAAATCACTGTAATTTGATCTCTGTTCACAACTTTATGAACCAAGCCAAAATAACAATAATCCGTTTGCAAACTGCAAATCTTTCATTGGCCACATCTCATCCGATTATCGACATATTTAGCTGATATTCTATGGTGTTCTTGTAGTTTGTGTGGTCAAAAATCAAATCCTATAAATATAGATTTCTTCTTTTATATATGTATAGATTAGAAAATAAGATAGATTTATAGATAAGAAAATAAGAACACTATCAGAATTATCATAATTGTGATTTTGTTCTATGGAGATCCCCAGCGATGATTCAAAGCCAGGTCAAAAAAGACATATGCAGTTGATTGTTGTTTTCCACACAACATTTCTTTCTTTTTTATCCTAACTTATCGCGACATTGCCAATCTGTCATCGCTGACTACAATTGTATTGAGATTTTTGACTTTAATTTGACACATATCATTCTAGGCCAAATTTTTGTTGTCATAATGTACAGAGGTTGTAGTATCAGCCAAAAAAGGAGGATCAAAGAGTTGAAAATCTAACATTACAGTAATTGATCTTGTTTGCAGAAATGAACTTACTTAGCCGCCGTAAATAAAAGTTTAAAAAGAATATGGTCTAAACCGTTTACACACCAAAAAACCTGTTTGAACCACTAAGGGAGTGTTGAAAATCCATTCACAATGTTTGTCTTAAAAAAACCCCGATCTCCTCAATTTCATTTCATAAATACATTTCTGAAAATACCTTTCAAGACAGATTTTTGAATTCTTGCATTCTGTAGGACTTAGTATTACATACATTGCATTACTTATGTACTCTTGCAGCCACAGGATCAATTCCTTTCGTGCTCGTTGTCGAGATCTTAGGCAACATCAGGCGTACAAACTCCCCATGGACGTTTACATTTCGTTTCATTACCGTGTGGCTCATTGGTTCCTATAGACACCTCGGTCATCGGCAGATTTCAGCTTCAAAACACCTTATTTAATTTGAGGGCCACTCAGCTGAAATTTGCGATGTTTTTCAGGAGTATTTAATCTGTGGTTGCAATCCCATTTGAACATCCAGAAATCGCGAGTAAGCTAGTGCTCTTTAAAGGTTTTCAGGATAATATCCTGCATCAACTCATTAGCTTTCCGAAGTAGGAATGTTTTATTGCAAGCAAGTTATCATCGCTATTAACTGTACATCAGACATGTTTAATTCTATTTAACACTTATGCGGCTGAAAATCGTCTATACACTGCAGTTGGAGTTGTGCATTGCTAGAGGCCAAGACAGGCGTGATCTCTCGTCAATAATTAAAGCTGTAATTACCAGAATGAGGAGCTTTCTAGCTTTGGTCGTGGAGACTCGATTTCGTTTAGGCAGTTGCCTAGGAGCAGAGCTCCTTCATCCATTAATTAATAACAAACATGATGCTAAATTAACTTACAATGAATGAAGACTGAATTTAACTTTCAACAGCAAAAGATAAAGACTGAATTAGTTTATAAGAAATTACTCCACATTGATACAGGCCTAAATTTAGCAAAATCTGCTTGTCACTAAGAACAGTGTCACTGCAATTTGAGCTGATAAGGCAAAATTTTCGGTGCCAAGTAAAGTTTAGCTCACATAAAAGTATACTTTTAGTGTTCACTCAACTATTGCAGCAATTTACATGCCATATTAAACAGTGCGAGGACGATAATAAGATGGTGGGATAACAAAGCAAGAGATTTGGCACTTAACTACATTGCCAATCCTTTCTTTGAGGTGGGCCAATTATCCATTGTCACAACCAACACCTTATCACCTTTCTTAAATTTAGCTGCCGCAAAGATGACAGCAAAAATAACCTGACGATTGTGTTTTAGTCATGTGGCCTACACACTCTCGGCATCATAGATTATAGACTTCCTGGGAACATGCAAAGCCCTGAACTCTCAATTCATTTTATTTAAGTCGCATGGTCTTCCGTCTAGAACGTTAACTGCACTTATCAGATCGTCAACATAAAGCTAAGAACAATTTGAATTATGCAAACTATTCCAACGATGAAATGGACAGTGGTGATTTTAAGGAGGTGCCCGGGGGACACGTCCCCAGACATCGCGATTTTGGTAGCCAGAGGGGGCCCTTCACCCAAGAAATAATGTAAGCTGAAAAGATTAAGGTCCTGGCAAATGTTTTCGGCCCCGCTTCTCGCGGATTTTTTTGCAGTCCAAGCATCGCAGTCAATTAAAACCGCCGCTGGAAATAGATAATGCTGTATAACATCACCAAGCAATTCTTCTAGCACTAATCTAACAATTCTTCAGAGTATACACTGCGGAAAGCTCTGTCCAGTTTTTTATCCCGCAACTAACAATCATTGCAAATTTAGCACGATCATTTAAAGGTACGGCAGGACCTCAAAGAAATGTCCAAGTTTACAACAAGAGCAAGGATCCAGTAGGAGACTTTTGGGTGATTTTAAAGACAAAGTAGCTCCTTTGGTATAGCGTCGCTGGTTTGTGCTCTTTCCTGGTTTGGACGTCAGTACCGGGGGCCACCAGGGATACATGCCCCACAACAGTTGAAAAAATCATCTCTTTGAGACGTTTCTTCTTAAGAACGATGGAAAAGTGCCAATTTTTGTAAGACTGTGCCTCTTCTCACTTGTGCCCCTCCAACTTTGAAAGGAATCCTATGTCCCGGTGTCATTCGCTCAGATCTCAGTAAACAAGCTTATTTCAAAATCCTTCAATATGCTGCTTTTGTAAAGACTAGTTCTCTTAATTGACAGCTATGGCGACATGGTTCCCGAGACAGTAACTGGAAAGATCGTTGGCAGCATTTGCTCCCTAAGTGGTGTGCTGGTAATCGCCTTGCCAGTTCCGGTGATCGTTTCGAATTTCAGTAGGATTTACCTGAAGCACCAAAGAGACGAAAAGAGGAAAGCGAATCAGGTACATTCAAAGTTTTTGCTCCTTTTGTTATTAATGTTAATCGTCCAATTCATTCCGCTCTTTGCAAGTTCTGCTGCGCAGCTACAGCTTGAGTTCATATGGAGGCGTCTGGCTAAGACCCCATTCACACGGGGACGATTGGGTACTGTTCCAATAGCGTTTCAAATTTTGGAACAAAATAATTAAGTGTTCAAACAGGCACGGAACGATAAATTACCAATAGTTTCTGTTCATACGGGAACGCAATCTTTCTGTTCCACATTTTGTGTTAAAGGATGAACGAATTGTTTGTCGATGCACATGTTTGTACTGCTATGATTTATGAACGATGCAAGCATTCAACCAAATTAGCAATCGTTCCGTTTTTCGGACCAGTTGTTTTGTTCACACGAGAATGGAACGGAATGATTCCTTGCCAGTCAACTTTTCGTACCACTTTTGACAGTGTTCAAATTTTTGTAACGGAACGGTACGATTAAAAATGTTCCCGTGTGAATGCTACCACTGAATGCACAACATTTTGGAACGGAATGATTAGGAACGATAGGCAGTCATTTCCGTGTGAACAGGGCCTACAGCTGTCTCACTGATTAACAAAAAATTTTCTTAATTGGACACAAACAGCATGCCCATGGACCTTAATCGCTATTACGCATGCTCTTTGATTCCAAGACGGGGGATGCCTCACATATTAGGAAAATTTTCTTTGCTCGTCTCCTTAAAAGTCGCAGGGCACAGGGGCGCAAAAAGACTCCATATAGACAATGCTAAAGAATGCAGTGGTCAAAATTGAGCTAAAAATGACTTTACGACGCATTGAAGTCAAGAAAATGCCTTTGAGGATGAATATGTGATACAAGAAAAGTTTTCAAGGTGCAAAAGAGAATTTCTTTTATGAAAATAAAGACAAATGCGCATGCACAGATTGCAAGCTTTAAAAAAGGAGGTTATGAAAGAATTTGCAATCGACAGATGCAAAGGGGTGATTTGCAGGAAATCCTTTTTTCAAATGGTGTATGGATTTCTTATACACTGTGACTGTTTGCTCCTTTGATTTAATGCAGAAATTTCGAAACCTTGCAAAATGCCATTCTATATGTTTCACATCCAAGATCCAAACCTGCTCTGAACACAGCTCAAACACGCCTGTTAACATCATATGTAAACATGTTATACATTTCAAAACTCTAATACCATAATCTTTCCCTTAGGAATCAAAGACCCTGAAAAAAGTGAAGACGAAAGAAAACATTCTCGAAAAGGAGAAATACCAAAAGGCAACGGTGAGTTTGTCGGATTGCTATTCAGAGTTTATTGCACAATTGCCATCAGGTAAACAAATACATCGCAAAATCTGGGGATAAGTGTACAGTCGCAGAAGCAAAGTCTGATCTTAACATTTGTTGATTTTTCATACAGATTTCTAGAAGTTGCATCAATACTTTTCTTAAATATCAACAAGACGGATTTATTCTAAACCTGTACACATCTACCTTTAAGCCTTATATATACATCTGCTAACGTCATTTGAAATGGCGGCATTTCTCTTTGAAGAATTATTGCAGGTGATTCTCTAGATAATTATCCATGATGGCACAAATAAGGCAAATTTTTTGCTTCATTTGTTTGCCTTAAAAATAATCTATGTTAAAAGAAATTTCTAGCAAACATTTTTGTAAGAATTGTTATAACATATAATAGAAACATATTCACAAAAATTTTATATTTCTTTCTTACTTGTGTTACCTCCTCCATATGTTACGTATTCAATTTTCAATCTTCGATGGTCCAAAGGAAACGCCAGATTATTATATAATGTATTACCCTTTCTTCCAACCCTGTCTTCCACTTCCTTCCCCGCCACCAATCAATACTTTCCCTTTAAAACGAAAAATTAATATGCTATTTTTTCAGAAGGGAGGCTTAGAACTCCGAAAAGCATTGCTAAGCAGAAATATGGCTTCTTCTGACTTCAGATTTTCACACAGCCAAACACTGTCAAATGCACAGGTAAGTTAGCCTTAGAGAAATCAAAGCTATTCTATTCTCTTCAACTAACACAGTTGAAAATAAACATCCCATTCTCGTAAAGCTTGACAAAAATTTACAAGACGATGCAAAATTACGAAATTTGACATTTTGTAAGTGAAGCAGCGATTTTTGCCTAAACCCTCGAGGGCCCCGCCAATATAAATTTATGCTTTGGTTTGCAACAAACGGTTCCATCTGTTTGCACTTTGCGTATCTTGGATTCAAGGCTGCACTTTTAAATTTTGAAGAGAAATAAATGGGGTCATTTATCTGGGGAGGGGGCGTGCTAATTACTGCAAGAAAGCATCATGTTCTCATCAACACCTCTTAAGAGCATCCAAAAGCTGCACCAGAATAACTTTGCTCTTCACGATTGCTACAAAAGCTCCTGTGTTTTCCTGTTAGAAACGCTACATAAGAGTTCGCATTTGTGAATCATAGAACAAAGTTATCAAAATGCCTGAAACCAAAACCATGACTAAGTAGGAGTTGCCGAGTGTTGCCATAATTCTACTTTAACAAGGAAAAGAACGGGTGAAACAGGAGGTCAAAGCAGGAAAATTATATCGAGGACCACAATAAATATTGATCAATCAAAAAACGAGGGTTCAAAAAATTAATAGCAATTTAAGAAAACATCAAAATGCTTTCATGTTTTTTTGCAAATTGAAGAAAATCAAAGAACTGTGGGTTGAAAAGCACAGTTATTGAAAAAAATAAAAAACAAAGGCAAATTTCGTTCGTATTGAAAAACTTTGTGAATTTTCTCCACCCTAGCATTCTTGTAGCGTAGAAACCAGCACGGTTTGATTTTGCGTACATTGGTTTCAATTCCTAAACAGATGTTTTCTAAGTTATTTTCAAAACATCAGCAGTATGGTCACACAATTACCCTCCGTCATAAATATTTAAAGCCACTTTATTTTCAATATTACGTTTTCTAATTCAGAAATTGACAAAGTCTTTCGTGACCTAAACATCTCTCTACAGATCTCTATTGTATTTAACATTACACTACCGCACAAAATTAAACTTTAAAGGCACATTATTTTCAATATTTTTCTGTTTGACACACAATTCATTTTCTAATTAAAAAATATACAAATCTTTTGTGACCTATAGATCTCTCTACTGTTCTCTAATGAATTAAAAACTCCACTACCTCACATATTGTTAGCAAACTAGCCAAATTCTACTTCTGAAAAATCTAACAAATTCTAGCAAGGTAGGGGTAGGTTAAACTGGGTGGAAAATCATGTTCCTAGATCCCTGAGATTTGAATTGTGTGTCAAAATTAGATTTTTGGTTCATAGATCAAGACTTCAAGGTAAAATCGACGCCTGATAATCAGAACTGCAAAATGAAGATAAAACCTATAATAATTAGGGATAATAATTATCAAGTACTTTTTTGATCAAGCTTCTATTAAGCCTTTGTACCCAGATTTTTTGCTTGCCTTACGTCATTATTCGACATTTACACTCTAGTGGTAGACAAGATGTAATAAAAAATGGACTAAATTTACACATTCCGAATGCTAATTGCACAAACTTTGTATTTATACCCAGGAGTTGAAAAGAATCGATATGGACTCGATTCAGATAAACGCCTCTCCTACACCAAGCTATGCAAGCATGTTTGTATCTTCGACTCCACAATCAATACGAGGAAGTCCTGTACTGAGATCGAGGTCAAACTCCTTGCCAAATACGTATCTAAATAGCATCCAAGCAAACATCCCTTTTAGTAAAAAGAGGAGCCAAAATCGATCGAACCATGCGAACAAATCAAATAAAAGGGAAGGAAAACTGGTGCGAAAGAAAAACAGTCTCATACGCAAACACAAACAAAACAACAGTTTTGAAGGCTCAAATGCATCAAACCATATATCACACGACAATTTGTCTTTGCGAGGAGCATCCGGGACTTTCACGCCTAAGACTACTCCGAGGCAGCATTTGAATATGGGCCACAGCGCCAATGAGCTGGATCGACAAAAATTAAGAACAGTACAGGACAGGTATGGTTGTTTTGTACCACGTGGTTCAGACTGCACTGATTATAGAGATATCAGAGCCAGTCGCACCTCGCATCTGTAGTTGAAGCATCGGCAACAAATGGATAGTTGAATTATGCTTGAAACAAAGGATGCACGTTGTTTGTGACGAAGTGGTTAACTACTGGATGAACCAAAGAAGGCTTTTTTAGCCGTCATCTAGGAAAGCCAAAAACCGTATTTCTGAATTATGTGGTCGAGAAAAACTCGTAACCACTGCATGAAAATTAAAAAACTATTAATGCTTTGTTATGTTTGTTTTTTAAATATCCATAAACAAATTATTCCAAGAAGTTAAAATACTAGAGGGTTGGTTCTTGGAATTTTCATTCTTGGTGAAGAAACTCTGCAAGGAAATCTTCACCAAAAAACTGTGCCAGACTTGCAGTACATTAATGAAAACAGTAGATCCAGGCCAAATGCATTTATAGCACCTTATCATAAAAAGAAGGCCCAGGTTAGATGTGGAATGAAACGTAAAGAGTAATGAAGCCATAAAAACTTAGGGTTACTTCGTGTTTTGTAGAAAATGCACCCGAGATCACACGACGATGGCTATTTACTAGGAACTCTCCAATTTCAATACTGTCAAAGTTAAAAAAAGGAAGTTGCACTGTATTATCACCAAACACTCTTGACAAATTATAAGCACTTTATTCTCCCATACTCCACCCCCTTAAGGCTCGTACCTCAGTCAACTTTATACACGCATGCCGTGATGAATTTCCGTCCTCTCGTGGGCTATTCTACCGTTCATGCAGACAACAACATGGTTTGTTTCTTAATGCAAATAAAGGTTGTTATAACAGGATACATTTTTCAAGAATGTAAAAAAGGCATGTGCTAATCAGTAAACTATGTTTACACGTTCACACCTTAGCTGCTATTTACAAATACTCCGATCTCCAACCAAAATAAGAAAGCTAGGCAGTAATGTGGTGCGCGCAAAAAGCTCCGAATGCTCGACTTGAAAATTAGGAATGTTAAACAACCTGCGCAGGTAGAGAGGACTTGGAGTAATGACAGCAGAAATAATGAGAAGCAACCTTTCGAAGTTTCATGAATTTAAATGACAAGAAACCATGTCAGATTGAATGAACCTGAGATCCAATACTGGTAGGAAGAGCAAAAAGCCTCCAATCCTTCAAACAGTTTCTATTTAAGGCTACAATATATTCTAACTGACTCGATTCATACATTTTGCATCACGAAAAGAAAATCCGCCCAGCCCCCAATATCCAAAACTTGCATCCCTTCAATATACATTCAAAAGATATTGTTGAGGAAGCACAGAATTAGATTGAAGTACTTATACCATCCAAACACCATACTTTTCATAAAAGGCATGAAAGTAAACACTTGGCAAACCGAGCTGTGCAATAGGAAAACTAAAGGGGATTCCTTAGAAATATGATGCATAGGTATCCCAAACACAGCAGGAAAAGAGCAAAACAAAGAAAAACTGTTTGCGTCATTTCTGAAATAAGCACTTGATTCTAACATGGTATCGAGCCTTTATCGTGTATAGACAATGTCCGCATGCTATGACAGAATGGAAGAAGAAAATGTTGTAGTTTTCTTTTGGTTGATTTCTAGGAATTTATAACGATAAATTAAGTAATAGCCAGAATAAAAGATGGCACGCGAATCTTAGTTCAGTGATGCAAAGTTAAAAATAATTTACGCTAAACAAATTCGTATTTCTTCTGTGTATTTCTTTCTGCTTACATACAAGACGCAAGAGGGCCTATGCTTGACATTCAAACAGTGGCGGCGCCAAAGCGGCTAAGTGGGGGGTGGGGGGTAATTTCCCCCATTTTTGCCAAAACGTGATCCACATATTGTTGCTAAAAACTGATTAAAAAGCGTTAGGTAGCCCCCTTGATACAAAACTCCCCTGATAGAAACTCCCCTAAAGAAAACTCCCCTGATACAAAGCACTGCAACGAGACAAAAAGGGCATGGCCCCACACACTCTGCAGTAGCTGGTGCCGCCACTGCGTTCAAAGATTTGACAATAAACTATTCATGTTAACGCTGGAATGCTATTATACTGTTTCACACATGTAATGTCACTACTCTAATAGTATTCAGGTTATAACATCGTGCATTACTACAATGTTTGAAAAGTGTTGGGAAAATTGATAGCAGATGGTATTCTTATTTCGAAATGCAATATTAGAATAAGACTATTATTGATTCTATACCTGATTTTTGGGTAGCCAATTAGGTATGATTAAACCAGGTTAAGTCAGGCAGTGTTAGCAAAACATGCAACGCAGTGTGGGTCCTTTGATTAATAACCGCTTCATGCTCAAAAGGGAATAAAAGATGCCATTCACAGAGTAAGGTCAACTATAAATATCACTATACTCAAATGAATTAAAAAGAAGACAACAAAGCCATACATCTAAAGTAAAGTAAGAAAAAGCCACTGATCAAATGAATCAAACCACCAGGCCACTTTTACTTGACTTTGTTTCTCATACATCAACAATTAATCATCAAACAGAGGAGAAAATCAACTACTTCACAGCCTGTATTCAAAAATCGAAATATAGTTTTCACCAGCAAACAGAAAGCGATAACCTCTCCTTGTCATTGATAACGTGCCCCAACTGAAAGGCCACTGCTAGCTATTGTGCTCAAGGGGGATTTCCAGGTCTTTATTTGCCAACAACTTTGAACAACCGCAGATTAAACACCCCTGGATGAAAAACACTCCTTTTTGGCAATATCATCTTTTAAGGGAGGGGGTGGGGGTGTAACACCCCTCTATTTCTTACAATGAGAAAATCGACTCATAGATGTGTCTATGGTCCCACCATTATCCCACCTCATCATTTTTTAAACTTGTGATAATTAATATATCTATCACACGTTGGAAAGATAAATGCAGACATATACTACATTACTTACGTTACTGTGTGATGTTTGCTTAAAGAAATATAGAAAAAACATATGCAACAAATATACTATCTTATCCACACAATACATAATAAAATTTCATTGCAAAAACCTAAACCTTAAACTTACTCACACTTGGTATCAATTTTGGTCTTTATTTTCAATATTGAGGTCATCATTCATATTCCTAGTGGCTTCTATAACATCATTATAAATTTCTGACTGTTTTCTGTCAATGTTTATTTCTGTTTGTTGTCCATCAGCTAAAAAGTAAAGAAGAACATAAAACATAAAAAAAATACTTTCATTGAGGTTTCTCTTTAAGAAAATATCTGAAAAAGTATCTGATTCAGTAATTTGAAAGTTTGAATAGCCAAACCTGCTTATCCCTGAATTCTTTTACCCAACTGTGAAAAACTGTTTTTAAAACAATATCAAACAAATTCAATTGTTACTTATAAAAGACTAGCTACATTTCCATTCTTTATTTAAAAATAATGATTTGCTTTTTGAAACTGAAATTTTGAAAATTTTATATTCAGTATTAGATCAATGCTAAATCAATGTGCTTACTTTGGTGTTTTGTTGGAGTTTAGGATATCTACAATAAACAGAGGTAATAACACCTATTACCTACCATAAACAATGACTAGTTCTGGTGGACGCTCATCTCTTAAATTGAAATTAAACATAGTCTTAGGGTTTCTGTATTTCAGCTGTGGCACATTCTCAAAAACGAAACGCCTAGAAGATAAGAAAAGTCCCATGATTTAAAGAAAACAACAATTTAATTATTCTAAGATTTCATGAAATTATTCAGAATAAATACTTTTGAAGGCTAGTGTGGTCTGATACCTATCCACCTAAATAGCGTAAGTGAAAGACATGCCATGTTAGTGACTTGAACCACATGCCCTTGGGTCTATAGTCTGCAATGCTAATTACTGAGCCATCCTTGGAAAAATGTGTTTCTTTGTCCTCTAGCTTGTACAGTATTGCACCTGCATAGCAAAACAGGCAAGTTGTCCAAGTTTGCAGATTATGGCTTTTTAGACAATCTTGGGTGCACCAACAGCCCTGCATCTCAGAGGTGGGTATGCAAAAATCACTTAAAAGTGACAGGTGCACTAGAATGATAATTTTTCCCTGGTTTTAATTTCAATAAATCTAGCTGCTAGGTGCACCCTTAACAAAACAATGTCTGCATCTTGGCTGCACCATTGTCATGCTCTGCATACTTCAAGTATTCTGTCTATAAACCCCCTTTTACAATTCATATGGTATGCAAAAGAAGCTTTTCTTAATAGTAGCATGGTAGTAAGCTTTATAATATTTTGTGTGCTATCTCAAATTTTGGCATGCAGCACTATATTGACCATACACATGCATCTATTCTGCAAACTGGTTCATTCCTCAGTGACGCAAGAATGTAATAGTAAATGGTTCTATGTGCTGTGGCTATAAAGTATCATCAGGTTTAGCCAGGTAGCATTATAGTGTTTATAACTCAAGGGCCAGATATCTTTATTTCAAGACATATTGCCTGAAACTCCCATTTGTTTTGCTTTTCAATAAACGCAAGTAAACAAAAAATTTAACATTTGATGAAGCTTTAGCCTTGCGTTATTCTTAAAGTATTCAGAGATTTGAGCCTTATTTTATAATATTCTTATAAAGTCTTTTTTAAAATGTGTGTACTGGGGTTATGTTATTATTCCATTCCCTTTCATTTTTTTCCCTCAAAAATATTTGTAAAAAATGTGAGCAGCACCATTATCAATGACACCTTTATTTGAAGAATTTAAGAATAAAATTCTCAAAAATAAAAAACTGCGTAGATGATGCATGTTCGCGCGCACACAACATTAAAAATACAACACTGTGGGGTCACTTACTGAAAAGCATGGTTAGCGTCACTAGGAACACTAGCCCTTATTTCCTTTACATTTTCTCTGAAATAATCATGACACTGTTGAAGATGTTCAAAAGTTCTTTGCACATAATAACGTCCAATAGCGCCGCCATGTGATTGTAAATACAAAGCTTTTTTAACGGCATCCACAGTCAACTTTCCCGCCGCCATTTTCTTAAAGACGTCCTCTTATTAAAAACGAGACTAAATCAATATGCTAGGCTTCACACGGTGGTTGATTTGGTAACACTTGGCTGAGGAAAGAGAATCAAACATGCCGAAAGGAAGATTCCCATATCGTAGAACAATTGAGTTTCTATCATCTGGGAGACTTACATTAAAGAAGAGCATCAAAACTGTGACTGTAAGCTTTACAACCGAAAACAACAGTGTTGGGTTAAGGTAAAACTAAAAATGTCATCACCTTCAGTTAATGTTAATTGAGAAAAAAATGAAAAGCTCAAGTGTATGCATATAGAATTAAGATAATCTTATAAGGTACATGCAATAACATCTCCTTAAATTAGCTTTACCCAATTCCGTTTCAATCTATCATTACATTTCACCTATTATTTTTGATACTCTGATCACACGCAAAATCATTGGCTGATTCCAATTTATATAATGACGCTGAAAAAATTCCCAGATTGCGAAATTCTGCAGAGTTTTTTAGTAATTGATAATACTAAAGATCCTTTTCATTCCTGATAACCAATTTCAACTCTATGAATATAGGTCAAGTGCATGTTTATCCTTTCTTATAAGAATATGGTATTATGTACACTATTTTTATGTTAAATTGGATTGAATGACTGTGTCTTTTTTTGCCCTGAATGATCATTGTATCTTAGTGAAATTCGATACAATTGCAAACACATCATAACAAGGGAGCAAAATGAATCAGGAAAAGCACAAATGCACAGTTTGAAAGCTGATTATCTTGAACAAAACAATAGAGCTTTTCTCAAAATATTTTGTCATGGGTGTTAAATTTTCAGTTGCCCTCCTCTCACTTTCCAGCCTGTGTCAGAGCCCATGTTAAAAACACATAGATAAGTATATTGCATGAATAATGGGGCACCCAAATCAGATCTTTCACTTTATTGTATGTCAAGATCTACGAACATTGTTTGATATACCTGCAAACTCATTTCAATACAATGCTGTAGGGTGACTTTAGGTAAAAATGGGTTTTGAAGCAAATCTAATACAACATCATCCATCACAAATCAAGGCAGGGTCACAATTGGGTAAAGGAAAACAGAAGCATGCAATTCTTTGCATTAATTCTTGGAGATACCAGATTCCCTATGCTTCACAGCATTTACTATGTCTTATATTTCCATAAATTTCGTGATGTTTTGAATTTGTACGATAGCCAACATATTGCAAGGCATCAAAATCTTAAGGTAATTGTCACTAATGCATTTTAAGAAACTGAAATTTCACTTAATTTTGATATTTCTCAGGGTTTTCACTGACTACTTTGAATACCCAGACGCTATGCCACTGCTTCAATATCAAGATCATGCAACAAAAAAGATAATTCGAAGGATATAAAGTCTTTCCAAAAAGAGCCTGACACATATGCTTTAATTAATAAACATCTTAAATCCCTGCAGCATTAAATAAGGATCTTTGTAAATGTTGACTTTCATGAACCCAAAAATTCCAAATCTATCTTTATTGTATATCAACAAGTAGGAATATTAGAGTTTGTCTGACACAATATCCTATTTGCATTGGTCAAAGTCCAGCTAGATCCACATCTAGACTAGGCTGGAAGTCTTGCATTAACATAACACCTAACCCACAATCAGTACCCATTTTGACCAGTCTTCACTCATGGTACCATGTTAATCAGATCCCAATAAAGTAACACCTTCTTAGTTCACCTTCTTAGATTACCTGAAATGGTATTATCTCTGTCAACAAAACAGTCTGTTTTATCAAGCATTGTCAAACATAATATGTCAAAAGCCAATTAACTTGTTTATGCTAGAATTGATAGATCAAGACCAATAACAAATCTAGGGAATGTAGCTGGAAAGGAAGGCATTGCATGAAAGAGTAATAATAGTAATACCAAAATATAAAGGTAGCAATTCATGCCTAATTAATTTCTCTTTTAGGAATTTTATCCTACGAGATGTACCTCAAATTCAACATAAAAATCCTCTTGTCCAAATAGTAACTTTCAGAAATACCACAGACTACCCCCAGCTGAAACTATTTTTTGGTAAGTAAAGTTATTAATTTTTTTTCTAATCAGAAAGCAGATATTACCTCTAACATTGACAGAAAACTAGTTTTGTTCAAGCTGCTAATGCTGGTATTTTTTCTAGTATTATTTTAATGAGCTTCTTGCATTTACCATTTACCATAATGAGTTTGATAGGATGATCAGCAGACTCATGAATTCCTCTAGCATTGTCATTAATTTTGTTTATGCACCTATTTTATTCTTGTTTTTATAATGTTTTTAGTTTCACAATTCATAGTTTGTTGAAATAATGATTAAAATAGAAGATGTGGCCTCTCTAGTCATTTCTTTTTGTGATCATTACAACAACATTTATCATCAAATTATCATTGACAATAAATATCATATTTTTTTTTCTTTAGGTGTGTATAAAAATTTCTTAATCTGAAATAGCACATTTTATTAATATTCGTATTGATTTCCTGTCAACATAACATCATCTATACTCTGTAAAGAAGATCACACTCAAGTATTTTATTTTTGTTCAGATGATGGGGACAAAACTTTAATTGATGTTGATGGAAAAAATGCTGATGAAATTTTAAATCTATTAGAGTTAGTGGGCGGTGCTACTCAAAGGTAATTTTTCAAAATTTCTAAATAGTTGGTTTTAAATTCATTATCATTGATAATTCAGTTTGTCAGATGATATTAGTGAATGAATGTTAAAAAAATCTAGGTTTTGAGATATGCTAAAATCCCTACAATATTCAATGCTAAATTTTAAGAAAAATCAATTTATGAAAATTCAAATATGATTTTGTAATGTCTTCTTATCATAATTTCATATGCAACTATGGTACCCAAAAAACCAAAGTAAGTTAAGTAGTTAAAATGGAGCAACATTTTGATTTGTATTTTTTTAGTGAGCTGCAGAAGAGAAAAGAGGAAAAGTTCCCAGGAAACACAAACCCAGCAAATTTTGGACGATATGGAAACTGTTTTTGTATTTGCGAAAAACCTGGACAAGTACCATGTAGCTCAAAAGTTTTAAGGAAAGGTGTAAAAGAATGGCATACAAAAAATAGTTGATTTGATAATTAAAAAGTCCACATTCAGATCAGCTATAATCAGATGCTGTTAAAGAACTAAGCAGCAGTAGGAATGATCACTTATCTTTGGCAACAATGTGAGAAATAAAATTCCTTAATGTTATCAGCATTTAATTGCCAGTGACTAGACTACTTTGGTTGAATAAATTTGATTTTATGTGTGGTGTTTTTGAGTTCTTAATAAGAATCAATAAACCTGTTTTCTGCAAATTCTTTGTTTAGAATCTGGTATCCAGGTTTGGATGTTACAATGGCCCAGCAGTTAGTGTAATAGACATAAGGGTCTGTGGTTCAAATCACTGAAATGACCAAGCTTTCACCTATAGTGAGGGAGAGTACAGTACAAGTAGTTTCTGAGTCATACTTCAATTTCAAAGTTATAGAGCTGAAGATGTCTGGAAATTTTAGTATGCAAAGACCAATATGAAGTTAAAGAGCTGATGATACCTGGAAGTCTTATATGCCTAGGCCAATTTTCATGCTTAGTCCTCAAATTGTTCTTTTTCCTAATTCAGTATTTATAGGGCACTAGTGATAAAACAATTTGTAACCCAATCTGTTTGAAAACTCAATGAAATATTTTTATGTGCCCCCATCTCAACCTAGAAGCTCTCAGTAATTTCTGGCATAGAAATCACAAGGTGTGGTCACTGCTTGCTAAGCATAGCCTCTTCAGTGTCCTTAAACCTACCTCCAGAACCTAGGTAGTGACAAATACAATAGGTAACAGATATGGGGGGAGGGTCTACAAGGCAGCGTGGAAAGGAACTGGCCATCCTACCACACAAAGCCATGGCTCAGGACAATGTGCCCTTAACAGCACATTCCCCAATGTTTGATATCAAATACAGGACTAACCTTTACATTTACAAGGCAAAAGACAGAGAAGAAAACATTGAGTTAAGATGGTACCAAGTTTGTCTCTGCTAGGTAATGGAAATGGGGTGTTTGCTTCTGCTACCCCCGTGAGGTACATTTTTTGTACTTTTTCTACTAAAATAAGATTCTTTTATTCAAAAATAAAAAATACTGATTGGGTATTAACATGCAGATGAATAAAATGAACAGATTTACTGAAATCTCAAAATGATATATTGTAAATAAACAACAATGTTCTGCTCTATTTACATAGTTTATCCAATTTGTTCTCTGTTTCTAAAATTCTAAATTAAAAAACTTGTAAACAATTTTCAATTAAGAATCTTAAAATTTTGTAAATAAAAAGTTCAACTACTGTTCGCTCATAGTAATAATTATCTAATTACTACCGACACTGACAAAAGTCATGTTCAATGGCAAAAGAAAAGCAGGTTCTTTTTGGAAATTTTGACAATAAATACCCGCTCACTACAGTGTCGCTTGAGATATATCTGAATGACCATTTACTTTTCCTTTAGAACCACTGATGCCAACATTATATCTCCTGTTGGCTGTTGCACTAGGTATTCATAACAGGAGGTATCACTGATGCAAGAGGAACATCTTTGATACATTCGGCATTTGAATACCATTTGATACATTAGGAATTTATCTTGTTTCAGCATGTTTATGGGAAGTCCCTGGGTTTTCCAACGCCATAGTGATTGTACAAAAAGTCTAAAACTCCTGTTGTACTGCTAAGGTTATTGAAGACAAGTCGCTCTGAAAAGCAATGCGGAATAGTCAATGGAAACCATTAATTGTAGTGCAGATTGATGGTCTATGAGAGAGAAACAAATAGGCTGTTCAAAATCTTTGGGAAGGGCAAAAGATGGTTAAAAACATAATGACTTAATTGTTTATACTGAAATGATTAATAAAAGCAAGGTGGATATCATTCTTATCCAATTATATGCTTTTGTTTACAAAAGTTTTTGGCAAGTAACTGGACGAGGAAGAAATTCCACCTTGCTTTTTGGATTATAACTAACACAGTTAAAGATTTACTCCTTTGAGTTTAATAGAGGGATACTGTTGCTAGTAAACTTTTTATCAGAGTGTCAGTCTTTCAGATCCGCCAGCTGACTTTGCATGGAAATCGTTTTAAATGATTAAATGTTCATACAATGAAACTATAAAGTATATCTATAGTTTGTGTTTCCAGAAATTTGTTTGGCCCAGTGGACGCTTGAGCAGATTTTATTAGCTTTAAGCTTCATAAGAGGAAAACAACAAACATTATTGGCACAAAACTTAACACAATAGGCATTTAAAACTTTTTGCCAGTCTTCTTGTTATTGTCAACATACGCCTTGCCCAAAAAGTTAATATCCCTATTTGAAGGCCTTTTTCAAATTTTTGTGTAAACAACGGGGCATGTTAGATCTGGGATTGATTAAAATCAAGTGCTTATAAGGGCCTGTTTATATGAGCAAAACTACCCCACCTTCCAGCCTGAAGGATGAGACCCATCCGTCCTATACAAAGCTTTGTAATTTAAATCTTGTGTTTATAAGAGAAACGCTCTAAACGGGGCAACAAGATCCTGCTCTCAGCTTGCTAGATTAATTAAATTATTTATTCTTGAAACTTATCCAAGACTTAGATAATGGTTTCATCCCCATTTAATACCTAAACTCTGAAAAAATTCACCGACAATTTCCTCTAGCTTTATTTTTAAAGTGTCGAGAAAGAAACAATCTTTGGTAAAAGAAGGGAACAGTACCAACTACATAGGCCGTAAATTCTCTTTTAAGCCCCCTCTCAATCAAGCCCCTTTTCAGAAGGAAAATTTAATTAGCTCCCCCTCTCAATTTAGCCCCCCCCCCCGATAAAAATGTTCACTAATGCGGAAATAAGTAAACTTGGCAAAAAACAGAGATTTTCATTTATTCATTGGTCGTTCAAAACTTCGCATCAAATCAAAATTCACACCATGTCTCTTCCAGTTACGACAGATCAGAAAACAAAGATTTGATGTGCATTAAACACGGGCCATGTGAGAGCCTTTTACCAAAATTACAGGCCGTTGGTACTCCGAGGGATGATGTCGACCTTTTCGAATGCTCTATTTCAGAAGGCGACATAGCCCAAGAAGATCCCACCTTGAAGTGCTGAAAAACAATAAGCCCCCCCTCCCCCCCCCCCGGGAGGCCAAAAAGATAATTTACGGTAGCTGATGTTGTAAAACATCCCTAAACAAAAAATATTTCAACAAACAACTGACCTATGAGGAGTGACTCAGAATATAACTAACAGATGTAGTGCACCATTTTGCATCTGCTCGAGTTTCGTGTTGACGTGATTTAAAAGGGTTAAATCAAATTGTACCATTTGCTATTGGCAATACATTTGCAGCTCTTTCCTCTTATCTAATTACATGATCATCAAACCCTTGCATTGATTTAATTCACGCTTATTACAGTTTTAGTTAATGAAGATTACATTCTGCTCAGGGCTTCTAGACCTTTATTTCTAAGGAGTCATTAGAGTTCTGAAAAAGAAGGGTCTCACATGGTGTGTTTTTAAGGCTTTAGCAATGCTTGATTGTCTGAAAACAGAGGCGTCAAAGACAGATTTGGAATCCATTGTATGACCAAAATTTAATCTTTACAAAAACTGTGTTAAATTTAATGAACATAGTTAATCATTGGGACTGAAAAAAAGTAAACTAACAGGGGCAATTCGTTTTTAAATTTAGAAGGTTGACAAATCTTTACCTGCTTTTGATTGAACTTTTTCAAGCATAAACATTAGATGATGATGAAAGGATGTAAAGTGTGTTCCTAGTGACAATGCGATCTCAACCTGGAAAACAAGAACAATTTGAACACATCTGAGTGCTAAAATTGACTGTACTTGGAAAGATGGAACTCTCAAACCTACAATGAAACTGGGGCTCAAATATTTGGGTGTGGGGTACAAACACCATTCAAAAGAGGAATAAATTTTATTATTAGGGCAGCATACCTTAAAGAATTGACAATTGATCTTGTCTGGAAATCAAAGGTACTCTTTCTCAGGTTTTTGATATCATGGAAGTATTCCTGCGCTTCTATTTCCAAAATAACTATTTGAACAAGTACTGTATCTCAAAAAAGTATTCTTAGCCCCAATTCCAAGACAGAACATGTACCTGGAGCAGACCTATCCTAGATATTCTAAATTACCCCCCCCCCCCCACTCCTCTGTAAGCCTTCATGCGAACTTTTTTGCAATTCAAGCAAACGCTTTGTTTTTGACTCATCACACTCTCATAGGAAAGATTGCGATGGAAAGAAAACAGATATTTACGAAAAATGATTTTACACTGTCTTACCCAATCTTCAATGCAAGAAAGAGGCGTTTCTTCGAATCCTGCATACATAGCTGGGTTGTTTAGCATTCCTTGAGCAGCCATCACCCCTGGAAGATGACAAATACATATTTTTAATTCCAGGGTTCATAAATTTAGAATTATGAAAACTTTTGTTCATAAATAATGGATCAATCGTACCCAGAATTTCCAATAACAATCCGGTAAAGGCCTCCAAAAAAAATTCCGCAGACAAAACGTTGAACATGTCCCTTGACAATGAGCACAGACAGAGCGCAATTCTACAATAACTAAAGTCATAACACAAAACAACAGAAAGATGTAGGCGATTACAATAATTTCAAAATGTTTAGCTCGTGGGAGACAAAAGGCTCCTCTGCGTTTTCTTTGAATTCTAGGTTATTTTTGTGCTCGAGGAATATAGGGATATATTTGGTTCTACATGCATCCAAAGGTATCTTTTTGGACACTGTGAATGCTCATTGAGCAGTGTCCTGGTCCTTCCTTTCGATGCGACTACACCTCATGATTCCTGAGGGCTGACGACTCCCCTTACGATTGGTGAAAGCTAAGTCATGATCACAACACAACAATAGGGGAAGATGTACGTGATGAGTTTTAGTCCAACCTTGTTAAGACTTTGGAGGATAGCAAATATCTTTAAGACTGTTTTTACTTCCAAGTAGAAAACTATCTCGTGGAAGATGAAAGGCTCCTTGTGCTTCTCTTTAAATTCTAGGTTATGCTAGAGAAACGACAGCGATATGAACATAATCTCGTTTAATTCTGATGCTAGATATCAATAGTTTCGCACGATAATCTATGAAAGGAAGGCGAATAAATTCGCACGATATTATATTCAAGGAATGAGGAATTTTAGTAGTTCTTTAAAAAGTAAAATTACGGTCTAGATTCCTAGAAGATTCGACAATGCAAAAACCGAGCAAAGGAGCATATGGGTATTTATGTACACGGCTACAAATAACTAACTATGAAAAGACGAAGCAAGGAAGAAAGTACACAAATAGCGTTAAACGTCAGGTAGCGAATTAGGAAGTGATAACTAATAAAGAGTGCAGTAAATAAGCAATAAGAAAGCTTTAAGGCAATGAAGTTATTCAACAAGAAAGAGAAGAAGAAAGCAATGAAGTAGGTAAGCAGGAACGTTTGCTGGTAAAAGGTGAAAAAGAAAACAAGGTAGACAGATTTAGGCTTAAAAGCAACCAAATATCAAAACTAAGAAGACAGCTGACAGGATGAGCAAATAAGACGGTTTAGCAATAAATTAAAGTTGGCAGGGCACTTTGTAAGCATATAATTGAGTAAAAAATGTGTTAGAAAGTAATAAGGTCTGTACAGAAAAGGAATCAGCATGTAAAATGTAAAAATGCAAATTTGAGTGAAAAGAAGCAGGAACAGTCGAGACGAGAAGGTTAGCGTTGCATCTTAGGTGGAACATAGTGTAATCTTACGTAATGTATCAATCTCTATAATTTTGATGAAATTCAAGAATAAAATTCTATGGCTATATGTAAGGAAATATTTTAGTAAAAGCGGAACAGAGAAAGCAGTAGAGGATGTAAGCGAGAAAACTAGGTGATCGATAAGAAAAGAGGGAACAACAAAAGCTGTTCTCTGAAGGTCATCTGTTGACTTAGATTAACTCTTAGGTAATCTGTCCTCTAGGGTTGAGACTTCACCCCCGGATAATGTACCAACACCTAAAGTATAAGATGGTAAATTGAAGATACGTTCATTATCTGTAATTAAGATGCCTTTATGTTTAGTATTACACGTAAAATGTTTGTTAATACAAATACAACTAATTTATCTCAAAAAATACCTTTATACAACATTTCAACGTACATTTTTCTTAATATATTCAAAGTCGAAAGTAAGGAATAAATCATTCAACGCCATGAAAACATTCAGAGTTTATCCCATTCCTTTCTTGCAGCTGTTTAAACAAAATTATAATAAAGTAGAATCAGAGACCTGCTACTTTTCAGTGTTTTCTAAGCTGCTATTTAGACAGCTAATTTCAATGTTAAACGAATATGACGTAAGCTGGATTGGAGAATAAGGCAAAAAGCTCACTTCAATACGTCAGCAAAGATCACTGTATGCATCAGATCTTGTTGGATTTGAAGGAAAACCTTATCTGGTATAATGTTTTGGTAGAATCATAATGCCATATTTTATAACTGCTTGGATTAAAGATAAGGCAACTAGATTTAAATATTATACTTTAGTAAGGAAATACGTTTTACACTGGGAAATGTTGAGAAAACGGGGGAATAAAATGGAAATAAAATGGGAATAGAGGGTTGACCTCTCCCGGGACAGCTTAACTTTTTAGCAAAAGTGTAAAAATGGCCCCACGTTTGTTACATCAAAGCATTTACACAACCCCAGGTTTAGCTGACCCGACTTCATATGACAAAACTTCATAAAAAGCAAACCCATCTCAACGGGTCAGCCTTAGCCTTGACAAGGGTTACCCGGCAAGGCGGGTTGACCCGGGTTGGCTACTGGTATTATGTAAACGTTTGAAGAGATTTGACCGTAAACGGGCTGACCCTCTAAGGCGGGTAGCAGCCAGCTCATGTAAACGTGGCCAGAGTCAAGTAAACATAAAACACCATTTTCTACAAAGCAAACATGCCTAGTACACTCGAAGCAGGTCATCATCCCCAATCAATAACCACACTCATACCGGACTCCTTTCTTGTTTAACGTACGTACGTACGTGCATGAAAATAGCATAAGACGGGGGTTTATATGTAAGGAAACATAGCATGTTGGACATATGGTATACCTCCAGCTGGCAAGAACTGGGCCATGAATGCTGCAAAATAAAATATATACCCCTTTTCATCACCTAAATCAAAATATTTGTAACTGCGGAATAAACTCCAGTAAAACACTGAATAAATTTCCAAAACTCACCATCAACCCCCGTCCTTTCCTTGACTTTTTGGACATCTGATTCAGTGGTTATGTTTCCATTTGCAATAACAGGCACGGTCAAATTTTCTTTTATCTAGGTTGTCAAACGAAAAATTACATTACCAAGTGGTACGTAAACCAGCAACCTAAATAAATCCAATTTAATTTTAGCTTTTTTAAATAATAGGTTGACAGTGTATCACAGTTGCCTAGTCCAACTTTTAACGCAAGTCATGATTTTATTTGGAAGGCATCCGTCAACTGCAAATTAAGATTGCTTGTCAAAGGCTTATTGCACTACCCAAAAGTTTGAATTTCTATCGTGAAAATATGTTGGCTAGAAACAGTGTTATGCATTGAAAGTCACCAAAGAAAAACAATATTTGTGGTCTTTTTTACTAACACTATTGTGGAAGGAAGCATATACTATTTCTGTACCCTGCAAAGACAATCTGGCAGTTTTCAAAGAAATTGTTTTTACTGTAGGGCGACCCACGGACCTTTGGTACTAAAACATACGATTCCGCCATGTTCGTGCAAAAAACTATAATGGCGACATGTTTTGGGTCATTGGTATAGCCCGATCGTCGTTCCATCTAGCAGTTTTGAAATCTATCTACATAAACATAAAAAAAACACTTTTTTGTAGACAGATAGAGTGCGTTTTCACCTTAGGACTCCATTGGTAACATTATCAATAGGCAAGCGGCACTGATTGGGCAACCTCAACAGTCATGTGCTCATGTTTTTGACTGGCCTATTTTGGTCCACAACTGAGTATATATTCTCTAGCGTAGAGTTTTCTAGCTATGTTCTGACGTTTTATACGCTGAAGAGTGTCAGAAGAAAAGTTTAACTATGTTTCAAATATTTTTCTCTTTTCAAAGCCATTTCTAAATTCAGTACCACAAAAAGATTGTTAGAAAAAAAATAGTAAAACTTTTTCCAACAACACATATTCTAGAGACGTAGAGAAGTTAAGTGCTTCAAATTATCGTGGCTTATATAAATTGACAACGATCATTGAATACGTAAAAATGCCTTTGAAACCAATATGAGCCGATATCTTTTATGCAGGTTCACAGAAACTTCAGACACTTAGCGAAAGCATTTTCCATCTACTAAAGACAAACTGAAAGCTGGCTAATATATCACAATGAATATTATAGATACCAGTTTTATTGCCTCGAAATTCACAGGTTGATGCCTTTGCTCCGTGGTACGGCCATGAACTGCTAGCCACGATATCCCAGCATGCTCTGCTTTCCGACACATGTCAACAGTCTCTCTTAAAGACAAGGCTTTAATCAAACTACGAGCTAAAGAAAGCATTGAAACTGTCATCCGAACTAATGATACTGTAACAGGATTTGTGAAATATACTTAAAGGAAATGTGAATTAGTGACACGACCAGGGCAGAGGTGGAGCCAGGGACAACACATTGTATGTTATCCTTCTAATGACTGAGCTATCCAGTTTAGAAAAAAACCAAATGCTTCACGCCCTTAACATCGTCTTTAGGTTCATTGAAAATGCACGTATTGCTCTAATTAAAAAAAACAATAGCCAGATACACTTTTGAAGGATAAAGTTGCACAACGATTCCTAAAATGTCATCAAATGTGCAAAAGGCGACGGCAATATTTGCTAACAGAAATTAATTCGTCTATGATTTCTAAGTCCTCTCTATGATTTCAATCTTGCACGCATAAAATTTCTAAAAATTTCTAAAGATTTTTACTTTTTTTAATTTAAAACCATTTGAGTTCTCTTCTAGAAAAAAGTTGTGGCTATTTTGTGGACTTTATTAGATAAAATACAACCTTTGTAAACAATTATCAAGAAAAAACATAAAGGTATTTCTTCTCCTATCCTCAAGTTTTGCGAAATCATTTGCTAAGCTTTTGGTCATAACTGAACCAATTACCCTCTTCCAGCCAGGAAAGGAAAATTCAGACCGTCTCTTAGCAAACACGATGAACGGGATCTTAACCATAGGCAAGCGGCACTGCTGGTCAACCTCAACAGTCATGTGCTCGCGTTTCTGATTGGCCTATTTCGATCTTCAACTGGGTATGTACTTTTCCTAGCGTAGAGTTTTCGATCTATGTTCTGAAATTTTAAACTCTGAAGAGTGTCAAACGAAAAGCTTTAATTTACTCAAATGTTTGCTTTTTTCAAAGACATTTTCAAGTTTTATACCACCAAAAGACTGATCTTAACCATCCTCATCTTTCGATCAGGACTGACCAATCCTATTTTTTATAAAGTATATATTGACCTTACTGATCAGAAAATTTTTTTTAAAAATTATATAACTTAACAATCCTAATAAAACAGTTTTGTACAAGGAAGGCAACATAACATAGTACCCTTTCAAAAAATCAGATAAGACAAATTTTTGACTTGAAAACACACTTTACATGCTCAATAATAAAAGAAGAAAACAACGTTCTTTCTTTGTGGTTCTCAACTTTCTTTTGCTATCCTCTTTAACCCTTGGTCATTAAAATGAGTGAGTTTTGTGAACTTTTCCTATTTCTGAACTCGAAAAGCAAGCTTAAGAGGAGGATTTATTGTTGAAAGATCCTCAAACCAAGAAACGATTCCTTGTAAAATGAGGAGAGACTTACACAAGATTGTTGTGAATTCGAATCTTGATTGAACAAGGGAAATTCCCCAGTCTTCCTTTTACTTGCAATACCATATCACGAATCTTTTCTGGATATTTAATTAGATTAGCACCATAACCTTCTGCCATTGCCCATCTAAAAAAAGTTGAGAATTAGATGAAAATGATGAGGTGAAAATCGAATTGAAACAATATACATTGGAATGGCTGGATCTGTCTAAAGTGGCTGAGATGAAACGGATTAATTTATTTCCTATTTAAGTTAAATCTGTGAATTTTGAATCAGCTGTTGTTTCTGTTCTGACTCGTTCAAATTAAAAAGCGCAGTGGAGGGTGAATGAATCCCTCCTTCTTAAAATGAGCTGCTAAGAGACCAGAGAGTATGGGCTACTACAAAACTTCTATTTCCAAATATTGCAAACCCATGGAGCAAAAAGTGGTGTCCCATGAACATAGATATCCAATGAATGATGGTGTCCGATGTATAGAGGTGCCTAATGCATGGATATGCCCGATCCGCGTGTAAGTAATTGTTTGGGGTTTGTTGTTGTTTTACGTTCAATTACAAAGGCCACACAATATTAAAAAGCATTTTTATATAACAAACATTTAGTAGGAGTATACAGATACCTTTGAGGGCAACCACAGTTGAGGTCCACACCGTCAGAATATCTAAAAAAGACATAGAATGCGTAATTAGCAAATGAATGTCAAGTTGAAGTTGTAAAACGGTTCATTTTGTCACTTAACAAGGCCAAAAGATTTACTAAAGGGACATTACCAAATGAGCAATAATGCATATAAACATATAGAAGTAAGAATCTGAGATATATGGAAATATGTTACTACTTGGTGAAGTCACATCAATGTTATTTTAACCTAAAAGTATTTATTTTAAGGGGCAAAGTCAGCTTAGGGCTTGTCAAATTCTTATTATGGGTAAGGTGGGGGAGTGGATGAAGGGGTTTTAAAGAAGTGTTCAACCGCACAATATTTGACTCAAAAATCAATTAATTTGACAATATAACAATGTTTTCAATAGTATTCTTCTGTGTTCTTCATGAAATTTTCGTTGGTGGACAGCCTGGCAACATGTCAATCTACATATACAATTACTTCCTACAACTTAAATTTTCAACAACTTCTGTCAAAATTTACTTGTTAAAGTAATGAATAGCATAACAAACTCATAAACAAGCTCTGCAGCATCTGCCAAGTCTTTTCCATTGTTTGCTGCAAACTGAACAACAAGTGGCCTGTCACCTAGAATCCAGCATAACAATGCATAAAACTAGTATTCTAAAAATGATTAGATGTTATGTAATATGAATTTCTAAATGTGTGCCAAATATTAAAAATGAATGGTCGAACAATGTTGAAGGAAAACGAATGAACCTTGGGTATAAGATATCGACATCTAAAGAGACAATGTGAAGGGTTTTGCTCCTAGATCTAAATGTGAAGGGTTATGCTCCTCAGACTCAAATCTTCATGTGGTGTGGATCTTTTATATCTGAAAAGAGTAGATACGGTCTTGATCTGATTAAGGCCTGAAGAATATAGACTTTCAATAATCACATTAGATCTTAAAATGACAGAATGTACTTCCATCTAAAACTGCAGATGTAAAACATAAGAACTTGGCAAAATTACCTGAATTTGTAGTGAATTCACTATCTCTTGCTTTCACAGATTTCACAAATGAATCTGATACTATCATTGGTGTGTACACTAAATCACATCCATACCTTTAAAGCAATGATAAATTATCAAATCAACAAAGATTTTCTAGAAGCTGGTTTGGATTGAATAGCAACAGACTTTGCAAAGGCCAAAAAAGATCACAATTCATTATTACAGAGCTACCTTTTTGTACAGCGTAGAAGAATCCAGGTCTCTCAGTTTAGGGTGAATGATTGGCGGCCTGTGCCTTGGCAAGTGCCTAGGCGAGACAAGGAGTGCAAGTTGCCATGCACCTGCTTCTAAGAAGGTAACAATATAGCCCATTTTGGCCATTTGCAAAGATTTGATTAGAAACTTTATTTTGTTGCCCTGGAAATCATCTTTTAATTAAAGCATCCATTATTTAGGGAATTACATTAAACCATATTCATCATGAACAATGGAAAATTTTCTCTGCCAGTTAAGTGTGATGAAAGAACCACTCTAAATCTGTGTCATCACCGCTACGATAACGGGAAGTAATTTTAGATTCACAACGTGTTTATAGATGGAGCTAGGCTTGTTCAGTACATTACTGTTACAAATAAATGTTCTGGGATCAAAATAATAGAAGTTTCTTTTTGGTTTTTGGCTGCATGGCTGCTGTATGACTTATAAATTGCATATCAAGGAATAACTCACCTCCTGACCAGAGTTCTGAATGGAAGCCTAAAAAAGCAAAAATCCAGGTAAATGGCAAGTTGCTTTGCAAACAAACCAGGTAAAATAAAGGACTGTGTACCTTGGTTTTACCCTCAATCTAACTAAGTTACCCTAAGCAAAGCTAAGTTGAGCTAACTAATACTTCTCAGTTGTCAGTTGACATGCCAACTTGACACATGGTCTTGTAAAATATTCCCGGCTACTTCAACTTCAACATTTTTATTATCAGTATAATTTAAATAATCACAAGTGATACTATAATCAGGGGCGGCGCTTAGGGGTAATCAAGGTAATCGCTGATTACCTTTTTTTTTCCAGAACTTGAGAAAATTATGCTTAAACCTAAACTGAAGTATTACGACCACAATGAATGTTATAGGTCTTGATTGAACCTGTTGTGAATCGAAATCCATAAGGACAAGCTCGTCCAGGGGCTGTTTTACGGCGTGTTGACATTTAGATCTTCATTTGTTTTGGCTTTTGTTTCGTGGCAGGCGATAATTATTTCTTAATCCTCTGACGCATGTTCTTTTTGTTCTATTGCTCAAACGACCGCCAGAACTACGAGAACCGCGAGGGCCGCGAAGCTGCAAGGTAATCAGATCCCTGTTTGATGACCTTTTCGCTGTTTCTGTGACGTAGGTCTTATTGTGCTGATGGCTTTTGAACAAAGAGCGCCACGCAGCAACGTAATCATTCCGCAGTTTCATTACCTCGAGAGCAGTTCCCCATCCTTCATGATTAGTAGAGTGCTTACAAACGACTATCACTGGGGTATTTCACTACATTCTGAGCAAGAAAATCATGAACAGCGTTTGTAATTAAAAAAGGATGGTTAGCCATGCCCCAGAATAAAATAAAAAGGATGAACCAGTGAGTCTGTCTATGTGTTTATTCCTGGATATGTGGATGTAACAATAAAGAAGGAAGGAACATTTTTTATCGCTGGTCTCTTTGTGATGGGTGGTTTATCAACGGTGCGCTTAAAATTAAATAATTTATTTCAGGAATATTTGCCAAATAGGAAAGTTTTTTTCATATTTTGATAAAAAATTAAAGATTAAACAATTTAAAGAGGCTTTTAGTAAATTTAAAAAACTTTTCAAAAACTACTAATAAGTGTTCTCATGGAAAATTATTGTCCAGAAAATGTGCAGAATCGTTTATCCTGGACAAATAAGTCTGCATGAAATCTCTACGTAGTGATTCCTGGTCAATCCTTTCAAGGTAAGCAAATCCACTTTTGATTACCTTGCCCTTTTTACGGCTCACGAAAATGGGCTTTTGGCCGATTTGAATAGGTCTGTTATTCCAGAATCGTTTACAGGCTCAAAACCCGTGGCATGAACTGTCAGCCGTTCACTGCATCTCCGAAACAGAACCTCAAGGCATTTGGTTGTTGTGTTGTGCGGCGGAGTATTCTGTGGTTGTAAGCACAGAATGGGAACTCAGACATTATGTAAATAATCAAGATCGAACTTAAATAGGTTGAATGTTTAATGATGATTCTTTATGTACATTTTAGACGAAAGCGCCTTTCGTACTAATAGGCTTTCATGGTTTACTTCGACAGGGTACAAAATGGCAGTCATCAAGCATCCCAAAACCAAATTCTACCCAACGGCACAGCTAGGTTATATCG
This sequence comes from Rhopilema esculentum, assembly GCF_013076305.1. Next base: position 5,216,417 of record NW_027019809.1, on the reverse strand, counting down.
ATGTTGCTTGTGCATTAGATGAGGCAAGGCAAAGAGAGGTTGTTAGGCACAACAAAAATGCATCAAGATACGCATAAATGGTTCATAATCACATTGATAATGTTGTATATTAATCCGCACAATGAAAAGCAAGAGGGAAATTGTTTTCGAAATTGCTAAAACAGTTGAACCATCAAGCATACGATTCTTCACTATTCTTAGGGTTTTTGAAAGGGCGTGGTCCGGAAAATTTTTCCGGGGGCTCCACCCCCGGGCCCCCTGGAGGATTCGCTCGCTTTGCTCGCCAATTTTTGATTACCTACTTTGCGACGCTTCGCGCCGCCCCTGACTATAATGCTAGCATAAACGATTAAAAGATCTAAAAGCATATTTTACATGAAATTGTTAGTAAGAAAAAAAGAAATACTGAAGGACATGTAGAAATAACTCGATAGAAATGAAAGCTACATTGTAAATATTTAAAGAAACAGATTTAAGAAAAAACACATAGAGTCACGTCGCCCCTTATGGAACAATTCAATTTTTTCATGAATTCTGACTTTGCAATGTTAAAAATAAATATGAAGGAGTTTAGGTTTGTTTATCTTCAAAAAACGCGTGAAATTATATTGCTGACGACATTACTTGAACTCTTTGCTGATTATCGTTGTTTGATTTTGTTCTTAAAAGCTAGGAGAATATTTTAAAAGTAAGAGGAATGTAAACAAAAAAGTTGTCATTAGACCTTCGACCCTTCTTTTTTCCTGCACCTCAACTTTCTTGGTCATTTCCACGGTCGGCTTTTTAGCTAAAACAAAACCAACCCCCACAACGTGTTTTTTCATCTCCCAATTTTCATTCACCGGGATTTTTTATCAGCACTTTCATTGGCCTAGTGGCTTCTTTGATGGAACAGCGGGCTTCCTGTTGTGATTCTCAACAATTCATGAGTGGCTGAACGTGTGACATGTGATAAAGTCTCATTCAAGTAAGAAAACCAAACTGGGGGATAGCTTTTTTTCTTTACTCTGAATTTGAAAACAAATGGCTCAACAAGTCTGGTTTGATACTGACGAATGATAAAGGTAGAAGGAAAGAAGGCAGATAATAATTCCCGGTTTTTCTCCATTGTGCGCTTTTCTGCATGCCTAAATTTGAGTCGTTCCATAAGGGGCGATGGCCTAAGTTTTTCATAAAGAAAAGTAGCCTGTAGTAATGTTGCTCGTGCAGAAAGAGAGAAAAGCCGATAAGACTGTCTTTACACAAGTATCTAGATTATACAGCAAAGAATGTGCTTGTAGTACTTTTATTTTATTAGGAAGTACCAAAAAGCTGAGGAAACAATTTTTACTGAAATCGTTCAATAAGGGGCGACGTGACTCTACACGAAGTTGTATCAATAACAACAGCAGCAATAATAGATAAAAGAAAGGAAACAGCTTAAAGAAAGTAATAATGAAAATAAAAAAGGAATTAGTTCTGTTACATCCTCAGTAGCAATTTTATTCTACATTTGGCATAATTTGATTTACGTCTTTTGACACGAGAAGAGTAAAGAATACACTTATTTAATATAATTTCGAACATGAAGAATTCATATCCCTCCAAAAAAGGCTCATCTTGTGTTTATTCACATAATTTTGCAAAAATGCTACCACAAATTCTAAAACAAAAATACGCCGTTTCTCTTGCCCTCATAATTTAGTAGTTAGTGGTTCATGAGATTCTAGACTTAAAAGGCTGAATTTAGACCTGCCATTGGACAATTGAGTTAGAAAACTTCAGGTTAACATTCAAATATAAAAAGAAAAGCAAATTACATCAAATATATTTAACTTACTTAGAATATCGGACCATGGGAGCGCAAATTCTGACAACATCTCTGTCTTCAAATAGTGACAAGACATCCGCCATCTTTGGGAAATGATTTTTGAGTTGTTGCTGTTGTTCTCACCTGGCACTGGGCTTGTTGGGTATTCTTGGGCTTGTCTGGATGTTCGGTTGAAACTCAATCAAAATTATAGTATCGTAAATCCTCCTATTGTCCCCAAAGGGGCTTATTACTTCAGCATTTTTTTGACGGGGGCATCTTCGAAGGGGCTCATAAGTCATAGAGATGACAGCAAAAGAACTAAAATATGAAATCACTTACAGAATATTTAAAAAATGTAACGAACTGTGAATCTCCATGTTTTCATTGAGCTTAAGAAATTTTCTTCATGTTGCCATCCAAATTTTCGCAATTTTCACGTGTCTTTCCTTTGCAATTTTAATTTAGAATAACTTCCTATAACGTCAAAACAAAGTATAAATCAAAACATAAATAGATATAATAATACAAACGTCCAGAAATATTTAGCCCAGAACTCCAAACTTTTAGAAGTCATAAGAGGGTCAGATATATATCCATATACCTTCGTGTGTATGGCAAGTTAGCTTTTACAGAACAAGTAGGCCTCATTGCCAAAATGTTGTGCTATGTATATCTTAGTATATATTGGATTCTGTTTGTTTCCATCTTCGCCAAAGGCAGGTTTTAATTGAGCCATGAAGATACAGGTCCTGCTTCTCTTGCTCGTCGTGCTGGAAATTGCAAGTACAACAGCATGGAAATAATTATTTCCCTTCAATAAACCTGTTCCTATAGCAAATACTTCATACCTCATAATGGTAGTGTTGCTATATAAGAAATATACAATTTCCTCTATTTGTAAAGTCTGCACACAGAACTAGGTTGGTTCGAAAAAGTGCTCTGTATGTTAAAGATTTCGTGGGTTGGCAACATTTCATCAAACATTCAAAGTCATATTAAAAAAGCCATAAACAGTTTTATAAAACTGTGAAGCCTTGTTTAATTTATAATACCATAGTCAACGATGCAAAGGATTGCATTTCTACCAATCAAATAAGTTCAGTTGTTTATGAATTTTCGCGCCGATGTGAAGCTTGGTACGGAAGACGCGCTAATCAGCGACTAGTCGATAAAATAAAACGGCATGTTCCCGCTTATTACTTTGTGATTTTGCCTTCCAAAAGAGCATACAAAAATATGAAAGTTGGTGGAGGAAAAGTCGTTAGGAACCGTACGAGAACTTGATAGTAATGTAAGAGCAAGGGGTCATTCACCTCGTCAAGGCTTGCTCTTTTCAAAGATGGTCTTGTTTCGGACAACAGAGACCGTTCCACCGAGAATCTAGATGCCAAAAGGGGTAAATCAAGGGGTTTTAGTTGGATTATCTTAGTTGTATCATTTTATATTGGGTATACCGAACCGATAGACACCCTGGGAGATTGGGAGATTTTAACCCGACTCCGATAGTCTTGGGTTTAACCCGACCCTGATGCTAGCAAAGACGCAAAGTTACCTGTTGCCTTCTTCGTAAAATTTGTTATACACAGAGCTCGTTGCAGTAAAGCTGGAGAAGCGAAAGATGAAGGTTCCCAAAACTGCAGCCAGTCCTCCTAGATAGTATTCAGACATTCGACATGAATCTTTTAACAAAATGCTTGAGCCTTCAACGACAACGATAAGCCAGGAAAAATACCATTTTAGACATAAAATACATATGATGGCGAAAAAACATATTGCAGTATAAGAAATTGTATCCAAAAATTAGTTTAAGTAAATGTTCAGTAATATACTTGCATGCGGATAAAAAAGCTTTCATATCAACTCTAAACCTGTACCTAACCATATTTTGACGCATATTATCGTTGTTTGTTGTATTTAAGTATCAATTTACTCTTACACGCTTATGTTATCATTTGTCCGCTACCATAGCTTTGTCATCCACAAATGACGATGACATGGATGATGCAAGGTGGTATAAAGGATGTGAAACCAAAGACTCGGGTGTGTTTTCTCGCTAAATCTGTACCAAAAAACATTTGTCATTGAAGATGCAGTCTGTGATCGAAGGCTAAAAGGTCTGGGGGATAAACATTCTAAAAGCCAAGATTAATATGATTTTGCGCAGATTTTAGTAAATTTTGAGACATTTTTGGGGTCCAAGCACACTCAAGCAAGCAGATTTTAGGGCACTGTTTTCAATTTTGCATTTTTGAGGTGTCCCAAATAAAGGGTCTGTGATTAAGAAGAAGCGTCTCAACATTAACCACTTTTACTTCCAATTGCTTTTTTAAAAATGAGAAGAACTCCCAAAAAGGCTTTGAAATTATGCTTTTTGGCATAAATCAATGTTAGGCAGTAAGAAAAGTTTTTTAGTAAGAAAAGAGCATTTAGGTCAAATATGAGATTTTAAACTTTGGTGTGGTTTGACTACTTGCGAAGGAAAAGAGCAAGGTATTTCATGAGCACACTCCCAATTTTTTCATAATGCTCTAAACAAACTCCAAATTTTGAAACGAACAGTTAAAATTATGGCAAACGATGCCAGGATTTTATCATACGTCTACAAGATTTGCTGAAACACTCCTTAAAATCTAGGACGAAACCAATTTGTAGATTTTATGTCGCCTCATCAGTCTTATCGATCTATGTATTTTGTAAACTGATTTTAACAATCACTGAAGCCCAAGGGCGAAGCTAAAGAGAATTTGGCTTTGAAAAAAGCAAACATTTTGAGTAACATTAAAGCCTTTCATCTGACACTATTCAGAGTATAAAACGTCAGAACATATACTGTAGATCGAAAATTCTACGATTTGGAATTCATTTCTAAAGAAAATTGGTGGAAGGAGGTGCAAATCCCCAGATTTGCTGACAAAAAGGCGTTCCTGGGCTGTGACTGCTGGCAAAGATATAACGCAGTCAAACTGCCTCTAGCGAAATCTGGAGAAATTTGATAATCCAGAAAATTTTAGGTAGGAGTGAAATACAAAATATGGATAATTCTTTAATGCTTATTTATAAACATTCGAAGTTTAAACTACAATAGATTGATCAATACATAGATGATATACCTAGAGACTAGATGTTCTTCTTTTGTTCTTTCAGGTTATGTGGTCCGAATAAAAGTTTTAAAGAAAAGCACCCAATTGCCACTTTTTGACATTCTATTGCTTGTACAGTGTAAAGCAGGGGAATTTACAATTACATTTCCTTCCTTGTTCATCACCTGTTTCTATTTATGCTCACATCAATAAATGTTTTGAATGAGCAATAGAAATCTTGTGAACGGCATTTTATTGTCTGGGCTATGAAAAATCAAGACTTTAAAAACTGCTTTACTCTATGAGCTCTTTATCTTGGCTCAGAAATTAAAACAGATTTTTAAAATTCAGTTAAACTTCTGACTTGTCTTGTCCTGGATTTGAAAAGCCAAATACATCCGAGAAAACTCCTTTTATAAGCACACACTGAGGATCGACTTATTAGCAGAAAAGACAAATCTAAGAATATGCCTAACTGTAAATTGAAAATTTTAAAAAAACATTTTGTTTCTCACATGTAAACAAAATAGAGTAGATCTTATCAGATAATCTCCTACTAAAACTGTCACGAATGACACAGTGCTACTAAAAGTGTCATGAGAAGCGTCAGTTGATGCCTTAGAAACATCTTGAAATACACACATACAGAAAAGGCAATGTTTAAATAAAAACAATAGTAGAACCCGAGCCTAAAATCAGTCAAAATAAACAAGAGCGTAAGTCACAAAAAAGACAAAGTTTTCCAAAACTTTGACGTCACATTTTTCCCATGACATTACTCATCAAAATTTATATCAAGGTTTGATTCTTAGAAAGTTTCACAGCTTATCAAATAGTTTTGTTCTGACTAGCTTTTAAGGACAATGAGCAGGGCCGATGACGCCATTTCTTGACTCAACATGCTTGTTGCTATCACTGGTTGCCATGAGATGGAAGGACTGGGACCTAACATGTTTAACATAAAGTAACAGGAGATATTTTTAGACGATCGAAGGGGAACGCCTAGAATCTCGACGGTGGAGCAGGTACTGTTATAATTCGGCATTGCAAACCGATCAGGAACTGCAAAACCAAACATAATATCCAGCAATTGAAGTACATAAGCGAATCGCTTTTTAAAGACACGTAAAACATAAATACGAAGGACATAGATCAATATGAGGGAATACAAACTGGTCGTTCTCGGATCAGGTGGTGTAGGCAAAAGTGCCTTGGTGAGTTACTGCCCTTATCCTAACGACTGATTTCAAATTTTATGCACTATATATTGTTTGGATCAGATTTCATATTAAAACATTTCAGCTGTTTCTTGCTGAATCACAACAAGTCAATCAAGATTCACTGTTATCGTTCTTAGGGAGTTACAGAATTTTCAATCGTTCAAAATTTGTTTTGAAGGAATTATTTGGATCAATTAGTTCCGTTATCAAATAGCGCAAATTTCTCACGAATAACATCATCGAAAACAATCGCAAATTATTTCTCGCTAAAAGAGGAGACTAGTCAACACTGGTCGGGAAGTAGGCGAAAAGGAAAAGGGAGTTTCGTTAATCGCGATTTGGAAATCAGTTTTGTGGTCGATGCGAAGCTGATGTTGAAATCTGGGCTGATTCTGTAGGAGTTCTAATTGTATTTCTTTTTTAATCTTGAAATACTGGATGAAAATTTTCGCAAACTCATAGTGTAAAAGAAATTTCATAGATTTTTTGAACTTTTAGCGTTATAATAACAGAGGCAGGTCTATTTTGTTTGATTTTCACTAAACCTTCAAGAAAAAACAAGGAAGAAACTCGCGTGACTAAACTTTATCCTTTTTAGTCTGATTCTTTCAAATTATCAATTTCGCGTATGTTTTGTTTTTCTTTTATGCTTTATGATGGTCTGAAAAGGAAAGAGGAAGTGCAATATATGTGTATATGCATCCCACACTGCTTAGAAGTTTTGTGTTTGAGGTTGTTCCCAAACTCCTTAAAAGTTTTACGACCTTTGTAACTATATCAATTAAACATAAATCATGCCATTAAGCATAAATTGTTAGTGTGTACTCTTGTTTACAGGAGGAAAACCAATATTTCCAGTAATTTCAAGGGTAATGTCTTTATGAGGCTCTAGATTATTGACAAAATTTGTTTCCCATTGAAAATTTCCCTTCTCTGATAATTAACATGGGTTCAAGGCAGTGGAAAACAAGCTGTGTTGTAAGGATTGGTATCCAGCACTTGGGTCCAACAGTAATCTGTTTCTGAAATATGTTCCCTAACAGTTAAAAACCTGTTGTTAGGCATCAACTTTGTTATGTTTTGGAAATGTGATATCTGATCTTGAACTTGCAACATAATTCATTCTTTGTACACATTAAGTGAAACTGATTGCATGAGAATAGAAAGACACCATACAATGAGTGAAATTCAAAGGAGTGCCTTTCCCAAAAAAAGAAGTTTTCCACAATCCTTATTGCATACCTTGGTGTAAAAACTTTCAAATGCTGCCTGTAAAATTACAGTTGGTTAATTGATTAACCCTTGGTAAAGATTTGTGGCACCCTTTCTGTTTTCTAGCTAAATCTTTGCCATATTCAGGGTTCTTGTAGTTACTTCAGGTTGGTAATACTCGCCATATTTGGATGCACCAAGAACAACTAATGTTGCTAAAGTTCTTTCAACTTTGATATTGTAACTATTTGTTAATTCTTTACCCTCAGTGGATGATGTGTAGACCCAGTTTTGCAATTATGCATGTCATTGCACACCTATTTAAGCTAAGTTTTCCTTGATTTCCTTGCAGACTGTACAGTTTGTTCAAGGGATCTTTGTTGAAAAATACGACCCAACAATAGAAGATTCATATAGAAAGGTAAATAATTTTATATTGTCATAATTTCTTAATATCTTGTCCTAACATCATTTTATAAACTGAAATTTTTACAGTTATGATGATTTTTTAAATCAGACAAAACCAGCTGCTCACAAGGCCAACAGAACCTCTTGATAAGTAATTTACTCTTTAATTCTTTTATAGTATAGATTGCCAAATGGGTTTTAGTTTATTCAAATAACTCTCCATTTTCTTTATTTTTGATAAGATTCCAAGAACAAAATAAAGACAATTTTTCGTGTCTTGTTTTGTATATTTTTACATTTTGCCACATATATAATTGATATTCCTATTTTGTAGCAAGTTGAAGTTGATCAGCATCAGTGTATTTTAGAAATCCTTGATACAGCTGGCACGGTAAGTTTTAAGCAAATCAGTTTCCTTGTTTGCACTTAACTTAGTAAGAAAGTGAACCTTAAGCTACCATTAGTTTGCTTGTGTTCTGCTTGTGTATTGTTGTTTGTTCATTTTTATTAATTTTTTGCCACAAGAATTCCATTAAAGTTCTGTGGCCTATCCTTTATTTACTTACTTTTGCTTAAAGTTTTATTCAATATACCCTTTTTATGTAATGCTGGTAAAAAATAAGAATTATTTACAAACATTTTACCATTTTCTACTATGCTATTTAGTATAATTTTCATGGTTAAAAACTCTACCTTCATCTAGATCAGTCTTTCAAACTGTTCTCTTTTTTTGATAGTTATGTAAAATAATAAAAATACCAACTATTTTAATTTACTCAGGAACAATTTACAGCCATGAGAGATCTTTATATGAAAAATGGCCAAGGATTTGTTCTAGTATATTCAATAACATCACAAGGGACATTCAATGATCTAATGGATTTACGAGACCAGATATTGCGAGTCAAAGACACTGATGATGTGAGCATTTTCTGTTTCTTTTGAGTACAATTTGGTATAATTTGATTAACATGATACATTAGGCAATATATCCTGTCAGGGAAACTTTCGGAGTTCACAATAGGCTCTGCAGCATGTTTATAATTGAGAAAACCTTGAGAATTAGCCTTAGGTTGCTGATTGGAGAGATAATAATATGTATTGTAATATTAAATCAATGGGAAAAGCCCAGTGAAATGCTTCAGTCAGGACATAGTGCATGATATTCAGCAGAGATATTTTGATATTTGGAAGAAAATATCTTGTTTCTATCAAGTTACCCTGCTTGTAACATCAGTTATCTTTGTTTGCTTTTATCTGATGCCTACTTGAGATTGGAGTCATTAAATTTAGTTTTCACACAAATTATGTGGCCAACCACAGTTATGTAGTTATCCTAGATTCCTCTCCATTTCAAAAAATATATTTGTCTTTAATTTGATTTAAAATTGATGGAAAACAAAGATAAATTTTTCATTTACTAAGTGGACAAAAGACACCTGTGGTTTCATTCATTATGTAAACAAAAGCACATTATGAAGGACTACAATGCACAATACACAGAAGTTTAGTCTGCTTTGGAATTGTGGAGAATTGATATAAGCCACTGCTTTTTCCCATGAACTGAGCAACTTCAAAATAAAATTCTGTAAAAGTTAAAAGCTATGTCAAAAGTTTATCTGTTGTCAAGGGCAACTTACCTTTTATTCATATCAGATTCATTTTTTAAAGGCAAATTGCTGGTTGTTTGGAGTTTTTCTTTAAAAAAACAACTTTAAATCAACAGGTGCCCATGGTCTTGGTTGGTAATAAATGTGACCTTGAAGATGAAAGAGTTGTTGGAAAAGACCAGGGTCAACATTTAGCAAAAGAAATGGGAATACAGTAAGTTTCTTGACAGCCTTGTCCATGGTTGGAAAGTTTGTTGTGCCTCAAACAACTGGGTGGATGTTTGCAAATTTCTATGTTTTGAGTGAATTCTAATGTATGAATATTTGGTTCTTTGTGTCTGTGGTTTGATTAAGCTACAAGGATTCTTACTGAACTCTACAAACCATATAAAAAGACAAGAATATCTACCAAGAAGTAGAGATTTATCTAGTATACTGAACCTTATATTCTCATATTCTTAAGGTTCGATATTGGAGCATATGTTTTTTCTCAAAGTTGCACACCAGGGAACAATCTTCAATCTTTCCAACCCGGCTCTTGTTGTCCTTTACATTGTCTTCATTAGAATCTATAAGCTAGTGATCATGTGTCTTCGTATTATATGACTGGTAATAATCAAATTCTAAGGACATAAAGGACCTTGTAGACCTTAGAAATTTCATTTTGCTAGGCCTATTCTTATCTGTAAAGGGTTTTTTACAATCCAAATATAAACAAGAGCACCACAATTGCATATACTAAAGTAAATATTCAATAGATTATCTGATATTGGTGTTTATCATTCATGGATACTTATGTGTTATTACTTTCTTGCAGCACTTTCTTAGAATCTTCTGCAAAGATGAAAATCAATGTAAACTTAATCTTTGAAGACTTGGTAAGGCAGATCAACAGAAAATCACCAGAAATAAAGAAAAAACGTGGCAGAAAATGTACTATCTTATAAAGGGTTCAACTTAGGCCACTTTTCATACAATGCAAGAACGTGCCTTCGTCTAAAAAACTACTATTTCAAGGTAGAAATGTTTGTAAGTAAGACAGGGGCTAGGTTCAAGCAAAAGGCCCTTTGAGTAAATATGAACCTCCATTAATTGTTTAGCCTTTAAAAGAGTCAGTTAAAAGTTAATTAATCATTTGCTTTGGTTGATTTTAACATTTTTCGAAGCACATATTGATTCAACAATACCAAACATGCAACTTTAGGTGCATATATATAATTCAAGTTAGTATTATGTTTTATTCATTTATGCATAAATAAAGCATCTCAAAGGTACTTCAGGTTTATTTTCAAAATAATTTTCATGTATTATACCTAATTAAGCCAATATGTTTAACAACAAGACAAATGTGTAACAAAATAGACATAATGTTGGAGCATTGATTACTCAGGATAATGAGAGGGTAGAGAAGTTATGTAAGGAAAAGGCAACCCAAAGCATGTTTCCAATTTCTTTCCACTTTTCCAGATTTTGAATAGTTTCTAAAAGCTGCTAGATCTTTTTTCCTAAAAAATGGATTTTGCCTCTAAGCTTTCAAACCCTTAGGCACAAGAGTCTGTAATTCCATATCTTGAGTCTACAAAAGGTCTTTTCAACATATATTACCAAGAACACTGTCCCTTGAAAAGTGTAAATTAATCTATTTCAGACTTATAAGATTTCAAACATTCTAGGAAACCTTTCGATTAAGGACTTTAGAATCCACAAAGCCATTTACAAGTTGAGCCCAAGCATCATACCACAAATATATCCTACTGTATTAATGTTATTGGTTGTGAGGTTTTGTTTCACCAGATCCTCATTTAATTACATATGGAACAGCTTTTGTATTTGACCAAAATGCCCATCAATTTACATTTAACCTGTAAGTTATAACTCCTTTTTGATAGCCCTTTCTATCAGCTCTGCAAGTGGGTCTGGCAACTTGAAAATAGCTAGACAATAGAAAAGGTGTGTCACAGTATTCCTATTTCTGTTTTTATACAATTGTCTGGCACCATAAGCCTCCTACCAAGATAACACAAGAGAACTATTGTATCTTTAAATAACGTATCTTGATCTCTTATGTTATCTTGCTTCAACCCATCCGATTTTATTCATCATTAACACCCTTCATATGCTAATATTATAAATTGAGTTGCTATTAGAGTAAGGCGTAAATTAAAGATGTGACTCGTGTTGTAAAGCATTTTGTTGAGTGGATAAAGATTTTGTATGGGTGCAAGTTATTCATTGTATTTATTCAAAGTATTTTCAGTACTTCTGCTGTTGTTTTTTGTTTCCCTGCTCCCTTTAAAAAACTACTGGGTGCCCTAAGCCCTAGGATAAAATCCTGCAAAAGGATTTACATCTGGCATCAAGAACCCATAACAATGAGGGTACTTGAAAAAGCACCACACCTTCTAGAATTGCACAATCCCTTTGTCATTTTATTTGGTGATTAAAGTCTTTGCCTTTCCTCTAAATTTCTTGTAGGTTCTTAAAATATAATCTAAGACATCCATTCATTGGGTTTCCACAAAGTTTGTGTAACCAACAGAGCTCAACTTTGGGCTGATAGAATTTAGACTTTTTTACGAGATGAAAAACAGTGAAACTAAAACTCCCTTGTGGCCAGGAAACTAAAACTCTTGGTTTTCTTTGACTTTCCCACTCCGAGTGTCCAGAACCTACTCGCTATCTGGTTATCAAGAAACCTGTTTGCTTACACTGTAAGCACAGCACGTCACTAAACACGTCACAACGCAGTTTAGACTGTCGGATTGAAAGTAACTGCACGGAAAATACTCTTAGTTAAGAGGAAGGGTACCGTTCGAAACTTCCTTTTATTATTGCTCGCCGTTGCCAATATCAATGTATGAGAACATTACTCAAACTTGTTTGCGAAATTTTAGTTTAGATAAAAATCAAAATACCTAGGAGACCAAATGGAACACATTTAATTCTTTCATGATTGCGTGCCGTTGTGAAAATCAAAAGAAGGTGACCAAGATCACCACAAGATAACGTAAATAACCTAGGAATCAGGTTTTCGTAAGACTTGGAATTTAGCCGCAAAACCAGGTCCTGAATATTTTGAAAGAACAGGCTGAGTCAATAATCGATGTTTGATTGGGTTTATAGGGAAATGATGATTTATGATGACGATAATAGCGATGACTGACAATGATGATTTGTGATGATAATGATTGGCTATGATTGAGGTTAAGATTGATGATTTATGATCATGACAATGATGATTTTGTGATGTAATGATTGGCTATGCTGGAGACTAGGACTGATGTTTATGATTTATAATCATGATTGATGATCATGACAACGGTGATGATAGTAGTGATGACTGTAATGATCATTTTGATTGGTGATGATTAATCCGGATTGCAACCATAACTCTTCCCGGTCTAACAGGTAAACAAACTGAAAGATGAACAGTGATTTTTTTCAAATTCTGATAATGAATTCACTACAATTGAAAACTGCATCTAGTACTGTGTTCTCACAAACAATGCTGTTGCTTCATGAAATGCTAACTTTTTCCGGCATCTTCTTTGAGGGCAATGACTCTGTTAAACACCAACTTGAACGAAAAGACAAAAAAGCTGCAGCAGCTGGAGAACATATTCAAGGAAAGATCAAAAATAAGTAAATATGTACATTGGAGGGCAGCACATTCTTGGAAGCTTGTTGACATTTTCTGCAAATAATAAACTAGCTGACTTCAGAATTGGGAAGCAAAACCAAGCTTTGCATATCTTTGTTAATTGCTTTGCAAGAGAAACGTCACGTATTTCCAACAAATTTCAAACGACCAAATATGCACACGAAAAAATCGCTTAATTTTGAGGATCATGTCGCCTTGAAAAAAAGCTGATCACCTTGGCAATATTTTAGAATCAGAAATGGTAGTTTTTTATCAACGTCCTTGTACTTAAATGATGTTATCAAATTATTGAAGCTAGAAAGATATTGAAATGCCCGTAGTTTCTATCAAAAGAAAAGTAGATGATGATTATTATTCTCAGCACAGTGCGTGTCCCTCGTTAAAACTCTGTATGTATGAATCAAAACACTCCAAAAGAAAGCATACCTTGTTGTTGACTGAATCTGGATCAACACTGAAGAATCCCAACCTCTCAAACTGGAACTTCGTGAACGTAGAGGCTCCCTTTACTGTGACGTCAACCAAGGCATTATCAATCACCGTCAGAGAGTTCTGAAAGTTCGTGAACCGATATTTCAAATTTGCATAAAAGAAAAGTGTTAAGGGCAAGAGTTTAAAAAATTAAAAATCAAATACAGGTAAATACTTTGATGAAAGTGGTAGAATACCCTGAAGACAGCCCAGTGTTTCTAAATCCTTTGCTAACCCATCAGCTGGGCACTTTTTCCAACCTATAAGCTAGAAACAATTTGTACCTTGTGCCCATGTCTCTCTTTCTGCTTCTTACCATTGTAACTGTGGTCTTAGAATCATTATTTAGTCAAACACGTCAAAATTAATCGCAAAAAGAGACCCAAGCTTCTTTTCCCAGTTCCTTGCTTTTCAGTCTTTCAGTCGCTTGCTCCTCTTTCAGTCGGGGACCAAATAATTTCTAAAACCCACTTCAAAATACCAACATCCATATTTACGTCAAATCTTAGTGCTGAAAGTGATTTAATTGCAAATGCATTAAAAGCATCAGAGTTAAGGTAGACAAGAATGGAGGTATGTGCAATCCATGTGTGGTTGTCACCACTGAAATCCGTTTGCGAGCTGTAGTTTTGCTTAAACTCGAGACGTTCCCCCTCTAAACTTTATGATTTAAGCATGCAAAGTCTACAAACACTACCGTGACGATTAGTGAGGTACTTATCTATGTCCGCCTTTTCTGTTTATCCATCTGCGGGTGGGAGTCCCTTGATCTGCCTTAATTATCAACAAATATAGCTTTGACACAAAAAATTACAGAACAAAAGTAATGACAGCAAAAAGTATTAGAAAAAGTCCATTCAGTGTAACAATGAGATTACCTCGCTTATGTCACTAAGAAATCCTCCTGGGACCTCTGAAGGATCTTCAGGATGGGGGTGTTTAAATCTGGAAAATAAAAAACAAAATCAAACTAAGAGTATGATTTGCATTAAACTGACTTAGCAAGCATAATTATCCAAAAATAAGGATATGATAGGATGATAAAGTGCTCTGTGTTTTGCACTCTATAGAAACAAGGCCCATCATTTGGTCGTGTTTCTCTGCACTTCAAAGACATTAATAACAGTTTGTTAGACTTGAAAATTGCCTGTAGCTATCATAGTGAGAATCACAAAGTAATAATTTTAAACAATAATGTAACGGGATTATTAAAGATCAGGGATTCAGTTAAGTTTACTAGGCTCGCTATAAATATGGGTCAGGAACCCCTCAATGAATATGATAGCACCTACAGATTTCATTGGCTATCTCGCAATTTGCATCAATAATAACCAATCCGATCGATGAAAACTGATCATGTGACAGAGTTGGCCTTTTTAAAAGCCAAAAAGACAGTTAAAATTGAAGATGGCGTTCAAAAGGGGTTTGGTGCACTGCCAGTAAAGGACAACTTTCATGGAAAAGGGGAGCATTTGCAGTTTGAAACACAAACAAGCAAAAGTCAAAACAATAAGATCCGTCGAATCAAAAATACAAAAACGAAAGGATATAGTTGGGTGGTCCAACCATTAAAGCATGAATTGGATGTCCAGACCCGTTCATGAGAGTTATAAATTGCCCAAATCTTCGCTCCTATTGAAATGCGTCTTCAAAAGGTCTTCAAAATACCAATTACTTACAGCCGATCGTAAATTCGAACTTCACATTTGATTGGACTTGAAACCCAGTGTATGAAAGCCTTCGGCTTGGCAACGTTCTTTGAGTCATCACAAGTCACGTGGACCTCCTTCAATGATCCATCTGCATTCTATACAATGACAAAATATATACATAACAGTTAAAGGAATTAACTAGATAGGCATTTGAACTATAAAAAGCTGAGTTTCTTCTATGGGTTGCCGAAAGTAAATGCCTATTGCAGAAAATATATTTAAAGACTCATTGCTAACAATAAGCCTTTGCGCTACACAAGCATCCCATAATGCATTTTTAAACTGTCTGCAATCAGTTTTGGATAATTCGTAGAAGTTTACTGCCATTGTTTGGATCGTCGCCACGCTCGCAAAGGCCCACTGTTAGCAATGAGTCTTAAATTGCGTCATCAATAGGCTTTATATTATACCTGTGCCAATTTCTAAGCAATAGCAAAATCTGTTTCCAATAGAATCAATCAAAAAAGTTTCAATAATCCAGTTTTATCTTGTCCTTTCCTCAAAAATTTCAATAATCCAGTTTATCTTTATATTTTCCTCAAAAGTTTCAATAATCCAGTTTATCTTTATATTTTCCTCAAAATTACAAGAGAAGTTGTTTTCTATGTTACAGCCATGAAATATGATGGTAACAAAAACCCATTTTCAAGACGCTAGTGAGATAAATCATTTTATCAAAATAACAGATAAGCTTTCCAGTTACAAAATGATAAGATTTTAAAAAACCACAAACAAGGCAAAGCAAATCCATGCTCTCTTGAAAGTAATTCTGGTTCATATGATAAAAGTATTCAGAATAGCTCCTTAGAAAGGCCTTACAAGAATACACAAGAAACAAAGCGCTCTTTGCAAAAATTCTTTGGTGGTACAAAGATTAAAAATGGTTTGAAACATTAAAATTGTGATGACTAGTTTTGGCACGATCGGGGTTTTCCAATTTCCAGCAAATGGTGGCTGATAAGAAAGTTAAGTTTAAATATATTTCAATTTTTTTCCTTTTTTCAAAGCGATTTTTAAAGATCTCTTTGTACTTGAATAAATATCTCATTTTTATATTTTGCATGTCCTTTATATTTATATTTTGCATAACAAAGCACCCAAAGTTCCCATCTGAGAAATAGCAGCCGAAGAGAAATGGTATTTATAAAAAGACGAGAAATTAAAACAGTTCGGAAAAACCTTTTCTAATTTCCGTCTCTCTCTCTCTCTCTCTCTCTCTCTCTCTCTCTCTCTCTCTCTCTCTCTCTCTCTCTCCTCCTCTCTCTCTCTCTCTCTTCCTCTCTCTCTCTCTCTCTCTCTCTCACTCTCTCTCTCTCTCTCTCTCTCTCTCTCCTTACCCTTTTACCCAGAAGTGGTACTCAGTGTACGAAAAGACTTTGTACGAAACAACGCTTTTAACAAATGCTTGTTTCTTACACGATAAGAAAAGTACAAACCTTTACTACTTCTTTCACTGAAATCACAAGACCCGCGTGACGTAAGCCTACAGATTGGTCAGGCGTCAATCGCCTGTAATCCTTCTCACCAACCTACAAAAAACCAGAATTTCACGTGAACGTTTTTTAATCAGTTTCGGCTTTATAGCAGTCATGCATCAGATATG
Source organism: Rhopilema esculentum (assembly GCF_013076305.1). Next base: position 5,199,648 of record NW_027019809.1, on the reverse strand, counting down.
ACCGGTACTTGCGCACTGACGAACAATCAGTTAGGATCCGGATTGCTTTAAAACTGTCATCAAAACACACATGAATCATGTTACCGCAAAATCTCGCTTACATTTCCTATTAGTTCTCTCTCTATTTTAACGTCTTCATCTATGACAGCGGTGAAACATTCCCCCACCTGGAGCAACAGCCTTGTGCCTCATTAAATACTTCAGCAAAAGAAATATTCATTCCTTGTGTTTGGAGGTGTAGACAGACACCTTCCTTTTTTAATATACCTCTCTAAGGAACCTTTTACGTAGATTTGATAAGCCAAGGAAAGATTTATATTCCTACTGTAAACAGCAATTGCTATTTTGAATTTCAAATCAACGAGAGGCATTCGGAAATAAGAATTAAGTGACTACCCCTTGGCTAACCTCCTTGGCTGAGACGATGACTGTATTGAAGATTAGGTTTAAACTGTAAAACAATACAAAAAAGAACTTGCGAGAGAATGGGGGCAGGTCTCATGATCTGATAGACGTTTCTCGCTGGTTTACCACTTCAAAAACATAATTATTTGAGCCAATGAATGCGTTGAATGCAGAAAAGCAATTGAGCCCTCTTCTCAAATTTTGTCACCTAAGATCATTTTAGAAATATAAGCCTCTAAAAATTTTCTCCCTAGACACAAAACACACGAAAATACCATTTAGTTTAGTTTACCAAAAAACTGTATCAAAGAAACACCGCTGCTAATGGATTAGAAAAATTAAAACTTGTTTGAACAAACAGATTCCTGATAGAAACTTGAAATGTTTCAAGAATGCCCTGCAAAAAGGCATAAAATCAAACCCATGGAAAAGTTAATTTTACAAAAATTGTGTTGAGGGTCTATCTAAAAATGGTTAGGAACATTTTCATTTCAAAGGAAGCTAAAAATAAAACGCTGTCATTTTAGTTTTGTTTAGACTTTGGAAAATCAAATGAATTATTAAACACAACTTTGCGAGAAACAAGATTTCTTTGATTGTTATCTTGAAACAGAAGCAGAAAAAGTCGAATTCTTTGCAAAAACGAAACAAAAATTTACCTAACTTTAGCTCTCCACGTCATTCGCTTTCTCGCTATCAACTTTTACTCATAATCATACCAAACATCCAAAAAAGACATAACGTCAAGCATTTTTGCAATGCAATTTGCATAAAATAAAGTAGTAGGAAATACGTCACAAATTCATGTGTGTTTACTTACCTCCTTGAAATCAGAACCCTCAATGTAAATGATATTTTCTAAGGGGACTTTGTGAACTCCACTTGACTCACTACCAGGGATGTTAGGAACCTCGATCATTCTTTTCTAAAAGATTAAATTCAAGCACCCTCTGAGTCTCCGCGATAACTTCAAATTATGGAACAAATAAAAACAAAGCAAATTGTTCAATGATTAAAGCTTTCGTTACTGTCAATGTATCTTTTTTTAAACGCTACGTACATGTATTTTTCCTAAATGTATTTCAGGCGTGAGGATAGATCGTACTTACCTCGCCAGACAGGTTTGTAATGATTACTTTCAGTGGTTCGAGAACAGCCATAACTCTGCCGAAAAATTAAAACAATCATTATATATTATTTCTGCTTACAACGCCTTGATTTAATTAATCTAAAATACATTTAAATACATAATTTTACAATTGTGTTGTTATTTCAGAACTTATACTGCTGTCAACTGATACTGCTGTATACGCGCACAAAGAAATAAGGCAATTTGAACAAAGGCTGAGCAGTATTTTACAATGTAAAATAAGCTATAATCTAGTGAGTTTTAAAATAAAATAAAATACTAATATATCAGTTTCTGCAATATCAGAGCAACCAATATTCTAATTGAATTCTTAGAAGTCTTATTCAAAGAAGAAATGCGAGAAATAGCAACCATCATAGACATTTCCTTTTGTAAAACTGGTTGGGAAAGAATTATCATAGTACAAAAGGGACATACCTTGTAGCAGTGACATTCAAAACATCTCTGACACAAGATTCAAGAAGAGCCGGATCAATCGTTGACTGGGACATTGTTACGCCGATCTGAAAGAGAGTGAAGAATCGGATTCTAGGAAAAGCCAATTAGTTTGTTCTACGAACTGTTAGATCACATTATTTACGATCCTCTTTGTTTAGCTCTTCTCTATTTGAAGTTTATTTGTCTTAATTTACTATACTAAAGATTGAAGATGACTCTAGCTAGAGTCGAAATTTTTATCTATTCTTTTGACTTGATTTGTCACTATTAATGGCTCAATATGTCTTCTTCGCACTTTTTGGTCGGGATGTGATAGCGATCTAGGCTTCGAGGCTCCACTTTTACATCTACGTCTTCGTGCGCCAAACAAAATGAATCAACTGCCTCTTCGTAGCAGCTTGAGGAAACGTCATAATCGCAACGTAATCTCCAAATTTTGATAATCGTTTCTAATCGATACGTGACTTCGGAAAAATACACTGAAGCATAACAAACCCCTTCAGATTCGGCAAAAGTTTCAGCAATGTGAGCTATATTGGTGACGACGAGTTAAAGATGGCGGGTGAATAAATGTTGGCAGGTCTTCTTTGAAGACTTTCCGAGAAGAAATAATTTCTTAATCAATTTTTGAATCTTTAATTGCCTGCCGACCAAACGAGATAAAAAGGTCGGTACAGAAAACCCGTCGATGGTTGATCCAGGTTTGATTATTCGGCGGCAGTCTCAACGTCGTCACGACAGTATTGTACAAAAATTTCCAAAGCTTAAACGTTCATATTCAGTTCGAAAACACGAACAATGTATAGTGTAACCTGCATACGTAACTCTATATGGAAGATTCTTTCTTTTATCATCCTCATTTCCAAGAATGATACTGGAAAACAACACGGAAGTTGTATGGTAAGGTAAGATGGCGTACCTTTGAGCAGAATAAATTGATTGCTTCGGGTGGAAACCCTCGTCTTTTCAGAGCAGTCAATGTAAACAGCCTTGGGTCATCCCAGTCTCTAGAAAGTCGGAAAGATTAAGCAAATCCTAATTCCTTGACAGTTTAAGTAGAAGAGGTGATTATTTTTGGAAGCCTTTCAGTGCTCTTTCAAACGTGTAGACATTCTGCCTTTAACATGGGGGGGGGAGAGGGGTGCAATATAAAAACCAGTCTAGAGAAAAAATTGGACAAGTTCGACATGGGTGCAGTCTTCAGATAGGAGCGGGAAGTATATAAATAGCATGCAGGTATTAGTGAATTAAAAACAAGGTGGTTTAAAGAAAATGGGTACAAAACACGTTGCAAATCAAAGGTTCTTGTAGTAATTCATTTACTCATCATTTAAAGACATATATACATACTACATAGCATACAAACAAATTACTAAACATGTAAATTACTATTTCTCACGCTATCCAATACCACTGGCAGATGATTAAACAAAAATGTGGGTAAATACATTTAGCAGTCATACACTTATACGTGTGTGACCGATCTCTCATAAACCTGACTTAATTCGGAGTTCCCAAGATGGAATTACAAATATAGCACCTTACTGTCAATTTTTACGAACTTTTAACACAGAATTTTTAAATTAGCATTGAATAGGTTAAAAAAAGGAATTTTTTGGTCAAGCTGAAGAAAAGGTTGAGGTTAAGATAAGTGAAGCAACTTTCAGAGGGTGTCAGGAACTAAAAAACTGTTAATGCATTTTGCAGAAATAAAATAAGGTATAAATTTGTAGAAAGCTTGTAAATTGTAGAGATAGAAGCAGGCTCAGAACGGTTGTTCGGAAGGGCAGACATTCTAGGAATAAAGGAATAAGACAGAAACATCTTCCCAGAACCCTTGAAAGGAAGATGAAAGAATCTAGGTAAATTCATTGAAAACAATTAATCGCCGGGGAAACACATTAAAACACTGTAAATCAAATTACAAACAGCGTAAAAACCAATTTTAATCCATCTTCCTGTAAAAAAATGTTGCTCGCACAGCCACAGTTAAGAAACAGGATTAAACTGGTCAAGATGGAAGCATTCGCGATCATATCGATGTTTTAACAGGGAAGGAGAAGGCCATAAAACGTTTGCAAAATAGATTTACTCACAGCTCTGGTTTCTAGCAGAAAATATTACAGCGAAAATACCGACAAGGAAAATCCTTGAATCTTTTGAAGCCATCAAACTTATAAAACTTTAAAAAACAAAGTTTAAAACAAGCTTATACTAAAAAACACTATGGCCCGACACATTTCTCTGGCTATTTAAATTCCCATTGGTTAGACTACACAATAGACCTATTGTTATGTATCCAATCGGCTGAATCTCAATATTTTCTCGATCACAAATTCGCTGCAAAGCCTACTGTCAACTCTGAACCGTTGACTGACGGGACATAGTGACTGATGGGAATATATACAACATACCTAACAATTTTGTTTAAAATCAGCTTGGCAATCTTTCGCTTTGACACGACAGTGTACAACAAATTTAACCTTCCGTATTCCCACTGTACAGGGCAGTAGGCATCAAGTGCATTGCATAGCCAGTAATACGAAGAACGCCTGAAATCAAAATAGAATTTTGGATTATCTGTTATGTTTTTACTAGGTTGTTTTTTTATTTTATTGTTTTTTCAAATACTGAGATTAACTGGGTTATTTTCATAGGTCTTCATACTTGCGATCAATCTACTGTTGAATCTTCATAAAACCAATTTGCTTGGGATCAAAAAAGTGGTTCGTTATAAAGGAGGTTAAATGAACGAAGAGATTGTTAAACAGGTATACAGTTGTTAGGCAGGGAAAACGCTTAAAGCAGAACTGAAGGAGCCAAACATTTAGTTCGCTACATTGGGAAGTTAGCGTTGTTAGTTAGGTGATCTCAATGTAATATTGATCACAATGTAATATAATCACGATTATCTACAAAAAACACAATTTCATTTACACAAGAAAGATACGTAAGATGACAGAAGTCCTGTGACCAATCCAGCTATTAGCTATAGATTTAAACAGCCGCATTGACTGTCGTCTTCATACGGTTGAGTAAAGAATTCCTTGATAATTTCAGTGCACCCTGATACCACTAACTGTGAACGATGGTGTCATACTAAACTACCCTCACAACGTCAAAAAGTTTCACTCCAACACTTCTACAAAAATAATTTGCATACTTGATCCATAACTTCACCCTGTACTCGAATTTTAAAGTCAGTAACTGAATGTCGAAAATGAGCAAAACCTGAATAGATACGAGCTGAATAGAAATTCCTGGAAAATGCACAGAGAAAGTTTTGGCATCGGTCCTAACAGTCTTGGCAAAGATTCTAGTTTGCAGTAAGGTATATCAAAATACTGTGTTTATACATACAAAAAACATAGCGAAAAACTTACCTAGATTGGAATTCTTTAGTACACAACGAATGGGTGATATGTTCCAACGAATCGTTGAGACAATGTGTGAAATCATAAGTTGGGTAAATACACCTATAAAATAGTCAATGAATGGTAATTATTTGAAGTAAATATCCACAGCTATAAGCCATTTGAGTTTCGATCAGAGGAGCAGGCTAACCCTAACCCTAACCTTTACCATAACCCTGACCCTGACCCTGACCCGGACCCTGACCCTGACCTTAACCTTAACCCTAACCCTAAATCTAACCCTAACTATATTATGGTAATAGCTTAAATTCTACAATACCCCAATGACTGTAAACCTTTTAGTTTCTGGTAAATTTTTCTATTCAGACACCAGGCAGTAGTGGAATAAATAATTCAGTTTAAGTCGATCTTAGGAGAAAATAAAATAAAGATTGTGCTTCTATTGCAGGACAAGGCTGTGTACTTATGCGGTGTTTCGCATATTATCGGAGAAAAATCGTCGCAAGCTAATCAGAACCGTTTACATGGTATATTTAACACATGTCAGTTCCCCTCTGTAGAATCAAACTGTTCTGTAAAACGTTAAGGACAAAAGAAAATATTCACTTAATAAGATATGAACAAAAATTTTCAAGAACTCTAAGCAATTTAAGATAATGCATGATTGACTATATAGCACATCATCAATCTAAAATAAACACAAATTGGTTTGCCTATTGGTTTTACGAAACATGTTATTGGCCATTACCTATGTTTATGAAAAAGGCTTCAAATAATTTTGATATTTGATAACTTATAAAATACCAACGAACAGAGTTTGTCTATAAGGTAACCAAATCTATAATACTTTGATGATATAAACTATATAACACAAGCAATATTGCAAATATTTGTAATGTGAAACGAAATTGGTCTTCCTGAAAACAGCAGTAAAGAAGCCCCTTAACATAAAACGATGTGATACTTAAAATACAGACAACAAAGTGATCTTTTGAAAAGAAATATTAAAAGGATTTTGTCAATTTTACTTACCATTTATCGCCAGTTCGGTGATGAGGAGTAAATTTGATTCTGTATGCAACAGGATCTGTTTTACCATCTTCAAGGGTGCATTTCATTCGAAGAGTGGCCTGAACAAAATGACATTTTTTCTTTCAAAATCAACAGAAGGCATTCAGCGACAGCTTATAGCGTTTTCTGTAATACTATGATTTTATGCTAAGCCTAAAATTCGAGCGAAAAAGCCTACAATTCGAGCGAAAAAGCCTAAAATTCGAACAAAATCAAAACAAAATATACAAAATGTTAAGCATACCTTTCCTTCATCAATTTTTCCAAGCTTCATGTCCTGTGTTTGGTAAAATGTAAATATGTAAAAACTTATTGTAACGCATAAAAAGAGAAGCGATAAAGTCTTTAAAAACTTAAATTTGCAATAAAAGTATATTTATAATGATTTGAAAGTTCGTTGATAGCAATTCAACAAGAATATAACGGATTTTACAGTGCATAAAAAGATAGACGACCGTCTTATTAAGTAAAATCCTAAATATTTCACACAAAAACAAAAAAAAATGCAAAAAAAATCATTTCGGCTAAAGGAAAAGGTTATGAATTAAAATATAGCAAATAAAAAACCCTGCAACGCGCCAAAAAAACAACAATAAACACACGTAAATAAATACCTGACACTGTTTTGTATAAATAAACAAATATTCTAAAAAATTGTTCCATTGCAGAAACTATGTGCATACCTTGGTACGGAAATTTTAACGTTACAAAAATTATGCTTCCATTTATGACTGATTTAATAAGTGTGTTAATATCACATTTTTGTTAAGAGTTTAGTAAACGGAGAAAGCTGAGTCAAGTACGCGATTTTTTTGGGAATGGACCAAAATTACTGGTACATTTTGGGGAGAACTAGCAAAAGCTGTTAAAGCTGTAAACACAGTGGAAGTTGTAAAATCAGTTTTGAGATCTGATAGAGGCAATAAATGAATTTATATCTGATAGAGGCATTGAAAGCTGTTCAAATATCACATGTGTCACATCATATGTGATCAATTTTCAACCGACAATGAAGCTGTTGATAACAAACGGAAAGTTGAATGAGTCGTTGGAAAAGTTTCAAAACAGCAAATAATGGTTGCTAGCAAGATTTGGTTTTGATTTCGTAACATTTTCTATTTGGTGAGACAGCTGAATTCTTATTGACCAGCCCACAGGTGGATATACAGAAATTAAGCCAAAAAGACGCCGATCTTTGTTTTGATTGGCAGCTAGTTTTGATAACGTTTCTGACTATTATTATAGAAGAACGTTCAGGTATTACAAAGCATCGGGGATGTGTAAAACGCGGAAATATTTGTTTACTTTATCCGTTTTTTCAGCATATAAGACATCTTTTGTCACCTTGGACATTGGACATCTTCAAAACAAATTTCGACTGACTACTAAGTCGCATAAGTTAGTCTTTACATATTAGAGAGGCCGTATTTAATGCACACGATCTTATCATCGTCATATTCGTCAAGAGACCCACTAAATGCGCATGATTTCTATGTTTGACATGAAAGGCTAAAGAGGAGAGGCTTAATAGAGAGGGGGCTTATTTAAAAATTTTGCTTGATAAGGGGGACTTAATAGAGAGGGGGCTTAATAGAGAGGGGGGCTAAATAGAGCTTTTGCGGTAACTTCCTTTTTTCGAGCAATGTAGAACATAGCACACATCTCAAAAATTGACTCGGAGTACGATTAGCTACGTAAATACAGGCTAGACACAGCGAACTTTAAAAACAAAATATACGTCACCTCGAAAAGAATGAGTGATTCGTCTATTGGTCTGTCCCTCCAAGGACTTGGTGGCGGGTTGCGGCCTTTGATTTCCTCATATTCCTGGTGGCACACATAGGCCTTTCCTCTGAAAGAGAATGAGAGAGGCGTGTCATGGTAAGCATGATATGAGGAAATTATGGCAATGAACATTACAAATTTTTATTTATGATACTGAAGCCTTAAGTTAAGAAAATTGTTCATTCTTATTCTGCCTAACGGGTCAAAACTTTCTCAAAATAGAAATGAAAAAGTGGCTGGACATGGCTTTCCTCGTTACATCAGCAGAACGACCACCATTTTGCTTGACTCTGAAATTCATCAAGTTTATGTCTAGATTTGGATAAAAGAAACGTGACAGGAGGTTTGTGTGTTTGATTGGTTCCTAATTTATGACCAATCAGCAATAGCTACTTCATCGCCAAGTTGAAGTGTGCAAGAGAGAAAAAAGGTGTTTACTTTTTTCTAACCAAAGAACTAACC